>JARQOC010000006.1:301579285-301701785 GCA_033576535.1 Allobates femoralis | reverse complement strand
GGAGGCATGCATTTATTGTCTTCCCAGGGCAAGAATAGCAGCCCACAGCTACCCCACATTTGCCAAATTCATTAGATGTTTCAGTTCCGGGCACTTTTCCCAGCTCTTCCCAATATCCTGGTGTGGTGACAATCAAGTTAACTAAACAGGTTAATGACAAGTGAGAATTGACAGCTGTCCTCAAGCCCTGATGACATGACACTATGAAACCTGTGCATCTCCAATCCTATGAGGAATAGTTAAAAAAACACACATAAAAATCATTTATTTGAAAAAAAAAACACACAGAGAAAAATTCTTTATTTGAAATAAAACACACAGACTACCTCTTTTACCCATTTATTAACCACAAACATACACTCCGATGATAATCCACAACATGATGTCCAGTACAGCCTTGCAGCTCTGCTACATTGTGGTGAGTGGTGACATTAGGCAGCGGTCCCACGTATCGGATTCACCAGGCACGGCTGCTCACTCTGCAGAGAGGAGCTTGCAGCTGCATATATTTCTATGGAGTTGCAGACTCCTGTCCAGGAAGCAGGTGGTCGTGGCGGGTGATGCCAATGCCAAAGTGGGACTGAGGCTTTCAGTGTTTGGCCATTGCAAACAGCTTTCTCACACTGACAGCTGGCTGTGTGAGCAGTAATGTCAGAGAGTTCACCCGAGATCACATCTAATGTACTGTTGCAACCGCACCAGCTGTGACCTCAGATCAACTCTCTGACCTCACTACTCTCAGAGCTGCAGCTCTTGGTGTAGTTAGCGTGAGTGGTCACTGTAATGTAACTGGTTATCATGATGTAGTGCAGCTGAGAAGCTTTGAGGGACATTGCTGTGCATTAACTCAGAGGGTATATTTGGGGCTAATAAATGGGTAGAAAATGTTTTCTGCATGTTTTATTTTAAAGGATTTTTCTCAGTTTTTTTTTATCTATTTACTCACTTGATTGATAATGTGAGGGTTTATTAGAAGCCTGAACATCACCAATCCAGGGCTTGATGACAGCTGTCACAGCTGTCAATTCTCAGCTGTCATTAACCCCTTCTATTACCCCGTTAACTAATGTACCAGAGCAGCAGGAAGAGATGGGGCAAAGCAGCATGGTTGGCACATGTAATGGAGGCGCCAGTTCTGCGGTGGCTGTAACCTGCTATCTTTAGGCCGGGTGACCCAATACCCTCCCTGACAATACCGGATCCCAGATGTCAGCTTTACCTTGGCTTGTTTTCCACAAAGGGGGAACCAAGTCAGTAAGGACATAAATATTCACACCAATTAATATTTTATTTGAAAACAAATTCCCCAATACATTACTATATCACCATTTATTTTTTTAAATTAAAATCCATTTTTTAAAAAATACATGTAAAAAAAGAAAATGAAAACAATAATCTACCAAGAATCCTGAAGTAAATGCAGCATATGGAGGCAAGATCAATGACTGCTGGGAGAGCATGCAAACTTGCAGGATAGCCCCTGAATACCGGTGCTTAATCTCCTGCAACCCAAACAATAGGGGTGGTTGTGGCACCTGCGACCAGCCATACTATCAAGGAGGTGGTTGGTGGTATTTGTAGACACAGCCCGCCTGATCTATTAGCATGGGCGGGACCAATAGGATGCAGTCTGACACTAGACATCATTTATATATCAGTGTGACTGATGCCCTAAGGTAGCCTTGTGTCTACAAATGCCACCAATCGCCTCTTTGATAGCATGGCTGGTCACAGTTGCCACAACCGCTCCCATTGCTTGGGTTGCAGGAGATTGAGAACCGATATTCAGACACTCGTGTTGCCTTTCAGTTGAGCTGGCAGCCTCCTGCTAGGTGCAATGGATGTTTAACATGGCTATTTTTCGGTGAGTTTTGTCTGAGTTTTATGTCCTACTTTGGTGATTTTTGGCCAACTGTAGTCCTCAATGGCCGCAAACAGTGCATGTCTTCAGAATTTCCATAACATTGAACAGGTGGTAATGAATCACCTGCACATGTGATGATTCCAACATCTTTTGCAATGCTAAGGAAATCCTGGAAACATGCACTTTTTGTGGCCCTTAAGGACTGGAGTTGCCCATCCCTGTTCTACAGGAGTGTGTGTAGTGTCTTGCATTTCCATACATGCCACCTATACGCCAGATGCCTCCGGCTTCTTCTCCAGCATCTGTAGGGGAGTATCAAAGCACCTATTATGTTGCCCAAACAGTCCACCACACAAGAGGTTAAGTATAAAAGCTTTACTTTTGCAGAGTTAAAAACTCGAAAGTTGGTACAAGATGTTATTTTTCAGCTTTAAGTTACACAAACACTGTTCATTTTCACATTCATTTTATAACAGTAAAATCCTACTCTACATACCTCTTCTATTTAACCATGTTTTTCCTCGGCCATAGTGTACACCTGGAAGACATCATATATACAAATGCACATAAAATATCGGTATAACATTGTGAAAAGTTTTTGTGCTTCTTTCTTTGGGTTGTTCTGACCCCGGTCTCACTGGGTTGAGACCCTAGAATTATAGAGCCCAAGTCGATTTTTTTCACAAGACAAGCCAATAGGTCAAACAGGAGCACAAAGTCCACAGAGGCTCACATAGGTTTTGGAGTCATTTCTCTGATTGAGCAGTAGCACAACACAGGAAGTATCAGCATATACTTCCTGTATCGACACAGTCCTTAAACATTGCAAACAAATGACCCAGCTTGAACATTGGGTCCTCCTATTTTTCCCCTTTCCACGCAAAAGTCCATAATGTCCAGCAAGTCCTACAAGGATCGGCAGAGTCCATTAAAATGGGGCACTGACATCAAAATAATGGGGCATACTCAATTAAGGGCATAGTCCACTTAGGGTTTTAAGGTGTAGCCTGAACGCTGCAGTCCTGCTAGGGAAGTAGAAAAATAAAATTAGGCCTTCCTGGCCTAAAGGCAAAATGAACAGGCTTTGCTCTTGTCATAAATTACAGCAACAGTCCTGATCCAGCCAACAGGGCAATTCCAGGACTAACAATGAGGCTATCAGCCTGAAAATTTGCATCTAGCATGATACAGAGTCCCAGCAGTGGCATTTCTTCCAGTGGGTCAGCGACCCAACAACAGGCATTTCTTAGGGAAGTCCTCTTTAATAAGCGTCCTTTTGGGAAGCCTCCCAATCTCACCACAGTTCTTTTACTAAATACCGGGATGGATATGCCACTTCCCTAGTGTAGACCACTCCCAGCCAATCTTGGGGGGAAGTCACAGGTGCTACTGCTCCAAGGGCATTCTGCAACACCTTCCCCACAGTACATCCCATCAGGACCACCAATGAAGAAGAGGATGGGGGGAGTTAGGATTACAATTCCCTCTAGAAAACACTGGAGGAACTCAGGCAACCCCAACAGGCCCTTCTGGCTGTCTGACCCCTCTGGGTTTCACTCCAGTGGCCTGGCTCCCATGGTCAGGCCTGTCCAGCAGCTGATGCTCCATCCTGTCGATCTCAGCCTCCTGCTCCCACTCTTCAATATCCTCTCTATTGATGACCCCCACTGTGTACCACCCCTCGCAGCCTTTTACTTTCATGAAAGTGACCATCTCAACAATATAGAGGGTGTGAAGTCAAGAAGGCACATTGTCCCGCTCCAGGGTGGAACTCTTCAAATAACATTGGTGACCAGTGACTTTTTTGGCTATAAACCCATACCACCTTCTCTGAAAGAAATTCACCACCTACCCTGGGCACATTGCTCCTCAAAGCTGGTGGCCCACTTAGACCCCTCAAATCACTCACGGGCAAGGGCCCATGAGAGCCCACTCTCTTCTAAAAATGACAAGTTCTGGGATGATTTAGACCCATAAGGTTCTTTTCTTGGAAGGGGTAGTGGACCACACATGGCATTCTCCAAGTCAAAGGCCTCTTGTGGGTGTGCTATGGATGGCAGGGAAACAGATGCTTCTGGTACTACCTCCTTGTCCTCAAACTCCAGATCCACCGGCTGCAGGTTTGGTAAGGCCAGGCAGGCTTAAGAATACTCCCCCTGACTTCTGGATTTCCCAGGCCTGGCTGGCATAGGGAACAGCTCACATCCTGAGCTCCGTTCAAGTGGTACCTATTCAGGCATCCAGGACCTGCAGTGGATCCAAACCTTAGTGTAGATCATGCCTAAAGTGGAAGCGAGGTTGAGCTCCACTTCACATATGTGGGCATCTAATACTCTGGTGGCAGTGAAGAACTCTCGTCTCACGGGTGGCGAGGAAGATCATTTCCTCCAGACCAGGCATCTCTTGGGATGGATTCATGTCTGGACTGCAGGCACACGATAGCACAATGTTGCTACTCTGTATGGCAATCCCAAAATGGCACCTCCGTGGTGATGCGTCTTTCCTTGGTTTAGGGTTCCTCCTCTTCCAGTGCCAGGACTCAATCGCTCAGGGGATATTATTGTTTTCCCAATATTGTGACCTTAGGCTCCTCATTAATCTCTTCATGAGGTGGCTGCAGAATGCACCTGATTAGCACATCCCTATGCCACAGGAAATAATTGGGTTTGTGCTTGGATGTATTGAAGCCTGCCATATTTAGGGGAAAAATAATAAAAAGAAAATAGCATTTTCAGCTCACCACCAATTCATCTATAATGTTGAGTAAGGCTACTGGGCAATGCATGGACAGGACGGAAAGCAATTTCCCAGGTGAAGGATAAAGTAATGTAACAGGAACACAAAAATGTTCAAAACTTTTCAACAAAGTCCAGCAATCGCAAGAAATAAAGTTATGTTGTCCTCTTCATATAAAAATAGGATAATTTTATTAGTGCATATTAAGAAGATAATATCGCAGTCCTACTTATTTTGAGCAAAAAATGTTCTTACTCAGCATAGAAATGCATAAAGTGAATAAATCTATATACACGCACGTGACTGCAAGTTAATGGAACAACTGACTACACCCCATGATTAATGAAATAACACACTTGTGCACATGCAAAAAATCTCTATTCTAAATATATGGAAGGAAAGGAAAAAAAGGGATGACATATTTGCAATATCCATATTATAGTGTTTATGAGTGTGAATAGACCTATAAAACCGTGTATATTAAGCATAAAATGAACATTTGCTATGTATCTGAATTGCTAGCACTAAAGGTAGCCTAGCACAATGCTGACCCTCTAAAAAAGGTTTTCTCTCTAAAAAATAAATAAAACCTCTCTTAAAGGGATGTTTAAAGGAGATTTTAAGGTTTCTGGAGCTCACAGCTGCTGGCACATCTAGCACTCTCCCTAAGGTTCACAGTATGCCGGTGTCCCAACACTTGGAAACTCAAGGAATTTTAAAAACACTCTTTTAACGCTTCATTATATTCTCCAGGTTAAATACCACTGGTAGACCGTATGGCTGTTAACTCAGGTAACCTATAGGTTTCCAGAGTTCTCAGACACCTAGTGTTCTGGCAACTGTTTTGGCCCCAAACCTTGAACGAATGTTTTAGGGTAATTTTAAGCTTCTGAACAGTTACTGAACAAAGCTGATTTCACCATCTTTTTAGCAGAGTGTTTGGGTTTTTGATCCCGCATCCAGATTGGCCAGGGTGTTGTTGAATTTGAAATTGGTGAACCTTTATCAGAAACATATGCTCATCACTAACAGTAATAACTCCCCTAACCTATAGCCTCCCTAACCCGTAGTGTAGACTAGCTGACCACTATTCCTCAATATACAGTAATAGCCCCCTTATCCCTTAACCTATAGTAATGGCCCCTTTGAATCTTTGACTTTGAGCGTTTACTTGCTTTATGTTCTGTAGTCTTCTTCTCCGTGTCACTTTTCTGTGATATGTGCAGTGGGATACAGTCACCTTATTGTGCTGTTGCTATATAAACAGTCTAAGAACAACGCTGCACATTAGATCATGGACCTGATTGATGCTCCAATGATTCCACAAGTACCAGCACCAGCACTTCTGGGGTCAATCAGCTACTTGTCTTGGTAGATTATTTCTGTTAGTACAAATGTTTGTAGTCGCCCCCCCCACCCCTTGGAAAAGACAACATTTTTTTCCCATTGTTTAACGGAAAGTTGGGAAGGTTAAAAAAGTTTCCCCTACACCTGCCTGTCTACAGCTTTAGTGTCAAGTTTACAGCGCTGTAACCAGTAACTGAGCAAAGCTGTAAACAAGTTGACAGCATGAGATGCTCAGAGTCTCTGAGCTCAGGTATTGTCTGCAGCGCTGTCAAGAGGAGCAGCGCCCAAGACTCACCATGGGACCTGAGGAGAGTCAGTAAAGTACAGAATTACAGGTTTCTTTGTTTTGTTTAATTTTAAAGACGAACTGGAGCCAGAGGATAAGGGTTTTCTGAGATGGAAAACTGCTTTAAGGTCAGTGTAGGGTCAGTGTGCACAGGACAGTTTGGTGCAATTTTTTTCAAATGTGTAATTAGAATGTGAGAAAATGTGTAATAAGAAAAAAAGATTTGTACAATTTTTTTCCATATTAGGGTGCTTTCACATTGGTGTTTTTGCCCGGATCCGGCCAAAAAGCCGTACACTTGCGGCAAGCCCCATGCATTGTCTATGGGGCATGCGGTAAGTGTGCGGCAGATGGGGCAAGTGCGGTTTAGGCAGTTGTGGCAGATGCCGGTGCAAAAAAAACGCGGTCATTGGCAATTATTTTCGCGACCACATCTGTCGCAACTGCTGAAACCGCACTTGCCGCGTCTGACGCACACTTACCACAAGCCCCATAGACAATGCATGGGGCTTGCCGCAAGTTATCGCAAGTACGGCTTTTAGGAGGCACTTGCGGCAGATGCGTTTTTCTGTCCAGGTCCACCGGACCCGGGCAAAAACGCCAGTGTGAAAGCACCCTAACAAAATTATTTTTATTTTTTATCTCAATATTATATAATAAAAAGAATGAAATCGTTTTCATTCTGGTCACTGAGACTCATAGGCTGACACTTCTCAACAGTCACTTCATCATCCGCGTAGGCCGGATTATAACAATGTCAGATAAGGCAGTATCCTATATTCACAGTAAATGAATAGGCTCGTCTTCACGGTCCACTCACACATCAATATTTAATTAGTATTTTGAATCAGTGTTTGTAGGCTAAAACCAGGCGTTGATCTTACAGAGAAGAACTATTATTAAAAGATTTACACATGTTCTGTGTTTTGGAGACGTTCTTGGTCTTGGCATACAAATACTGACCAAAAGTACTGTGGCGTGAAAAAAGCCTAGAAGAGTGGAAACATGTATTTTCAAAATGTCATCTGTCTTAATCATATTTAGAAAAAAAAGAATATTATAAACTATTTATATTTACCACTATCTGGTTTTAATCAGCAAAAAAAAAAATGAATGGTGCTATCTTTAACACCTTTCTAACATCAGCCTGGCCATAAATGGTCAGCCGTCTCTGATATTTGTGATCAGAACTAGCTGAAAGCGGCTTTTCAGTTGTGTGATTTGGGAAATGAAGGTTACCCATCAGCCCTCCTGAGATCCCACTGCAGGGCAGCCAGGGATCACCTAAAGGTCTTCATGTCTTGGAGATCAGTATTTTAGTGTATTGTCAATATACTATAGTATTACTATAAATAGTAATAAAAAAGTATCTTTGGGCTACCTAGAAGAGCTTGAAAATCAGAAAAAAATAGTTTAAAATATCAAAAGCAAATATTAAAAAACTTAGAATGTAAAATTACCTTTGTCTTCCCAAATCAAATGGATAATACAATTTGGACACTCTGTCTTTATAAAAGTTTTATCTTTCAAATATATGTACTGTAAATGCTGTGAAGAACACAAATGTAAATGTCAAAATGTAGGATTATTTTGGTTAATGGCAAAATCAAAGCTTCACTGATAAAAGAATAAAAGCGATTTGAGTAACTTTAACAAAACAATTTTATTACAAAGTTCAGAATTAAAAAAAAGTTAAATATATAAAAATATAAAACTTTACTAACCAAACTGACCTCGAGAATCCATGACACTTGGTCATTTTAGTGGAATGTGAACTCTGTAAAGACTATGGAGTCTATACATCAAAACTTGTGTAAAACACTTTATAAAGTTGAAACATTTAAAAAACAATGTCAATTACATTTTTTTACTACTTCAGTCCATTTAGATATTTTTCCCCATTTTTCAGTATCTTATATAAAAAGGTAAAATTATGGTGCTATGCAAAACTAGAACCAGTTCTGCAAGAAAATAATGATTTGTCTATGAAAAAAAAACATTTTCAGGTCTTCCAAAAAGAAAATATGTACATGGCGCAAGAGACAACTTTTAGGCTTTGTTCTAGGTATGACCTATTGTATTAGTTTCCTCCAGTCCACCTTTAATTTTTTATGTCCTATGACTTGAAGCCCATTTTTTTTTTTTTTCACAAAATGTTTATATGGGTATGTAACATAGTGTGTACAGTAATATTCTCACTTACTGCTGTCCTCTCTAGGATCCAGTGCCATTCTGCTCCTCTTCTGGGTGACATCAGCACTCATCAGGCACTCCGGTCACTCTGCCCTCTATCTGTGAGATAGAAGTCTCATCTGATCTATAATTGCCGTAGCACACTTCCGTCATATTCGGCACCACTTCCGTCGTCGTGGACGTGGCTGCCAGACATACGGAAGTGCGTTAGGGACACACACACACACACACTCTCACACACACACACACACACACACACTAACACACACACACACACACACACACACACTCACACACACACACACTCACATACACACACTCACACACACACTCCAGTATACTTACCCCGCCGCCATCTCGCTACACAGCTCCCGGCGTGGCTCCGCCCACCTCGCGTCACTCCCGACGTGGCTCCGCCCACCTCGAGTCACTCCCGGCGTGGCTCCGCCCACCTCGTGTCACTCCCGCCGTGGCTCCGCCCACCTCGTGTCACTCCCGACGTGGCCCCGCCCACCTGGCGTCACTCCTGCCATGGCTCCGCCCACCTAGCCTGCGCTGACCACAGAGCCCCCGTCCTGCGCTGACCACAGAGCCCCCGTCCTGCATTGACCACAGAGCCCCCGTCCTGCGCTGACCACAGAGCCCCCGTCCTGCGCTGACCACAGAGCCCCCGTCCTGCGCTGACCACAGAGCCGCCGTCCTGCGCTGACCACAGAGCCGCCGTCCTGCACAGAGCCCCCGTCCTGCGCTGACCACAGAGCCGCCATCCTGCACAGAGCCCCCGTTCTGCGCTGACCACAGAGCCGCCGTCCTGCGCTGACCACAGAGCCCCTGTCTTGCGCTGACCACATAGCCCCCGTCCTGCGCTGACCACTGAGCCCCCGTACTGCGCTGACCACAGAGCCCCCGTCCTGCGCTGACCACAGAGCCCCCGTCCTGCGCTGACCACAGAGCCGCCGTCCTGTGCTGACCACAGAGCCGCCGTCCTGCGCTGACCACAGAGCCGCCGTCCTGCGCTGACCACAGACCCGCCGTCCTGCGCTGACCACAGACCCGCCGTCCTGCGCTGACCACAGACCCGCCGTCCTCTGCTGACCACAGAGCCGCCGCACTCACTGCTGACCACAGAGCCGCCGCACTCACTGCTGACCACTGAGCCGCCGCACTCACTGCTGACCACTGAGCCGCCGCACTCACTGCTGACCACTGAGCCGCCGCACTCACTGCTGACCACTGAGCCGCCGCACTCACTGCTGACCACTGAGCCACCGCACTCACTGCTGACCACTGCACCGCCGCACTCACTGCTGACCACTGCGCCGCCCCACTCACTGCTGACCACTGAGCCGCCCCACTCACTGCCACCCACTGAGCCGCCGCACTCACTGCTAACCACTCACCCACCACACTCACTGCTAACCCCAGAGCCCCCGTCCTGCGCTGACCACAGAGCCGCCATCCTGCGCTGACCACAGAGCCCCCGTCCTGCGCTGACCACAGAGCCCCCGTCTTGCGCTGACCACAGAGCCCCCGTCCTGCGCTGACCACAGAGCCCCCGTCCTGCGCTGACCACAGAGCCCCCGTACTGCGCTGACCACAGAGCCCCGTCCAGCGCTGACCGCAGAGCCGCCGTCCTGTGCTGACCGCAGAGCCGCCGTCCTGCGCTGACCACAGAGCCGCCGTCCTGCGCTGACCACAGACCCGCCGTCCTGCGCTGACCACAGACCCGCCGTCCTGCGCTGACCACAGACCCGCCGTCCTCTGCTGACCACAGAGCCGCCGCACTCACTGCTGACCACAGAGCCGCCACACTCACTGCTGACCACTGAGCCGCCGCACTCACTGCTGACCACTGAGCCGCCGCACTCACTGCTGACCACTGAGCCGCCGCACTCACTGCTGACCACTGAGCCGCCGCACTCACTGCTGACCACTGAGCCGTCGCACTCACTGCCACCCACTGAGCCGCCGCACTCACTGCTAACCACTCACCCACCGCACTCACTGCTAACCACAGAGCCCCGGTCCTGCGCTGACCACAGAGCCCCCGTCCTGCGCTGACCACAGAGCCCCCGTCCTGCGCTGACCACAGAGCCCCCGTCCTGCGCTGACCACAGAGCCGCCGTCCTGCGCTGACCACAGAGCCTCCGTCTTGCGCTGACCACAGAGCCCCCGTCCTGCGCTGACCACAGAGCCCCCGTCCTGCGCTGACCACAGAGCCGCCGTCCTGCGCTGACCACAGAGCCGCCGTCCTGCACAGAGCCCCCGTCCTGCGCTGACCACCGAGCCCCCGTCCTGCGCTTACCACAGAGCCCCCGTCTTGCGCTGACCACAGAGCCCCCGTCCTGCGCTGACCACAGAGCCGCCGTCCTGCGCTGACCACAGAGCCCCCGTCCTGCGCTGATTACAGAGCCCCCGTCTTGCGCTGACCACAGAGCCCCCGTCCTGCGCTGACCACAGAGCCCCCATCTTGCGCTGACCACAGAGCCCCCGTCCTGCGCTGACCACAGAGCCGCCGTCCTGCGCTGACCACAGAGCCCCGTCCTGCGTTGACTACAAAGCCCCCGTCCTGCGCTGACCACAGACCCGCCGTCCTGCGCTGACCACAGACCCGCCGTCCTGCGCTGATTACAGACCCGCCGTCCTGCGCTGACCACAGACCCGCCGTCCTGCGCTGACCACAGAGCCGCCGCACTCACTGCTGACCACAGAGCAGCCGCACTCACTGCTGACCACTGAGCCGCCGCACTCACTGCTGACCACTGAGCCGCCGCACTCACTGCTGACCTCTGCACCGCCGCACTCACTGCTGACCACTGAGCCGCCGCACTCACTGCTAACCACTGAGCCACCGCACTCACTGCTGACCACTGCGCCGCCGCACTCACTGCTGACCACTGAGCCGCCGCACTCACTGCTGACCACTGCTCCGCCGCACTCACTGCTGACCACTGAGCCGCCGCACTCACTGCTGACCACTGAGCCGCCGCACTCACTGCTGACCACTGCGCTGCCGCACTCACTGCTGACCACTCACCCACCGCACTCACTGCTACCCACTGAGCCACCCCACTCACTGCTAACCACTCACCCACCGCACTCACTGCTAACCACAGAGCCCCCGTCCTGCGCTGACCACAGAGCCCCCGTCCTGCGCTGACCACAGAGCCCCCGTCCTGCGCTGACCACAGAGCCCCCGTCCTGCGCTGACCACAGAGCCCCCGTCCTGCGCTGATCACAGAACCCCCGACCTGCGCTGACCACAGAGCCGCCGTCCTCTGCTGACCACAGAGCCACCGTCCTCTGCTGACCACAGAGCCGCCGTCCTCTGCTGACCACTGAGCCGCCGTCCTCTGCTCACCACAGAGCCGCCGTCCTCTGCTCACCACAGAGCCGCCGTCCTCTGCTCACCACAGAGCCGCCGTCCTCTGCTCACCACAGAGCCGCCGTCCTCTGCTCACCACAGAGCCGCCATCCTCTGCTCACCACAGAGCCGCCGTCCTCTGCTCACCAGAGCCACCGTCCTCTGCTCATCACAGAGCCGCCGTCCTCTGCTCACCACAGAGCCGCCGTCCTCTGCTCACCACAGAGCCGCCGTCCTCTGCTCACCACAGAGCCGCCGTCCTCTGCTCACCACGGAGCCGCCGTCCTCTGCTGACCACGGATCCCGCCATCCTCTGCTGACCACAGAGCCGCCGTCCTCTGCTGACCACAGAGCCGCCGCACTCACTGCTGACCACAGAGCCGCCGCACTCACTGCTGACCACTGAGCCGCCGCACTCATTGCTGACCACTGAGCCGCCGCACTCACTGCTGACCACTGAGCCGCCGCACTCACTGCTGACCACTGAGCTGCCGCACTCACTGCTGACCACTGAGCCGCCGCACTCACTGCTGACCACTGAGCCGCCGCACTCACTGCTGACCACTGAGCCACCGCACTCACTGCTACCCACTGAGCCACCCCACATCACTGCTGACCACTGAGCCACCGCACTGACTGCTACCCACTGAGTCACCGCACTCACTGCTGACCACTGCGCCACCGCACTCACTGCTGACAACTGCGCCACCGCACTCACTGCTACCCACTGAGCCGCCGCACTCACTGCTACCCACTGAGCCCCGCACTCACTGCTGACCACTGAGCCACCGCACTCACTGCTACCCACTGAGCCACCATATACTCTGCTACCCACTGAGCCGCCTGTATACACACAATTAATTTCACCGCACTCCCCTATTACTAATTAAACTATATATGGATTCTAGACTTCCCGATTCTTTAGAATCGGGCTCACAGCTAGTTTACAATATAAGTCTATGGAGCTGCCTTGTTTTGAAACTACATAGGCTGGTATTGTATAAGCCACTTCCGTGTCACGCGGAGCGCAGTGTCAAATAAGTGCCCTATGTTATTTACATGCCTGATTACTATGTGTTATTTACTTATTGCATATACTTGGGCAAGCACAGTGGCTCAAGTGGTTAGCATTGCAGCCTTTGCAGCACTGAGGTCCCGAGGTCCTGGGTTCAATTTGCACCAAGGATGCCAAGGACAACATCTGCAAGGAGTTTGTATGTTCTCCCTGTGTTTGTGTGGGTTTCCTCTGGGTGTTCCAGTTTCCTCCCACATTGTAAAGACATACTGATAGGATGTTTAGATTGTGAGCTCCAAGAGAGACAGCATTACTGATGTATGTAAAGTGCTATGGAATTAATAGCACTATATAAATTATTATTATTGCAGGGTATTTCCTTATTTAATTTTTCCGTTTTGTCTGTTAATGGCCACAGTGTTAATGTGCACCTACATACTGCACTTATACCAACAGCTGTACAATTCCATTTTTTGGTTTTGTTTTGTGTTACCCGGAGAGTCTGAAGAGTAGTGATGTTACTGAGAAGAGGAGTGGAACAGCCTTGAATACTGCAGAAAGTGGCAGTATGTGAATATAAGGTGGGAAACAGACTATCCATCTTACAGTACATGCGAGTCTCTTGGACAAGACTCGGATGAGACTGGAGCAGTGACCCTGAATGGCTTCTCCCTGTCTGGATGGCATTGTCAGCTGATTGTGTTTTTGTGCAGCTCCACACTCCCCATCCAGAGAGGGAGAGGCCGTTCAGGGTCACTGATCCAGTCTCATCCGAGTCTCGTCCGAGACTTGCATGTAAGTTGGATAGTGTGTTTCCAGCCTAAAGGCCATTGACAGGTGGTGTGAGATGCATGTGAGATACTCGCTGATACGCTCCTGTCTAGAGAGCTGGCGGCAGTGCAGGGTGATGCATGCGAGACTCGTGCGAGTATCTCACATGGATCTCTCACCGCATGTCACCAGCCTATATATAATACACTATATGCACATATTTAGTTTTTGTAAAAAATTAGATAGTTAAAATAGAATCAACAACAGATGCTCTAAATAAAATCACTTTGTGTCTGATTTTCCACTAGTTGACCCTATCAGTACGGTAATTACTTCAGCAAATTAAAAAAAAGATCATAATTGCTAACTATGTGTTTTTCCAGATTTAATGGAGAATAAAATGTATGTTTTATACCTGTATTTTTACTATTTATTGGATATTAGATTGCCTAACTGACACAACTGATATCATGTTGTCTTTAGTTGTCTATTCCGTTTAATTAGGTGTATGCAATCATATAAAAACAGTAATATAAAACAAGCACACAAGATTCGGTCTAGTCTAATTACTTTGCTGAGATTTGTTTTTCCCCAAACAACTGTTAATAATATTAACAATTAAGAACTTTGATATTGTGCACAGAAATTAACAATACTTGGCAGACTAGTTCCCGGATTATAAATCCTCTAGAACCATGGATTTATAACTCCTGACAGCTGTTGAGCTTTCGTTCTACTATATATCTGCTAATCTGTGAGATCTATGGGTAGCAAAGTGCAGAATACATAGCATGTGCTCCACTGAAAAATTGAAGGAACCGTAAAAATTATTATAACAAGGTAGATGAATATATGGACTTTGCATTTTCATACTGCAATGCATGTACATTTTTCTTTTTAATATACAGTAAGATCATTAAAAATATATTCACCCCAAAATCATCTAATCACCTCTAAGTATTAAGGTACCATCACACTCTAGGATATAGGTGAACGATATATGCCACGTGACCGTGATCGTTTCAACATCGTTAGGGCTTTGTCACACGCAAGGATATCGTTAACAATCTTAAATTTGGCAACGCTCCAGCTATTTGGAGAATAACGATTGAACGATGTTATAAAGCGGCAGGAATAGGAGAATTATGAACGACATCATTCAAAAAGGTGTCACACTGAACGATGTTGCTTCTTCCTATGACGATAGATTTGAGGTCCGGATCTCAAATTTTAGCTGAACGACCCAACGATTTATCTTTCCTACATCGTTCGTTTACACGCAACGACGCACAAACAATATCGTTTAAACAATCACAAATCCATGACATTTCAAAGATATCGTTAACGAGATCCTAGTGTGTGAAGCGGCCTTTAGACCTCGAGTTATCTTCATGTCCCATATGAGAAGCAGGCAGAAGAGTATGTGTACACGGTGGCTGGGAGTCACTGGCGTACCCGATGAGTTTTGCTAGAGGATTCTTCAGGACACACTTGCTTTCTTTTGTCCTGAAGTGCCTTTGCTAGCTTTTTTTAATATTTAGTTTTTTATTGTTTTATTCAACTTTTCTTTTTGGGGGGTGTCAGGTGGTTATAAACTTTATTATAAACTAATGAAAGGCTGTCAAAGTATAAGTCACATGAAGAATGGTCAGGTCACTTTTTTTCAAAGCTTTACTGCTTTCAGATCATGAAGTGGTTAAAAGTAGCTCAAAAAGACAGAATATATTCACAGCAGGTCATTTCGACACTGCTGTGAATATGTCCATTCTGTTTAACATTTTTAAGTGCTTTTCCAGTTCCTGAGTGTGCTCACCTGAAACATATGTCATGCACACATAACCGAAGTGGTTTCTTTTAAGCGCTTTATATCAAGTGTGTCGATTACAAGATTTTGTGTCACTAATATATAAGAAGAACTTATAATACGTACATTGGTGTTTAGTAAATGCCGCAAAATCAAGTCTCCACTATAGATAAGCGAGTCGATCCTGTAAAAGTGTATTATTTTGAATTCATCAGAGTTCTCAAATCCAAAAATTTTTAGTGGCTACCACCATGTTACAGATGGCATAAAACAGAGATCACATGTTCTCTGACAAGGCCTGGTGTGCTTCATCACAATTCCTCATATGCATTCTATTCCATAGGTGTTTGAGGTCACTCACGATACAAGCCCAAGCAGGAGCTGTTCCTACCATTTAGTGAGTAATCAGAATAGGAGAGAGAACCTCAGAGATCAGCCACAGAGACATAGTACACAAAATATACACAGTGTCTGAGGAGAAGGGAATTAATTTGATTATGAAAATTAATTTGGAGGAATATAGGAATCACTGACACTCTATCTGTGACTTAAAATGTAACCGCCATGTAAATTTTTATTTAATGATAATGTAGAGCAAGTGATTATAATAAACTTTCAATTATACAGTGACTAGATGGCGGCCCGATTCTAAAGAATCGGGTAGTCTAGAATCTATGTATAGTTTATTTACTAATAGTTAGGGGAGTGCGGTGAAATGAATTGTGTGTATACAGGTGGCTCAGTGGGTAGCACAGTATACGGTGGCTCAGTGGTTAGCACTGGGTGGTGGCTCAGTGGTTAACAGTGAGTGTGTGTGCAGAGTGGTCAGCACAATGCCGTAGTCAGAGTGGTCAGCACAGCGCTGTGGGCAGAGTGGTCAGCACAGCGCCTTGGGCAGAGTGGTCAGCGCAGTGCCGTGGGCAGGGTGGTGGGTGGTCAGCGGTGGGGCGGAGGGACACATACACACACACACACTCCGATATATTTACCACCGTCCATGCTTCTTCTCTGCCGCCTGCGCCTTCCTGAGTCCTCCGTTCTGCCGACATGTCGACGCACCCAGGACTGGATTCCATATATGGCGTCCGGGAACTCTTGGTGGCCCGATTCTAACGCATCGAGTATTTTAGAATATAGAAATAGAGATTGCATGGGGAAGGTGGTGAGGGCTCAATTGGGAGGAACATTGAAGAAGGAGCGGTGGGGGAAGAACGGCGTGGCAGGGGGGAGGAGGGAGGACAGAACAGCAGGGGGGAGGAGGATGGAGGACAGAGGAGGTAGCGGCGGGGTGTGAGAGGATGTAGCAGCACAGGCAGGGGGAGGAAGGAACGGCAGGGGGAAGATGGAGCAGAGA
This sequence comes from Allobates femoralis, assembly GCA_033576535.1. NCBI lineage: Eukaryota > Metazoa > Chordata > Amphibia > Anura > Aromobatidae > Allobates > Allobates femoralis. Next base: position 301,685,051 of record JARQOC010000006.1, on the reverse strand, counting down.
GCGGCGGGGGGAGGAGGATGTAGGATGAAGCGGCGAGGTGGGGGAGGACGGAGCAGCACGGGCAGGTGGAGGACGGAGGATGGAGTGGCGGACGTGAAGAGGACAAATGAAGGAGGAGGAAGCGGTGGGGGAGGATGGAGCGGCACAGGCAAAGGGAGGACGGAACGGCAGGGGGAGGACAGAGCGTCAGGGGAGGACAGAGCGTCAGGGGGAGGACAGAGCGGCAGGGGGAGGGCAGAGTGGCAGGGGGAAGACAGAGCGGCATGGGGAGGACAGAGCGGTAGAGGGAGGACAGAGCGGCAGGGGGAGGACAGAGCGGCAGGGGGAGGACAGAGCGGCAGGGGTGGGGGAGGATGGAGCACAGAGTGGTGGGAGGAGGAGGATGGAGGACAAAGCGGCGGGGTGAGGGAGGATGGAGCACTGTAAGGCAGCTTAGTGGCTCAGTGGTTAGCACTGCGCGGTGGGTCAGTGGTTAGTACTGCGCGATGGCTCAGTGGTTAACACTGCGCGGTGGCTCAGTGGTTAGCACTGCGCTGTGGCTCAGTGGTTAGCACTGCGCTGTGGCTCAGTGGTTAGCACTGCGCTGTGGCTCAGTGGTTAGCACTGCGCTGTGGCTCAGTGGTTAGCAGCGAGTGCGGTGGGCAGAGTGGTCAGCGCAGCAGCGGGGTGGGCAGGGTGGTCAGCGCAGCAGCGCGGTGGGCAGGGTGGTCAGCGCAGCAGCGCTGTGCGGGCAGGGTGGTCAGCGCAGCGGCGCTGTGTGGGCAGTGTGGTCAGCACAGCGGCGCGGTGTTGGTAGTGTGGTGAGCGCAGTGGCGTTGTGTGGGCAGGGTGGTGAGCGCAGCGGCACTGTGTGGGCAGGGTGGTCAGCGCAGCGGCGCAGTGTAGGCAGTGTGGTGAGCGCAGTGGCGCTGTGTGGGCAGGGTGGTCAGCGCAGCGGCACAGTGTGGGCAGTGTGGTGAGCGCAGCGGTGCTGTGTGGGCAGGGTGGTCAGCGCAGCGGCGCAGTGTGGGCAGTGTGGTGAGCACAGCGGTGCTGTATGGGCAGGGTGGTCAGCGCAGCGGCGCAGTGTGGGCAGTGTGGTCAGCACTGCGGCGCTGTGTGGGTAGGGCGGTCAGCGCAGCGGCGCAGTGTGGGCAGTGTGGTGAGCGCAGCGGCGCTGTGTGGGCAGGGTGGTGAGCGCAGCGGCACTGTTTGGGAGGGTGGTCAGCGCAGCGGCACAGTGCGGGCAGTGTAATGAGCGCAGCGGTGCTGTGTGGGCAGGGTGGTCAGCGCAGCGGCGCAGTGTGGGCAGTGTGGTGAGCACAGCGGTGCTGTATGGGCAGGGTGGTCAGCGCAGCGGCGCAGTGTGGGCAGTGTGGTCAGCACTGCGGCGCTGTGTGGGTAGGGCGGTCAGCGCAGCGGCGCAGTGTGGGCAGTGTGGTGAGCGCAGCGGCGCTGTGTGGGCAGGGTGGTGAGCGCAGCGGCACTGTTTGGGAGGGTAGTGAGCGCAGCGGCACTGTGTGGGCAGGGTGGTCAGCGCAGTGGCACTGTGTGGGCAGGGTGGTCAGCGCAGCAGCACGGTGGGCAGGGTGGTCAGCGCTGCGGCGCTGTGTGGGCAGGGTTGTCAGCGCAGCGGCGCTGTGTGGGCAGGGTGGTCAGCGCAGCGGCGCAGTGTGGACAGTGTGGTGAGCGCAGCGGCGCAGTGTGGGCAGGGTGGTCAGCGCAGCGGCGCTGTGTGGGCAGGGCAGTCAGCACAGCGGCGCTGTGTGGGCAGAGTGGTCAGTGCAGCGGTGCTGTGTGGGCAGAGTGATCAGCGGTGGGCAGAGTGGTCAGCGGTGGGGCGGGCGGACGGACAGAGACACACACACACTCCGATATACTTACCACCATCCCTGCTTCTTCCCTGCCGCCTGCATCTTCTTGAGTCCTCCGCTCTGCCGACATGTCGCCGCAGCCAGGACTGGATCCAATATGGCGTCCGGGAACTCTCGCGAGAGTTCCCGTACGCCATATTGGATTCAGTCCTCTGGGGGACGGCGACATACTTTTTGCAAGATGGCGTCCGGGAAGTCTATCGAGACTTCCCGGACGCCATCTTGGAGAAAGTATATCGCCGCCCCTGGAGCCATGGATCCAATATGACGTCCGGGAAGTCTCGCGAAACTTCCCGGATGCCATATTGGATCCAGTTCTCCAGGGGCGGCGACATGTCGGCGGCGGAGAAGACAGAGGAGAGGTGATAAGTATAGGTGACTGTGTGTGCGTGTGTTGTGTGTGTGATGTGTGTGTGTGTTAGGGGCGGCCGTAAGCGTAGCGGGCTCTATGAGTCCCGGCTCCCGCTTACGGCCGCCATCTTGGCTCACCCTGAGCGGGTGTAGCTCTGCCAGACATTGGGACAATATGACGGATGTTACGTCCCAAATCCCTCCGGGTTTTATATATAAGATACCCCGGTTTTTGTCGACTTCGGATATCATCGGTTTCGGTTTCGATATTTTTTAATGAAAAGCGTGTCTGTGTTTTCGTCAATGCCTCGGTTTTCGTCGATTTATGTCCGTACATCGCTATTACTTCAGCATAAATATGAGATTCCCCTTCCAAAAAATAAAAAGTACACCCTCTCTCCCCTCCTCGACATCCCCCATACACCAAAAAGAGCTTTTTTTAAAAAAACACAATAAATGTATATTTTTTTCTTTAAATGAGTGTTTCATATTCCTTTTACAGTCATTTCTGAGTGATTCTATCATTAACCGCTATCTTTATTCACTATGAAATGTTTTTTTCATAGGTCTTTTTCAGTGTCCTGACCCAATTAATTCATTTAACATTGATTCCTATGGAAATCATTGCCTCGGTTTTCGTCGATTTCGCTTTTCATCGTTAGTTTTCGGACGGATTATCGACGAAAACTGAGGAATCACTGTACTTTATAAGTGAAATCTGGAAGAAAACCTTTCAAAAACCTTCCAGAAGATGTCCCCACTAGACTGTTTTTAAACCTGACATATAATGGTTGTTAAGGTACCGTAAGACTGCACGACGTTGAAACAATGTCGGCAACATCCTGGGTGGCACGCGGTAGTTTTTGATATCATTTCAATACCGCTGGTGAGATGTCACACGTCTAGATTTCGTACACAACTCACCAATGATGTTGTGAGCAGGTATCGTTCGCAAACCCCCGCGAACGATACCTGCTCATTGCTGTAACTAGGCGAAGTCGTCCACTACATTGTTATCGCGGTGTAACACATAACGATGCAGCAGGTTGCTTGAGTTGATATTGTCAGGTTTTACAACATGTTGGTAAACCTGTCAACTCCAATTCAACGATTTATCGTACCAACTTGCCAGCGTCACACGCTGTTCATACCCATCAGTGCAAATTAATGAGCATATGCTATTTTTATCTGAATTGCTAGTAGATAAGTGTAGAAGAGGTGGCCTTGCATGCTGCTGACCCTCAACAATAAGAAAGATTTGTTCTAAACAAAAAATAAAAAATAAAAATAATTCTAAAAAATAAATAATAAGTAAAAAAAATTAAATATGGGATGGTGTGGCCTGGCTATGGAGTAGAAAGGACGTTGCAGACATCTCTCCTGCTCCCCGGGCCATTAAAATCCATTCAATTCAGCACTGCTTGTTCAGTGCCACACCCTTTGCCACCCAAATGCTGGCCAGCTCTCATCTCGGGTGCCCCGGTGACCCCCACATTGGGAATTTCCCATTATTTGAGAAGCGAAGGCAGACCTCAGAGCACCTCTACTGCTCCCAAGATGGCGGATCCTGCTTAGCCTGGCTTGCACCACGAGGAGACGGTGGATGCTGAACCACATGGCACAAAGGGGAGTGAGGTCATTCCATACTGGCACCATTCCACAAAGATTTTGATCAACACCAGGTACCACGATTCCCTCTTGCAGCTCCCCATGGCCCAACCAAGATTCCCCTCTGGCAGACGCACTTTTTCCCCCATTAGGGAGAGATACCTGGGCCGACATGGAGCGTATGGGGAAGACACCAAAGGGCGCCCCCTCAACTGAGCCCAACTGACGGATGGACCCCTGAGGACTAAATGGGTCAGCATACCAAACGGGGGTGCAGTGTATCAGCGTATAATGGACCCGCGGCCCTTCATATACAGTGGAAAATGGCAGCCACAAAATGTAACTGACTCCCAACTTGCAGTAATGAACCACCAGGATGAGGACGTGCAGATTATAGAACCTGGGAAACTTTCTACAAACCACAGGTACCCCCATCACACCGTTGGAATTCCCAAATATTCTAGACCATAAGGGTGTAGCTGGTCATGGGGCAAGGGCAGAGAGCCCTGGGGCGGATCTGAGGGTGCTCATTTTTACCATCCCCACTAAGAAGGAGATTGAGGGATTTATAACGAGGATGGAGGCCTCATTTAGAGCTGAGGCAGCTGCCCTGAGAGGGGAAGTTAACCAAATTTCTGTAATGGTTGATTCATCTTATACCTATACAAAAGGTATTTTCAGGTGTCTTGGCGCTCTAGAACACCAAGCCTCCAATCAAGCTGCCAGTCTTGAGTATGTCTTCGACCTGATGGAGGACTTGGAAAATAGAGAGAGACGCAATAATGTCAGAATTCGAGGTCTCCCAGAATCCATTTCCTCAAGAGAGTTAGATGATACCCTTCAAAGGTTCTTCAATTCGATCCGCAATGTCCTTGAAGACACCTCCATTGAGTTTGATACAGCCCACAAATATATGGGCCCTCCACCACCTAAAGGCACTAGATCCAGGGATGTGATATGCTGGATTCACAGGTTTAGGGTAAAGGAAGAGATCCTTGCCAGGGATAGAAACCATGACTCACTGAATTTCCATGGGAACCCAGTACAACTTATGGAATATCTTTCTAGATGGACACTCCAGAAATGAAGAGCCCTTCGTCCTCTGCTGGAGCTGCTACGCAAATGCGACATTCCATATTCTTGGGGATTCCCCTTCCGTCTCCAGGTCTTCTGGGAGAGGGAATTGTATTATGTGTCCCACCCTAGAGATATTCCGGCATTCACAGGGGACAGGGAATTCAGCCAGTTAATATCTCACTGGTGGAATGGCCAGGAGTTCCTGGAGAAGTAAACTGGGCTCAGATACCACTGGAGCAATGTGTGCAGAGGCGCTATAGGATGTGAAGTAGAGGTGGAAGTGCTGGAGGTCATGGTAGAGGACCCTTGGGCTCAAATTATGACAGCTGAGGATTTGCATCATCTATTGACGGTGTAACTTCAGGTATTGTTACCATATCCATCACCCGCCTTGAGTCTTGCCGACTTTTGGGCCTGGGGTTGCTCTTACCCACTATTTCTAGTTACCTACCAGAGGGAAGTGGTTAGTTGTCTTTTGTCCCCTGTGAATTTAATTTCATAGTGGTTAAAATGCTGAAGTTTATTAGTTAAGACGATGTTTAAGGGTTTTTGTTCGGGGAATATTTGATCTTACTTGGAAAGGTTACACCCTCGTGGGGTTCCACACGCCGCCAAAGGGTGTGGTTTTATTTTTTTGCCTATACTACCCCGAATCTTCTTTTTCTCTCTTCTGTTTGTGTCACATGAAAATTTTTATTAGTTCCTCATTTCTCTCTATTTTCTTTTTCCATATCTCTATACTTCTTTGTATTCTCACCCCTTACCTCTTTCCCTTCCCTTCTTACCTGCCCTCCCTTCCCTGCCTGCCTCTGACTCCTCTCTGGTTTGGAGTCCAATCCCTGGAATGGCTAATTTGACGATTGGGTGTCTTAACGTTAGAGGTTTCAATGTACCTCAGACACGGTGTCAGATCCTTAGTGATATGCATAGACAAAAACACAGATCCTGTTAGTCCAGGAAACAATCGGGGCACGTACAATCTCTCAAAAATAGGTACTATTCCACATGGTTTCATAGTACTAATACCGATGCCAGGACGTAGGGTGTGTCTATAGCAATTCATAAGAGTTTGACACATACCATATTAGACACCATGATTGATGAACAAGAAAGATACATTTTTCTTAAACTGCACGTCGATTATTACTATAGTCAATTGTTACCTCCCTAATAGGGAACAGACTAGAGTCTGTAAGGCAATACTGTCTAAGCTCGCCAATTTTGCTGAAGGGGCTATTGTGATTGGTGGAGACTTTAATTTTACTCTTGAGCCAACAGTTGATTATTCCTCTTGCAAAGGCTGTATTCCAGTCAAGAGCATTAAAAAGGTTCCTTCACACTCTTCAATAAGTAGATGTATGGTGTACTCATCACCCTCAAGGTAAGGACTACACTTACTTCTCTCGGATCCATGACTCACACAGCTGCATAGATCTCTTCCTGGTCAGCCATAGTATAATTTCATGGGAAACGGTAGCCACTTTCGGAGACATGCTTCTTACTGACCACTCCCCAATTTTTTGTCCTTGTCCATCCCCAACCAGTCCCATAGGCCCTGGATGTGGAGGCTAAATAGTAACCTCCTTAAAGACAACGTCTGTTTGGCCGAGCTAAAAGATAATATAAGTTCCTTTTCCCAAACTCATGCATTAGACTTCACTTCGCAGCCTCTCAAATGAGAAGCCTTGAAATATGTACTGCATGGCACTTTAATCAAGCATGGCTCTAAGTTTAAAAAACTTAAGTCTAAAGCCATCACTGCTCTACTCTGCCAGATCCATCTCTTAGAGATCAGTCATAAAGAGACCAGGTCACAAAGGGACCTGTCAGACTTGATGTTAAAAAGATAGGAACTTAAAAACTTCTAGATCAACTGTATATGAGAACTAGAGAGAGAGTCAATAGCTATTTCTATAAGACGGCAAATAAATGTGGCCACCCACTTGCTCGCTTGCTCCATCCACAGACAAGCCCCACATACATCCCCTCGATCAAATGACTGGGTAAAGAAGAATCACATAATCCTAAAGACATTTTGGAAGTCTGCAGATCTTATTATGAAGACCTATATAACATTGAATTGAGATTTTCTGATATGGTCCCTGCCGACTTATCCAAAAAAATTCAAGAATATATTCAACTTACGGCTGTTCCCTCTCTGAACGATGCAGCAGTTGAGTCTCTGGAGGGGGAGATTACAGAGATAGAGCTTTTTGAGGCTATTAAATCCATTTTGGTGTCCAAATGGCCCAGATGGATTTGCAAAAATCTTTTATAAGACCCTTTGGACTCAATTGGCCCCTCAATTGTTGTCCCCTTTTAACTCAATCACTGAAGGACAAGATTTCGCACCCTAGTCTTTGGAGGTCTATATCAGTATTATCCCCAAACCTGGAAGAGACTTGAAATTGTCGGCAAATTACAGGACAATTTCTTTATTGTATATAAACATTAAACTGTTCTTCAAAATATTAGCAGACTGACTGACTTTGCTTCTTACTTGTATAATCAACCTGGGCCAGGTGTGTTTTGTCATAGGCTGTGAAGCTAGGGACAACACAATCAGAACCTTGCTTCTTATTGTTAAGGCCATGACACACAAGATCCCCATTAGCTTGTTGTCTGTGGATGCAGGAAAGACCTTTGACAGAGTCCACTGGGAGTTCATGAGGGGGAGGCGATAAGCCAGATCGGATTGGGACCTAAGTTTTTGAATAACGTTGTATCTCTCTATTCGGCCCCATCTGCTCAAGTGAGGGTAATGGTGCCTTGTCAACTCCTTTTGCGATTCACAAAGGGACCAGGCAGGGATGACCCTTGTCCCTTCTAATCTACGTTATAGATATGGAGCATTTGGCTAATGCTATACAGAAGAATGAAAATATTCATAGTATTTGGACGGGCTCGATCCACCATAAAACCCCTCTATTCGCAGATGATGTTCTCCTATATATTTCTCAGCCGCGAATCTCGCTACCCTCAATTATGAAAGTGTTTGAGACGTTCGGCATACTGAGCAACTTTAAGGTAAATTATACCAAATCTGAAGCAATGAACATCATGCTGCCATGTGGGGAAGCATCATATGTGAAATCAAATTTCCCATTTAAGTGGAGAATAGATAAAATCATTTATCTTGGTATATTGATCCTGCCAGATTTGATGAGGTAATTGTCTTTAATTCGTCAAATCCTACTGGACAAAATGGAATCCTTATTGTCACTGTATGCGCCCCTCAACCTTTTGTGGTTTGGAAGAATCAATGTAGCTAGGATGGAAATTTTACCACAGTTCCTATACATCTTCCAGACAGTTCCCATTGTCCCCCATAGAAGCTTTTTCACAAAAATTCAATCTCAAGTGACAAAGTTTGTCTGGGGGAGGTCAGATCTAGGGTGGGGATGAAGATTTTGACTGCCCCCAAGTCCAAAGGTGGAGTAGGTCTACCTAATTTTAACCCCTTAAGGACCCAGCCTATTTTGACCCTAAAGACCTTGGCATTTTTTAATTCTGACTAGTGTCCCTTTATCAGATAATATCTCTGGAACGCTTCAACGGATCCTAGCGATTCACAGATTTTTTTTTCGTGACATATTGGGCTTCATGTTAGTATTATATTTAGGTCGATAATTTTTGTTTATTTGTGAAAAAATCAAAAATTTGGCAAAATTTTGAAAATGTCACAATTTTCAAAATTAGAATTTTTATTCTGCTAAACCAGACATTTATGTGATACCAAATAGTTGATAAATAACATTTCCCACTTGTCTACTTTACAACAGCACAATTTTGGGGAAAAATAAAAAATTTTGGTAGGAAGTTATAAGGGTTCAAAGTTTATGAGCAATTTTTAATTTTTCCAGCAAAATTTACAAAACCATTTTTTTTAGTGATCACATCACATTTCAAGTCCCTTTGAAGGGTGTACATGACAGAAAACACCCAAAAGTGACAAAATTACAAAAACTGCACCCCTCAAGCAACTCAAAAGTACATTCAAGAAGATTATTAACCCTTCATGTGCTTCAGAGGAAGTAAAGCAACGTGGAAGGAAAAATGGACATTATAAAATGGATCCTTAAATTTGTTGGGCAATTTCTCCTGAGTACACCGATATCTCATGTGTGGTCATAAACCATTGTTTGGGCGCACGGCAGGGTTCAGAAGGGAAGGAGCACCATTTGACTTTTGGAGCTAATTTTCCTTTCAAAAAGTGAAATGGCGCTCCTTCACTTCTGAGCCCTGCTTTGCGCCCATACAGTGGTTTATGACCACATATGAGGCATCGGTGTTCTCATGATAAATTGCCCAACAAATTTTAGGATGCATTTCATCCTTTTGCCCATGAGAAAATAAAAAACTTTAGGCTAAATGAATTTTTTTGTGAAAGAAAATTACTTTTACATTTTTACGGAACAATTTGTGAAACATATGGGTGTTCAAAGTGCTCACTAGCCATCTAGATAAATTCACTGGCGGGTCTAGTTTCCAAAATGGGGTTACTTGTGGGGGAGCTCCAATGTTTAGGCACACAGAGCTCTTCGAACGCGACATGGTGTCCGCTAACAATTTGAGCTGATTTTCCAAATTGTTAGCGGACACCATTTCGCGTTTGGAGAGCCCCTGTGTGCCTTAACATTGGAGCTCCCCCACAAGTGACCACATTTTGGAAACTAGACCCCTCATGCAACTTATCTAGATGGGTGGTGAGCATTTTGAACCCCCAGGTGCTTCACAAATTAATCCCTAAAAATGAAAAAAGAAAATGTTTGTGGAAAAAAAAGTACTTTTTCATTTTTATGGATCAATTTGTGAAGCCCCTGGGAGTTCAAAGGGCTCACTATGCATCTAGATAAGTTCCCTGGGGGGTCTAGTATCAAAGATTGGGACAATTCTGGGGGAGCTCTAATGTTTAGGCACACAGGGGCTCTCCAAATGCGACATGGTGTCCGCTAAAAATTTGAATGGAGAATCCGCTTAAATTGTTAGAGGACACCATGTCGCGCTTGAAGAGCCCCTGTGTGCCTAAACATTGGAGCTCCTCTCCAAGTGACCCCTTTTTAGAAACTAGACCCTCCAGGGAACATATCTAGATGCATAGTGAGCACTTTGAAACCCAAGGTGCTTCACAAATTGATCCATAAAAATGAAAAAGTACTTTTTTTCCACAAATATTTTCTTTTTTCATTATTGCGGATTAATTTGTGAAGCACCTGGGGGTTTAAAATTCTCAACACCCATCTTGATACGTTCCCTGGGGAAGGGGTGTAGGTTGGAAAATGGGGTCACTTATGGTGGAGCTCCAATGTTTAGGCACACTGGGGCTCTCCAAACGCGACATGGTGTCTGCTAACAATTTAGGCTGATTTTCCATTCAAATTGTTACTGGACACTATGCCGCGTTTGGAAAGCCCCTGTGTGCCTAAGCTTTGGAGCTCCCACATAAGTGACCCCATTTAGGAAACTAGACCCCCTAGGGAACTTATCTAGATGGATGGTGAGCATTTTGAACCCCCAGGTGCTTCACAAATTAATCCGTAATAATAAAAAAGGAAAGTGTTTGTGGAAAAAAATGTACTTTTTAATTTTTATGGATCAATTTGTGAAGCCCCTGGGGGCTCAAAGTGCTGACTATGCATCAAGATAAGTTCTTTGGGGGGGTTTAGTTTCCAAAATGGGGTCACTTGTGCGGGAACTCCAATGTTTAGGCACATAAGGGCTCTCCATACGTGACATGGTGTCCGCTAACAATTGGAGCCAATTTTCCATTCAACTTGTAAGCAGGCACCATGTCGCGTACGGAAAGCCCCTGTGTGCCACCAACAACTGGAGTTTGGGTACAGCACCAGAAAATCAAGCCACTAATGAATGCGCTATTTTCTAGGGTGGCTGTGGGTTGCAATTTGCAGTGTGCGGGGCCCACAACATTTGAGTCTCTCCACGCTGAGGAATCCTGCCCCCCAGCTGGCAAGTTATACCTGGTTGGCTACCAAAAATACAGTGAAGGCCTTTTTTTTTTATTTCTAGAACTAATTCTAGAAAACAAAAAAGACATGGGGCTCCGCTATACTTTTGGCCCAGCCAAGTACTACTTGGCAGCTGGAGGCTGGAATCCTCAGCATGGAGAGGCCCAAGCGTTCTGGGCCCCCATGCTGCGAACTGCAGCATGCAGCCGCCCCAGAAAATGGCGCATTCATTGAAGAGCCATTTTCTGTTGCTGTATCCAGGCTCTTCCAGTTGCCCTGGTGCCGATGGCAAACTGGGTAATAAAGGGGTTAATGCCAGATTTTTTATTGGCAGCTGGCACTAAGCCCGAGATTCATAATATCAGGCCAATGTTAGACCCGACCATTAGGAATTTCTAGTAAATAGTCAAAAAATACACCACACAGAAAAAAAATCTTTTATTTGAAAAAAAAAAACACAAACAAAATTTGGACTCCATCTTTATTATAAAGATCCGACGTAGTCCACAGCCGTCACCGTCAGGTGCAGCATGCCAGGAGAGGTGAGGGACACAGGGGTCAGAGGTGGGGGTGGGACAGGGGGGTGACAGTAATGGGAGGGAGCTGAGGAGCCTGACCCATGGGTGCACCGGAGGGTGTAGCCCGCCAGTGGATACATACACGGAGGACCGGATGAGGGGGGTGGATGGGAGGGATGAGGGGTCTTGATGACCACCGGAGCGGGAAGGGGCTGAGGAGAAGGAAGACATCTGTCGATCCGCTCCTTCAGATCTGATTGGAGAGCTCCAATCAGATCTGGAGGGGTGAATCACTCTGATTCACTCCGATCGGCTGTTTCACTTTCAACTGCCAATCAGAGCGACTTTAAACACGAGGGGGCTAAGCCACCCCCCCGGGCTAAAGTATAGGCCCTTGCGATCCTGAAGCTCCTGTGACTTGTCACTGACCCGGTCACTGGAGCTGCAGGAGCGCAAACAAGCCATGACATTATAGAGACTTCATGGGTCGGGAGTGCACTGACTTTCATGATGTCTCTATAACGTCAAAGGTCGAGAAGGGGTTAAAAAATACTTTCAGGCTTTGGTGGTGGTGAGGCTACTTGACTGGCAATACAAAAGAAAAGTTAAGACATGGATGTCTGTGGAGCAGGACGGACTAGAGATACCTCTGCATCACCTTCCCTGGATCTCCTCCTCAGATACTTAACAGTTAAGATCTCTCCCCAAATTGTTTAAGGATGCAAGAGAAAGAAGTGTGTATAATGGATTGGGATCAGAGCCAGAAAGTGTATATATATATATAAAAATGTATTAGTCCATCATCAGGTACATACAAGTAGCAAAAACACACACAATTAAAAAACAAGTAAAAGCAGAAGACCTGCATAAATAGAAGGAACCACCTTCAACCATTGCTTGCTGAGGTATGGGACCACAAATATCTACAAGGATCATATATACATGACAAAAGTGTATGTCAAAGGAACTCTCAACAGACATAGGTTATACGTTCCCACCAAAAAATACAATAGTAAATTCTGTATTTTGAAACCTGATCAAGTGAGGTAAGAAGTCACATATAAACCTTTATAAAGTAATCCTCAATAAGATGGGAACCAACAATCATGGTCTGTATAGAATAAACACATTAAGAAGGCATTGAATGAAAAATGCGATCCAAATTGTAGGCAGCCCGGAAATCGCGTTGCTCTCCATCTATCCAGGTCCCATCCATGCTCATAAGAAAGACATTTTGTGTTTCTGTCTATTCACAGCCAGAACAGTAATTCCTCAGTTCTGGAAATCCAGTGTACAACCCTCCATTACAGAGTGGTACTCTGAAATGGTGAACATCTTCCGAATTGAAGAGCTGGCTGCTGAATTCTCTGGGTCGATGGATAGCTTTAGCGCAATCTGGTTGGAATGGATTTTCTTTTGAGACACCCCTGATTTCCAAGAATTGTTTAATTTATGTTGTCTTTTTCCTCCCCCTTTTGCCATTTTTCAGACAGACAAGTTGCCTTCCAGACTACCTGATGAAGGAAAAATTCGGGCCCTTTTGTTCCCACCCCTTTCCCCCCTCCCCTCCAGTTGTCCTTTGTTTCCTCCTGTACCCTCTTTTTTTTTACTTGCTGCTTTACTCCTCACTCTATTTCTTAACTCTTCTTTATACCCATGTGACACTCCTACACTTTTGTATGGATGTTCTGCTTTAAGTAGCCATAACGCTTCTTTTCTGACTAACTTGATTGTTAAATTGATGACTCTGACTTTTGGAGGTCATGCCTACACACAGCAGTTTGCTGCTGTTTAAAAGCTTGAAGATGCTTTCTTCTTGACAAGATTATCCATGTTGTTATTGTAACTTTGAATATTATTGTATACTGTGTTTTTTCTTGCAAAACTTTAATAAAAACTGATTGACCACAAAATAATAAATATAAAAAAAGAAATATGAAGCTCTATTAAATAGATGTTTAAGGGACAATGTAAGGTTCGTAGACTTCACAGCTGCTGCCACATCTGTCCATGTTTCAAAATTTCACACCATTCAGGTGTCAAAACATCTGCAAACTCCAGGAAGCTTAAAATAATATTTTAAAGGTGCACAAAATTCTATAGCTGAACACACGCTGGTAGGCTAGGTTGGAAACACCAAATCTTACCTTACGGTTAGGAGTATTCACAAGTTATCGGGTCTACCAACAAGCGTTTTGGCCCCATACAGTCAGGAAAAATTTGATGGCCATTTTAAATTCCAAACTGTTTTCCCGAACAAAACATTGTTCACTAATTTTTAGGGAAAATTGCTTGGGTTTACGATTGCAAACAGAATCTGCAATGTTCGTGCCGAATTTGAAATTGGCAACCATGCTCAGGAAAAGTTTGCTCATCTATAGTCACTTTTACTTTTGTAAAACTAATCAAAGGTCTTCAAATGGATTAGATACAATTCTGAGAGATGGCAAATTTTCAGTCAGGTCTTGATAGAAAAATTTGATGCTTTGGAGCAATTTGATTTGGACCAAATTGCTTGAATTGAACCCAAAATAAATTTGGGGAAATTCGCTCATCTCTAGTACACTTACATTTGTTACAATAAAGTCCTCACTAAGAAATAGTGATAGGGGAGCATATGGTGAAACCAAGGACCTCAACACAAAGAGTTCTATCTCTGATGCAGAGAGATACAAGTAGGTAGATGCATGTCTAGCAGCTCAATCTCACCACCTATATCATCTTGTATAGGCAGCTGAGGAAGTCCTGCTAGAAGAGACTTCTTTTTATTTCCAGTTCTGTTAGTTTTATGTTTCTTTATGAAAAGTGCTCTCTTGACAGCCTACAAAGACTTGGAAATTGAAAATATAAACTTCTTTTTGTAGAAATTACCTGAATTTTACTTAAAGGGGTCGTCCAATATTTGGATAACTCCTCATTCCCCATTTGCACCTCATAAACATAAAAAAGCCTATATTCACCTCCAGTGCCAGAACTGTTCTAGCGATGTCAGAATTCGCACTTCCAGGGCCCACATGACATTGTTATGTCACACGAGCCCCACGATAAATCATTGCTGGCTTCCTTCTTCCCGTCTTCGGACACTTCAGTACTCAACAGGAAGTTAAAGCTGTGGCTGCCACTCAATGGAAGCTGGCACTGACTGGTTACAGGGCTCGCATATTATTATTATTATTATTATTATTATTATTATTATTTATTTATTTATATAGCACCATTAAATTTCATGGCGTTTTACATGCTAAGAGGGCAGACAAGGACAAGTACAATACATGTGGACAATTTTGTCATACAGATACAAGAGGGGAGAAGATACTGTCCGCGAGGGCTCACAATCTGCGAATATCATTGCAATGTCATCTGGGCAATGGGAACATGAGTTCTGACATTGCCAGAACCGAGCTGGCACCAGAGGTGAGTATTGTCTATTTTATTTTTATGGGGGCAAATATAAGGAATGAGATATGGTTGACCAAGTAGTGGAAAACCTCCTGTAAAGTAACCTGCAGGCATAAAATGTTAAAATAAAAAATTGAGCTTCTACCATACTCTGATGCATATCTGTGGAAAAGCTTGTAGCAAATAATTGTTTTCAAATTATGTAAAATATAAGCAATTTTTTTTAATGTTGCAGCACTTTTATTGACCGCAGATTGTTAAGGTTCAGGTTCAGGTCTTCAGCCCCCCAATAGGTTTCTCAAAAAGTTACTTGAGATGAGAAACACATTGAATGAGTGCATGCACAGAATGTAATACAGATTCAATAGAAACCATAGGCTACGATTTCTATTGAATCTGTAATCTGCCCTGTATGCGAGTGCTCCTGTTATTGGAGGTGCACACTAGTTCCATAATGTGTTTAAGGAGTTGTCCGATCCTTAAATATTGATGACCTATTCTTAGGTTAAGTCTTCAATGTTTGATCAATGCGACACCCAGCACCCCCACCGATCAGCTATTGCTGATGCTGCACTCAGCCAGAACTACTAAGGCCGGGTTCACACCACTGCACAATCTGATCCGGGGCTGTACAATGTGAATCGAACAGCCCTGGGCCGGATTTACAAACAGAACCGGAGGGCTAATATGCCCTCCGGTCCTGTTTGTAGCCGGATTCAGCCGAGCGCAGCTGTCCCCTGCGAAATGGTGCTGAACCGCTTCACAGTGGACAGCTCCCTGGTGCTGAAGTTCAGTGTAGCTCACGCTGAACTTCAGCCGCAGGTATCTGGTTCCACGGATCCTCCCGGACCGGAGGACTGGGAGGATCCAGGAGAATCCGGGAGGATCCAATTTGGGCAGATTTTTCGCCCCGGACACAAAAATGTTGCAAGCAGCAATTTTGTGTCTGGGAGAAAAATCCAAATACACCCGGATCCTCCCGGACAGATGGAAACCGGTTACTAGCATACTATGGGGCCGAAATTCAGTACGGGGCTGTTCGATTCACATCAGACAGCCCCGGATCAGATTGTGCCGTGGTGTGAACCCGGCCTAAGTTGTGGAGCTGCACAGCATAGCAGCATCAGCAGAATAGTGGTCAGCTACTCCATCTAATCCCTGTTAATTCGAAAAGGAGGCAGACGTGCTATACCAAGCAGTAGCCAATATATATGTTATGCAGTTGAGTGAGGTGTGATGTGCAGCTCTGCAACTGAATAGTTCCAGCCGGCAGCAGCAGTGGAGTCGGCTAATGGGGGGGGGGGTGCTGGATATTGAAAATCTACAGATCAGACATTGTTGACCTATCTTAAGGATAGGATGTCAATGTTAAAGTTCCAGACAACCAATTTTGAAAATAAAATCACAAACATCTGATGCTAAGCAGATAAAATACCAGAAATGTGTCTTTTCTGCATGAGACAATGTAGCACATATGTTTCTTTTTGCTTTGTGCTAAGTTGTAAATATATTTTCCATGTCATTATGTCACATAAGAGGGATTCTGTTATATTGTTGCTTTTGCTGTGCTTCAGAATCATTTCCAACTTTTCCATAATTATCATTTCTCTATAGCAGCAATGTACACTGGCCTCGCACACAGCACTTAATACTTGTGTGTATAGCATTGCCGAGAAGTACTTACACCCATTACCGATACTTACTCCTTTGCACTTTACATACTATTCAATTATATAAATCATTGCATTCCTAAGTGTTGAAGCAGTCAACTGCACATTATGCTATGAAAATAGCAGCACTGTTAAAATTATATCTATGCTGGATAAAAACAAAATAATAGCAATACATTTTCTGCCATAACCAACCATGTAGTAGAGTTTCGAACAATAAACTACAATACGTCAACACCTATACATTTCAGCTTTTTATAATAATCCAAGGAAATACAGTATTATCTTCTAAAGTAATTACGGTCAGTGACCACAAAGGGATACATATTTGTATTATACATTAGTTCTTCATTCACCATTTGTGTGATATTATTTCTATTACTAAGGAATAATGTAATAAAGTATTATAGAATAACAGTGGAGGATAAATGTATTCTTTTCTGTAGTGAGCTATGGCATAAGGCAAGGTTACCATATTAATAATAAAAGGTTAAAAGACATGGAATATAATCATTAGCTTTACAGGATATGTGCACTTTTTCAACTATTTTTACTGAAGATAAATATTGTATTTACAAAATCACAATCCAAATAGAATCCGGCCCCACTGACCGGTTAGTATACGTTGCTCCACTAGTATAGCGACCGGAAGATAAATCGAAAGCATTGTAAGCACTGTAAGCTATCCAATTTAAAACCGCCTCAACATATTCTGGCCTCACCATTCACGCAGCAGCCTACAACATGATACAGAATGTTCTGTGGTCTGGTGTTTCATTTGGACGCATAGCCGGCACAGATCTATCAAATCCTCGTCCTGAAGCAGCTCCACCACAGTCAGCAGCACCATGGCCGTGTCCCCTATTTGATGCTCTCCTCATTATGTACCTCCTAAAAAGTGCAAAGTATTACAATACCTGTATACATAGAGAGAGTACCCAACACATTATTATACAGCCTATTTTAAAGTTCCTGCACAGAACAAAAATGTTAGTTACAGTAGCGTACTCTACATCTGCTGCACATAGTTTTAGTTGTGATCGAACAGGCAGTCATCAGTCATCAGTGCTGGCCACATTCATGGAGTACTCCAAACAGTGCAAGACCCACACACATCTCCACAGCCTATAGTGACAGAGTTTCCTCAAAGGGCACCAATTTACCAAAAGGCTCCTATACACCATATTTCCACAATTGACCCACACAGCCAAGATTGGCAGAGTTCATTTACAGAGCATTAGCTTTAAACATAGGCCCCAAGAGAGCCTGTTTACATAGTTCACCCACACAGTCTATAATAACAGAGATCCCCCACAGAGCATCAATTTTAAACAAAGGCCCCTACTGAACCTGTTTCCACAGTTGACCCAGACAGCATAGAGTTCCAGAATTCCCCTCACAAAGCAGCATTTAAAAAAACCTGCAAAGCGTGGTGCAGTGGCCTCTCAGAGATTTTTTTTAAGATTAAGCCCACAGATCCTAGTGGTAGGTAGCACAGAACGTTTGTTAAGATTATCCAAATAGTGCCAGATGCAGTGGCCACACAGAGCTTTTAAGATTAAGCCCTCAGATCCTGGTGCAAAGTGGTCACTATCACATGGCAATCAGCTTCTCTGGTACCTTTAGTGCTATGAGACTGATTAATGCATTACATTACAGGGTCCAGGTTTACAGTTAGCTGGAGAGGAGGATGAAGTTAGATATCCACATACCTACACCAATTGGTGTGGTTCATAGCATATAATGGGTCAATTTATTTGGCACATAGTCTAATCAAATTGAGAGACAGTCTGAGGGGGTGACAAGCTCTGGAGGGGCAGTCAGCTTTTGGAGGAGTCACTAGGATCAGGCTGGAGGGTACATGTTAGCGTCAGACATAAGTATAATATATAACTCGGCACCCAATACGCAAGCTATTATTGTGTTTATCATATAATGAAATATGATGTAATGTATAAGAAAATTAATGCCTTATTTTCTCTGTATATGGACTGTTTTTGGTCTGTGTTGCTGCCATACTGAACTACAACACTCAGCACGTTCCAACTTGATGGAGTAGATCCCTACACCACACAGAACATTTTTAAAGATTATACTAACAGAGGCTAATGCATTAGTCACAAAGAGCATTTTTAAGATTAAGCCCACAGATCCTGGTGGATGGTGTACACACAGAACCTTTTATAATTAACCCCACAGAGGCTGATGCAGTGGACACACAGTATTTTTTAAAGATTAGGCCCACACATCATGGTGCACAGTGGCCACACATAGCTGGTAGAGGTGGTTTTTTAGCCTGCAGCTGAGCTTGCTTTACAATTGGGCTCAGACTGCTTCCTGAGAGTGCATTTTGATTCTGCTTTTGGCAATGATGGTAAGTTTTTTGATGCTGCTTTTTTCTAGTAGTTTTTGCACAAGTTTTTGTTAGGACTGATGAGCATGGGATCCCTTGTCGTGGGTCATCAGCTTAAATGTCTTAGCCATTGCATGAACCAAAATCCCATTTGTAAAAGTTTTTTATTCATCATATAAGAGACTTTTTGCACTTTTTATCTATCCAGGGTGCAGTTGGGCCCCTAGGGGCGCCATTCATCTAGTGGTGCAGAGGTATCGTACTGTGTGGCCCAATGCTAAGCAGCGGAGCGGTTGGGTCGCTTTCAGACACTCTGCATCATTTGTATCAGTGTGAATGGTGCCTTAAGCAGGCCCAGTGTATGCATGGCAGTCTGCCTCCCACACATAGCTGGTAGAGGTGGTTTATTAGCCTGCAGCTGGGCTTGCTTTACAATTGGGCTCTGACTGCTTCCTGAGAGTGCATTTTGATTCTGTTTTTGGCAATGATGGTATGCACAGTGGCCAAACAGACTTTTTATTAAGATTATCCCAGCAGAGTCTGGCCTTGTTCACACATACCAATCCGTTTTTTAAGCCCTTAGAAAAACAGATCCGTTTTTCTAAGGGAGCCAATAGTGTCCCCTGAGGTTCTGAAAGTTTTTTGGAACTTTTATGACTTAGTCATTTTTTCACCAAAAACGCATGTAAAAACGCAAGGTGCCTATGTGTGCCATGCAAAAACACATGTGTTTCCCATGGGGCCCCATGTTAAAAAAAAGCATGCGTTTTTTAAAAAACGCATGTTTTTTTTACAGCACCCAAAAACGCTGCATGCAGTGTTTTTTGGGATGCTGAACAAAAACGTATGTGTTGTTAAAAAACGCATTGACACTTAAGTGCACCATGCGTTAACACATATGCGTTTTTGCACTTTGAAAAAAAACAGTCCAAAATGTTTCCAAAAACGGATTTAAGGCAAAAACGGATGGTATGTGTAAACAAGGCCTTTGTTGGAGTTTCCACTTAGAGCATCTTTATAGATTAAAGGGAACAAACCAGCAGGTTTTAGGGCTATAAAATGAAGCCAGTGCATTACAGGTTCTAGGATACTGAGTGCAATCATACCTTTACTTCAATGATTCAAGGTTTGATTGCAGATAAAACTGTTATCAAACACCGGGAAAATAGTACAGCAAATTAGCATGTGTGCAGCACAGCATCACTATGTGGGGTTGTTTTTTTTATTGCTTCCCTGTGGGCTCTAAGCCAAACCCACCCCCCTCCCTCTCTTCCTCTCTTACTCCCTCCCACTCCTCTCCCTCCCTTTTACTATATACCAGGCACATTACGTCTAACATCATGCATGGTGATAGCTCTATGTCAGGCATCCATTATGGTTAGCTCATTAGAGCCCGTTGCAGGGCCACACAGAGTGTTTTTATAGATTAAGCACACAGATCCTTGTGAAAATTTGCCAAAAATGTGGATTAATGTGGATTGCTTCAGTCCCTCTGACTATATCATTGAGAGGAAGATTATTCAGTCAAATTGAACTAGTGACCAATGAGGGAACAGCCTTATACCACCACTCATGTAAAAACAAAATACCTTAAAATCAGACCTGGTGGTTTAAAAAGTGACTTGCTCCTGTCACCATAGTCTTCATTTCAATAGGACTTCAGCCTAGGAGTCGGGATAGGCGAATTGCTCTTTTTTTACTGGGTTCGTGACCGGGATTGCATTGTTAAAGCAAGTTAATGGTTAATAAACATACTAATTCTACTTACAGGCTCTGCATTATCCCTTTCAGCTATACTCCGGTGCTGTGTCTCATTCGGGCTTCCGGGGGGAATAGTCACGTGACTGGCTTCAGCTGCAGCTCTTCATGTCATTGTGTGTATGAGACATATGTGTGGTGTGTGCAGTCTGAGATATTTCTATGAGATTATAAGAACATTTGATCATTCGCTTAGTAGATTCACTACATTACACTTACATGTCTGCAGGAAAACCAAAGTTTATATATACAGATAGAAATTTTACAGGCTGCAGCACAAAACACCTCTCCCCTCCCAGCACAGAGCACAGAGGGGAGTATCATACTGAAAAATGACCTGACAGTGTCCCTTTAATTATCAGCTTTAACAGGGCAATGCCTGTCACAAACTCAAATAGTTCACCCATCCCTGCTTAGAATCCAAGAATCCAGCTGGAGGATCTGATTGACCCAAGGGTCTATGGGAACTCGGAACCTGGGCGTAGAGTTGAAGGGATGTCACTGGTGGCCTGCCCGGACCCGTAGCCCTGGTGGTCAACTGAAAATTTGGAGAAAAATAAAAAGGGAATTAAAGTCTCGTGACACCACCTGCAGATTCTGGTGAGTTCACCAGCGCCGCGATCAGACCGCCGGGGATGATGGTGTTGCAGCTTGGGTGGTGTAGTTCCCTGCAGGTGGAGCTGAGTTCCCGTGGCAGGATCAAAGGCACTTGTTGTCGTAGTGCTGGATGTGGGCAGCACAGCGGTTTACGTTGAAATGAGACCCCAAGGCCTTTAGACTCTATACTGGTACTTTACTGGAAACACATCAGATGGCACTTCAGGTTACAGCTAACACAGTCCTTTAGTGGGTAGTGGCCGGGTAGTCATTGAGGAGGATAAAGTCTCTCTGAGGCTCCCGTAATGCAGCTTCTCTTGTCTTTCTATGTCCCGTTTTCTTGACTTGCGCCTCCTCAGTATCCTTGCGCTGCCCTGTACAGCCGCTTTTATAACAGGTCTGTTGGGTGCTATGAGGTATCCTTCTTCTCTCTAAGGGGCTCAACCCGGTTTGGTGATCCTGGTGGGGCTGCACGTTCTGGACGGGGGTTGGGGCTGATAGTTCAACCCTCGACTGGCTGGTGTTGACAGCTCAGGGATGAACTCGCCTGTAAAGTGACTCGGAGCCGGCACTCAGTTGGTGAACTAGAATTTCCACAGATCTGTCCCGTGGTCTGGCACTTGGTTTCCCCTTTCTTTCTTGGATCGCCTTTTTTTCTCAGGCACCCTCCATGGGAGACCCCTCTAGGGCTCCCACATTGCTTCTTCCCTCAGTATGGACAGATCCAACTGTGTGACTTCAAGCTTCTTCTTACACCTCACATTCCTTCCCCCGGGAACAGTTACCCTGGTAATGGGTTGCCAATTGGTCCCCTAATCTAGGTGTAAGGATGCTGGGATAGGAGCCTCAGGTTGACTTTACACTCACCAATGACAGGAATACTGCACACTCTGTTGTGGGTGCAGTACCTACTGACCAGTGGGGCACTACAGATCATATAACTGCTTCACTGCCAGTTTGGGACAATTCAATTGCAATGCCCACCAAGGCCGTGGGGTATTCGGTAGCTGGGCCGGTCGACTTTTTCAGGGAGGTCACGATTGCTGTGACCCAGCTAGATGGCCCTGGCTGTGCAGTTAAGGGGTATTTACAGGGGATCAGCATGATACCACCTGTGTTGTTCAGCCATGGATGGCCGACGCTGCAGATTAGGACCACTGAGGCAGATAGTAGTGCAGCTGGGTTGGTATCCCTCCCCACAGAGTGGGGCCCTAGGGCAGATGGAACAATCAATAGCAGGGACGGGGATCTAGTGGTGTAGAAGGTAACATGGCGTGGAAGGAGCAGACAGACACAGTTTGTGGAGTTCTTTATCTTTTTACTTGCTGATCAGGCAAGGCTACCCAGTCGGTTGCTGTGCTTCTCCAGATTGCGGCCAGAACAGCTCTCAGGAGATCAGGATCGCTCTGCCGAGACACCTTTTATGGGCCTTCACATGTTTCTCTCTCCTTGCGGTGGATTACTCGCCTCACCTGCTCTTTTTTTACCGGGTTCATGACCGGGATTGCATTGTTAAAGCAAGTTAATGGTTAATAAACATCTTCGTGAACAGGGTCCCAAGCTGGTGGATGCGGGCCTTGTTGGACGATGGGCAATACGTCCCTTGACCCTAGTTCTAACCACCGTTCTACAGATTGTCCATGGATTGTAGCCACTGCTCCTGCAGATGCAGTAGCCTCCAATTTTCCTGGTGGAACCTTGAAGCGTTCACACCAGATCGGGGCCAGTCCCCTCTGGCAACCAGTCGGGTCCGGATTTGGGGCCCAAAGGTGGATCCTCCATTCCCATATCCCCTGGAACTCCATCCCATAAGAAAGGACAGCGCCACAGACACGGATGGTGCAAATAAACTTCTGGTCTTTATTCCAGAGTCATAACAGGCCCTGGAACTCCACCTTCCAGAGTCCTCTCCACATGCCTTCCTCCTCCTTGCTCTCCTAAGATGTTCTCCCTTCTCTCTCTCCACTCTCTCTACCACCTCTACGTAACTCCTCCTCCAGCCTGAAGATGGCGCCCTCCCTGCTTCAGAACTGCCTAAATACTCCTGGCCTGGAGTTGGAGTGGTGTTGGATGTGTGGCGCCCCGCAACGAGTGCGTCACAGGAAGGTATTGCATCCCTGACTGAAGATGTAATATCTTCGGTCTCAGTGCTGACATGGTTAAACTCAGAGCTCCATGCACCACACAACACACCAGAGGCAGAGGGCCAATCAGGTCCTGGTGGGAGGAGTGTTAGGTGTAGTGTGTGGGGGAAGTTAGTAGGAGAAGTTAGAACGTGGCTGGAGAGGAAGGAAGAAGGAGCAGGGCCCTGCGCAGCCCTGAAATCCAGCTCACCGGCAGGGCACCATCAAGCGGTGACCCTTACCGGAACACGGGCAACTACTAAACGGGTCCAATCACACCCGTGCCCACCAACCACCGGATCACTGGTTCTGAAACGAGTAAGTCGTTCATCGCTACTCAGCAAACCAGGAGTGAAGGGATTGCTTTCTAGGAGTGCCTCAATGCAGCCGCGACTAGAGCCGTCTTGCCAGCGGAGTACCCATCAAAAGGAATCAGGCTCCACTCACACCGGGTTGTATACACCGGCAGGGAAATTCAAGTAGCCCCCTTGTACTCGAACTGGCACACTAAGGCGACGTCTGCAAATAGAACAGAATTAGAATGGAGGAACACCACGGAGCTCTGAGACAACACCGGTCATTGCTGAGTCCACTCAGTCTGTTGCCAGTTATCTGTATACCATGTATCACCTGCTGGTTACAGTAAAATACCCGTTACAGAGACTACTGGTGTCCGTGCTTCTTTCAGAACTGTTTAACTCCGCATATTAAGAATAACTAAGCTGCCTCACAACATCAAGTGCAGCTTCTGGCTCTGGGGACTCCCGCTCGTCCTGTGGGGAGCGTCCCATCTTGCTGAATTCCATCCCCTGGAGATCCAAGCAGGGCCGGTGAAATCACCGGAATTCCAGCAGGTTGCGTCACGACAAGAATTAACCCCTTATCTGTTCAGCCAACTTTTTTGATCTGGACCACCGACTGAGTAGTGTTATACTCATGGGGAAGGAGTTTGGGCGCTTAATGGGATGAGCCCTGGTCCATGCGGCATTTCTAAAGAGAGCTAGGCCAGCAGACAAGAGCACCCACTTACCCCAGTGTCTCCATGGTAACCTAAAGGTACCGTCACACGCGGCAATATTGCTAGGCAATTTCACTGGCAATTTGCTGGTTGCAGTGAAATC
The DNA here is from genome assembly GCA_033576535.1 of Allobates femoralis. Classification (NCBI taxonomy): domain Eukaryota; kingdom Metazoa; phylum Chordata; class Amphibia; order Anura; family Aromobatidae; genus Allobates; species Allobates femoralis. Next base: position 301,660,657 of record JARQOC010000006.1, on the reverse strand, counting down.
ATGGACACAATGTTCCATTTGTACACAGCAACAAAATAGAACAATGTGTCCATGATTTCACTGCAACCAGCAAATTGCCAGTGAAATTGCCTAGCAATATTGCCACGTGTGACGTTACCTTAACACTGTCTCTAACGCAATTTTTGTCCTAACTCTGTGATATTCACAGCAAAATGGGGGTGCAACCCTTGATCCTGCCTTTAAACAGACTGGTTAACATGGTGCGCATGGCATGCCAATGCTCAGCATGGTTGTGGACATGCCGAAAGCCAAAAATCTTGTTGATTGTGCTGTAGTATGTAAACCTGTGTGCCTGTAAGCTTTGCAGCTTCCCTTTTAGTTTTGTGCAGTTATATTTTGTCTGGACTTTTCTGGACCTTGTGGGACTTAACTAGGGATGGGCGAATCTACTCGCTAGGACTCGTTACTCGGCGAGTAGTAAGGGACTCGCAGGACTCGGTACTCTGCGAGTTTCCCAGTGATTACTCGCACGAGTCCAATGCAAATCAATATCAATCCTAGTTTTGTCAGAAACGCTGACAAAACTAGGATTGCCATTGTTTGCATTAGACTCGGCTACTGTGCCAGTGATAGCAGGGAAACTCCCAAAGTAACTGCTGTTACATTGCGAGTCCAGCTGTCTTCTCTGTGCAGCTCCAGGGTCCTAGAGCCCGCCTGCTGCCTGATGTAGCAGTGCTGAGATTGTTCTCAGTCTGCTCATTCCCTGTGCATAGACATCTATATTTATGCACAGGGGATGTAGCAGAGAGGACATCGCGTTTTGGACTGCGTCGGACGGAAGAGGATTTTTTTAATTAAAGATGGAGTTCCTAATGGCTTTTTTTTTAATTTCAAATAAAATTTTTTCTCTGTGTTGTGTTTTTTTAACCCTTTATTGGAGATTCTTAGTGGCTGGGTCAAACGTGGCCTGACATTAAGAATCTCGGGCTTAATACCAGCTTGTATAACAAAGCTGGTATTAACCCCTTTATTACCCAGCGTGCCACCGCCACCAGGGCCGCTGGAAGAGCGGGGTTCAGCGCCAGAGGATGGCGCTTCAATGAACGCGCCATCTTCTGGGGCGGCTGCGGGCTGCAATTTGCAGCAGGGGGTGCCCAGAAAGCTTGGGCATCCCTGCGCTGCGGATTCCAGCCCCCAGCTGCTTAGCTGTACCTGGCTAGACATAGAAATTGCGCGGAGCCCCACGCATTTTTTTTTTATTATTTAATGAATTTCAGAGTCAGAGGCTCAGAGTCAGAGTCTCGGAGTCAGAGTCTCCTCAGAGTCGGAGTCTCAGAGTCGTAGTCGCCTCAGAGTCGGAGTCGCCTCAGAGTCGGAGTTGCCTCGGAGTCGTCTCGGAGTCGAGTCGGAGTCGTCGTCGTCTCGGAGTCGAGTCGGAGTCGGAGTCGTCGTCGTCTCGGAGTCGTCTCGGAGTCGGAGTCGTCCCGGAGTCGGAGTCGTCTCGGAGTCGGAGTCATCTCGGAGTCGAGTCGGAGTCGGAGTCGTCTCGGAGTCGGAGTCGGAGTCGTCTCGGAGTCGGAGTCGTCTCGGAGTCGTCTCGGAGTCGAGTCGGAGTCGGAGTCGTCTCGGAGTCGGAGTCGTCTCGGAGTCGTCTCGGAGTCGGAGTCGTCTCGGAGTCGTCTGAGTCGTCTCGGAGTCGGAGTCGTCTCGGAGTCGGAGTCGTCTTGGAGTCGAAGTCATCTCGGAGTCGGAGTCGGAGTCGTCTCGGAGTCGGAGTCGTCTCGGAGTCGGAGTCGTCTCGGAGTCGGAGTCGTCTCGGAGTCGGAGTCGTCTCGGAGTCGAGTCGGAGTCGTCTCGGAGTCGGAGTCGTCTCGGAGTCGGAGTCAAAAAAATGCGTGGGGCTCCGCGCAATTTCTATGTCTAGCCAGGTGGGCTGGAATGTCTATGTCTAGCTGGGGGCTGGAATCCGCAGCGCAGGGATGCCCAAGCTTTCTGGGCACCCCCCGCTGCAAATTGCAGCCCGCAGCCGCCCCAGAAGATGGCGCGTTCATTGAAGCGCCATCCTCTGGCGCTGAACCCCGCTCTTCCAGCGGCCCTGGTGGCGGTGGCACGCTGGGTAATAGAGGTTAGGGCCAGCTTTGTATTATCAGCTGGCCCTAAGCCCGAAATTTTTGGCGGTCACGCCAATATTAGACATCACCGCCATGAATTTCTATTAAATTGTTTTAAAAAAAACACAACACAGAGAAATTTTTTTATTAGAAATAAAAAAAAAAAGCCATTAGGGACTCCATCTTTAATTAAAAAAATCCTCTTCCGTCCGACGCAGTCCAAAACGAGATGTCCTCTCTGCTACATCCCCTGTGTATAGATATAGATGTCTATGCACAGGGAATGAGCAGACTGAGAACAATCTCAGCTCTGCTACATCATCTCTGTGCACAGACATTCATGTCTGTACACAGGGAATGAGCAGACTGAGAACAATCTCAGCACTGCTACATCATCTCTGTGCACAGACATTCATGTCTGTACACAGGGAATGAGCAGACTGAGAACAATCTCAGCACTGCTACATCAGGCAGCAGGCAGGCTCTAGGACCCTGGAGCTGCACAGAGCAGACAGGACTCTTCTCTTATCTGTGCGAGTTTCCCAGCGATTACTTACAAAGTAAACGAGTCCAATGCAAATAAATAACAAAACTAGGATTGCTTCAGGCTGAAGCTTCCGAGACACATCTGCGATTTGTAAATCTCACACTACTCGCTATTACTCGCTTCCCCATTCATTAACATTGGACTCGCTAGACTCGCAACGAGTAGCGAGTCCTGGGCTCGGACTCGCTAGAGTCAAGCGATTCCGAGTAATTTAGGATTCGCCCATCACTAGACTTAACCTAAATTATATTGCACAGTTTCAAGTTTGAGACTTGTTTTTGTGACTACGTTCCCAGGCTTTCCTGAGAGACTGTTTCTGATGTGAATTGATCCTAAAGAGTTGCTTACAACGTTTTTGTGTCCTGGGGAAAAATTGGATAAAATCGTATCCTCCTGGGTCCTCCCGGATCCGGCGCTATCCTATGCCCCCTAACATGGCGATCTATGGCGCCGGATCGCCCCAGATCCGACATAAAATCAGATGCGGGAGCAGGACGCTGGGTGCTGGAGTTTAGCAGCGAGCGCTGCTAAACTTCAGCACCACGTGCTGTCCCCTGCAGAGATTTCAGGACTGCGGCTAGCCGCGATCTTGAAATTTCAGCAGATGTGGCTGCAATCAGAGGAATCCGGCTGCAAACGGAACTGGAGGGTCTAGGGCTGTCCGGTGTGAAAGCTGCAGTGTGAAACCGACCTTACAAGGATATTGTAACAGTAGCTGTCTTTGAAATAGAAGCTAAAGCTGAGAGGAACCTGCAGACCTGTCAGTTAGGAGAGAGACACACTATGTGAGATGCATTTAAGATACTTGCATGAGTCTCTCATGACTAACCCGGAATGGCCCCTGCCTATCTGGACAAGAGCGTGGAGATGCATAGAAACAAAAGCAGCTGACGGACTCCCATTTAGAGAGGCAGGGGCAGTTCCAAATGAGTCATGCGAGACTCATGCGAGTATCTCAAATGCATCTTGCATGGTGTGTCTCCGCCCTTATGCAGCGGATCCTAGGGCCATGGGGTACTTGGTACCGGGCCATTCAGTTCTTTTGGAAATCTCGGCTCCATGACGCTGGGCATGCAGTAAAGGGGAATATTTACAGGGGAAAGTTTGTGATGCCACCAGTGGTTTTCGGCTGGGGATGGCCGACGCAGCAGATTTAGACCCCTGGGGCAGATGGTAGTCCAGCCAGGCTGTTATCGCTCCCCACAGGTGCAGTGGAGCCCCAGGGCAGATGGGATAGTCTATTGCAGGGACAGGATTTTGTTGATGTAGAGGGCCACAGGGTGCAAATAGAGCAGACACACACAGTTCATGAAGTTCTTTACCTTTTACTTGCTGATCAGGCAAGGTTACCGAGCCGGGTGCTGTGCTTTTCCAAAGTGCAGCCAGGTTAGTCCCCAGGAGATCAGGATCGCTCTGCCGAGATACCATTCATGGACCTTTCAAGGTAGCACTCTCCCTGCACTGGCTTCTTGCCCCACCTGCCATGCGCCTTTCTGAACAGAGTCCCAGGCTGATGGCTGCAGGCCTTGTCAGGCCACTGCAGCGGCATAGCCCCTGGACCTAGTCCTAGCCATCATCCTGCAGATTATCCATGGTTTTTGGCCACTGCTCCCAGTGGCCTCCAGTTTTCCTGGTCGGGACCTGGAGTATCCAAACCAGATTGGGGCCAGTTGCCTCAATTTTTTCAGTATTTAAAATATATCAGATCGCATATATCAAAGTATTATTTTATTCAGCTTTGTATGACCTGCATGACCCTATAGACTGATTAGGAGTATTGTTCCTACTCATAAATACCTATCAACGCTCATCTGTAAAAAAATATTGAATAAATAATTCCAAATAATAATGTTGTGTTGCAACAATTAAAGCACTTCTGTGCAGTTTTTCTTATGCCAGACTAATCATTCTACAAGTACATCTTTTTTTTCAACAACAACAATAAAGTGTTCATTTGAAGCTGTATAATAATACCATGTAAACGAAATGCAATTGGTACTGTTGTAATTGGGAGAGAAAAAATATTGAAAAAGTTATTTAAGCCACAAAGAATGTGTTACAATGATTAAAGACGGAGTTAACCTTTAAAAAGCTGACAAGGCAGCAGTGTTGCCAGAAGTAATTTACAATTATAGACCAACATCATTTCAAACCAAGTAAAAGCTATTTCAAAACTCGACTTAAAAAAGCAGTGGAACATATCACAAAAAGGAGCTAAAAGTGCAGAATTATGTGAAACTGCATATACAGAAGAAGGACCTCACCCCTGACACCTTGCTTATCAAGTAAACATGTCTGATAGTTTTTGATATATACATTTTTCTTTTTTTTTATCCTTTTGACATTCAGTAGTCCAGGAAGACCGGGTATTCTGATTTTCTGGAACTTGTTCCAAATCAGACTCATAAAAAAGGTGTTATATCTCATAAAACAGAAGCAGAATATTGAACAGAGTAGAACAAAGTTATATTAGCATATGAGCTAGATTTTAAATGCACCAGTGTCTCATAATCCAAATTTCAGCAGGAAATATTCATAGATTAACCCTTTGACAATAATTGAAGTACCTATAAGTCATGGTCGGATAGGGGTTTCCAACCAATGTCATAAACAGTGTCCGTCTGATCACTGCTGAGAAACGATCTCTAACTTTCACCGCCTTGGATGGTTCCTGCCCCAATCCCTAGCTGTTTAACCCCCATAAATGTCATGATGAATAATGATTACAGCATTTAAGAGGCTGATAGGGGGAATGCGCTCTCTCTCCTATGCAACATGATCATGGGGGTCTGATTGTTGCCATGGCATTCTAAGATCATCACAACAACCTACAGGTCAGCCAGCTGTGGCAAGCCTGTTTGACCATGCCAGAAACATAGTCTAAGAGACTTCTGTCAGTTCAGCACTGACAGGTATAATGCATTGCAATACAATATACCAGCGATCACACAAAGTCATTAAATTTCTCATTTAACCTCTAGACGACAGCCTTACGTCTACAGACGTCGGAAAAAAAGGGTACTAAAGCCTAGCCGACGTCTGTAGACGTTGGCAGGAAAAAGCCCTGTAGCGCAGCCCCTGTAGCTAATAGCTCTAGGGTGTCAGCGTACCGATTGTAGCTGACACCCTAGAGATTAGTAATTAGCTGCTTTTGTTCCGGCACCTGTAATGTGATGATCGGTAAACACCGTTTACCGATCATCACATTACAAACAGTGACAGTGCCGGTAAAAAGTACTTTCACTTTGATCCGACATGAAAACACATGTCGGATCAAAGTGAAAGTATTAACCTCTCACTGCCCAAAGACCCCCAGTACTCGGGATCACCCCCCCCCACCCCCATCCCTCCCCCACAACATCCAAAATGGCGGCGGCCGGTAATACCCTCCAACTCCGCTGCATCTCCATGTGATCTGACAGGTCAGATCACATGGAGATGCCATCCATGGCTGTCCCCTCAGTGCCCCCCCCCAATATTATTCCCCCCTACCCTCCTCCATGATTCCCCTCTGCAGTTACTTCCCCGCTCCTCCCTGCTCCCTGTGCCTCCTCCATTAACTCCATCCGATCTGATCAAAAATCAGATCGGATGGAGTTTTCCCAAACCCTCCATGTCCTTACCCTTCTGGGCACCCTCCCTGCCCCCCTCTGGGCGCCCCCCCCCCCCCTTCCTCACCCCTCAGGGCACCCCCCCTGCCCCCTGCTTCTCATACTCACCTGCCTTCAGTCCCGGCGTCCTGACTCTGCTTCTTCTCTCTGCCTCTGTCCCGGCGTCTCTGCTCTGTGGGCGTGCACCGGGACAGGGGCAGAGTTAACCCCTGAATCACCACACAGGGATAATGATATGCACTTAACCCCTGTGTGGACACTCAGGGGTTAACAGGGGCAGAGTTAACCCCTGAATCACCACACAGGGATAATGATATGCACTTAACCCCTGTGTGGACACTCAGGGGTTAACTATCTGCAGATCACCCCTGTATTGTAACACAGGGGTGAACTGCAGATGAATTAACCCCTGACTGACCACACAGGAATGAACATCTGCAATTAACCCTTGTGTGGACACTCAGGGGTTAACAGGGGCAGAGTTAACCCCTGAATCACCACACAGGGATAATGATATGCACTTAACCCCTGTGTGGAAACTCAGGGGTTAACTATCTGCAGATCACCCCTGTATTGTAACATAGGGGTGAACTGCAGATGAATTAACCCCTGACTGACCACACAGGAATGAACATCTGCAATTAACCCCTGTGTGGACACTCAGGGGTTAACTATCTGCAGATCACCCCTGTCTTGTAACACAGGGGTTAACTGCAGATGAGTTAACCCCTGACTGACCACACAGGAATGAACATCTGCAGTTAACCCTTGTGTGGACACTCAGGGGTTAACTATCTGCAGATCACCCCTGTATTGTAACACAGGGGTTAACTGCAGATGAGTTAACCCCTGACTGACCACACAGGGATGAACATCTGCAGTTAACCCTTGTGTGGACACTCAGGGGTTAACTATCTGCAGATCACCCCTGTATTGTAACACTGGGGGTAACTGCAGATGAGTTAACCCCTGATTGACCACACAGGAATGAACATCTGCAATTAACCCTTGTGTGGACACTCAGGGGTTAACTATCTGCAGATCACCCCTGTATTGTAACACAGGGGTTAACTGCAGATGAGTTAACTCCTGAGTGACCACACAAGGGTTAATTGCAGATCTTCATCCCTGTGTGGTCACTCAGGGGTTAACTGATCTGCAGTTAACCCCTGGGTGACAACACAGGGGTAATCTGCAGTTAACCCCTGAGCAACCACACAGGGGTTAACTGCAGATCATGCTAAATGAGAATCATCGCGGGACCTCCCACTGGACTACGTCGGACCTTCCCTTTGGACTACGTCGGACGTCACAGTAATAAAGATGGGGTCTAAAGATGTGTTTGTGTTTTTTTTTCCAATAAAAATATTTTTCTCTGTGATGTGCCTTCTTTACAATTTACTAGAGATTCCTAATGGTCCGGTCTAATATTGGCCAGACGTTATGAATCTCGGGCTTAGTGCCAGCTGCCAAAAAGCTGGCATTAACCCCTTATTACCCAGTCTGCCACCGCTACACGGCAGCTGGAAGAGCTGGATACAGCGCCAGAAAATGGCGCTTCTATGAATGCGCCATTTTCTGGGGCGGCTGCGGGCTGCAATTCACAGCGGGGGGGGCCCAGAAAGCTTGGGCCTCCTTATGCTGAGGATTCCAGTCCCCAGCTGCCTAGTTGTACCTGGCTGGCCCAAAAATGAGGCGAAGCCCACGCCATTTTTTTTTAAATTATTTCAAGAAATAATTTTAAAAAAAAAGGGCTTCCCTATATTTTTGGTTTCCAGCCTGGTAAAAAATAGGCAGAAGGGGTTGGTGGCAGCCCGTAGCTGCCTGCTGTACCTGGCTGGACCAAAAATATGGCGAAGCCCCACGTCGTTTTTTTTTTAAATTTAATAAAGAAATACTAAAAAAATGCAGGAGAGGAGACGCCCAGGACACGGTGTCTCCATATCTTGTGCACATGCTCTAAAAGTGAGAAATTGTGTGAAAAAAAGAAAAATGTTCAATATGACGTTATCAAATTCTGTGAAGTAGCTGTAGGGTCCAAATACTCACTATACCCCTAGATATAATCCTTAAGGCGTCTAGTTTCCAAAATGGGGTCACTTGTGCGGGAGCGCTAATGTTTAGGCACACATGGGCTCTCCATACGCGACATGGTGTCCGCTAACTATTGGAGCTAATTTTCCATTCAAATTGTTAGCGGACACCATGTCGCATATGGAGAGCCCCTGTGTGCCTAAACATTGGAGCTCCCCCACAAGTGACCCCATTTTGGAAACCAGAACCCCCAGGGAACATATCTACATGCATAGTGAGCAGTTTTTACCCCCAGGTGCTTCACAAATTAGTCCGTAAAAAGGGAAAAAAAGAAGATTTTTGTGAAAAAAAGTACTTTTTCATTTTTACGGATCAGTTTGTGAAGCACCTGGGGGCTCAAAGTGCTCTCTATGCATCTAGATACGTTCCTTGGGGCGTCTAGTTTGCAAAATGGGGTCACTTGTGGGGGAGCTCCAATGATTAGGAACACAGGGGCTCTCCATACGTGACATGGTGTCCACTAACAATTGGAATAGTAAGTGGATACCATGTCGTGTATGGCGAGCCCCTGTGTGCCTAAACATTGGAGCTCCCCCACAAGTGACCCCATTTTGCAAACTAGACCCCCCAAGGAATTTATTTAGATGCATAGTGAGCACTTTGAAAACCCAGGTGCTTCACAAATTGATCCGTAAAAATGAAAAAGTACTTTTTTTTCACAAAAATCTTTTTTTTACTTTTTACAGACAAATTTGTGAAGCACCTAGGGGTTGAAAGTGCTCACTATGCATCTAGATGTGTTCCTTGGGGGGTCTAATTTCCAAAATGGGGTCACTTGTGGGGGAGCTCCAATGTTAAGGCACACAGGGGCTTTCCATATGCGACATTGTGCACTAACAATTTGAATGGAAAATTAGCTCCAATAGTTAGCGCACACCATGTCGCGTATGGAGAGCCCCTGTGTGCCTAAACATTGGAGCTTCCCCACAAGTGACCCCATTTTGGAAACTAGACACCCCATGGAATTTATTTAGATGCATAGTGAGCTCTTTGAACCCCCAGGTGCTTCACAAATTGATCCGTAAAAATGAAAAAGTACTTTCTTTTCCACAAAATTTTTTTTTCATTTTTATGGTTTGATTAGTGAAGCACCTGGGGGTTCAAAGTGCTCATCACCCATCAAGATAAGTTCCTTGGGTGGTCTAGTTTCCAAAATGGGGTCACTTGTGAGGGAGCTCCAATGTTTAGGCACACAGGGGCTCTCCATACGCAACATGGTCTCCGCTAACAATTGGAGCTAATTTTCCATTCAAATTGTTAGCAGACACCATGTCGCGTATGGAGATCCCCTGTGTGCCTAAACATTGGAGCTCCCCACAAGTGACCCCATTTTGGAAACTAGACTCCCCAAGGAATTTATTTAGATGCATAGTGAGCTCCTTGAACCCCCAGGTGCTTCACAAATTGATTCGTTAAAATGAAAACGTACTTTCTTTTCCACAAAAATTTTCTTTTTTCATTTTTATGGTTTCATTTGTGAAGCACCTGGGGGTTCAAAGTGCTCATCACCCACCAAGATAAGTTCCTTGGGTGGTCTAGTTTCCAAAATGGGGTTACTTGTGAGGGAGCTCCAATGTTTAGGCACACAGGGGCTCTCCATACGCAACATGGTCTCCGCTAACAATTGGAGCTAATTTTCCATTCAAATTGTTAGCGGACACCATGTCGCGTATGGAGAGCCCCCGTGTGCCTAAACATTGGAGCTCCCCCACAAATGACCCCATTTTGGAAACTAGACACCCCAAGGAATTTATTTAGATGCATTGTGAGCTCCTTGAACCCCCAGGTGCTTCACAAATTGATTCGTAAAAATGAAAACGTACTTTCTTTTCCACAAAAAATTTCTTTTTTAATTTTTATAGTTTAATTTGTGAAGCACCTGGGGGTTCAAAGTGCTCATCACCCATCAAGATAAGTTCCTTGGGTGGTCTAGTTTCCAAAATGGGGTCACTTGTGAGGGATCTCCAATGTTTAGGCACACAGGGGCTCTCCATACGCAACATGGTCTCCGCTAACAATTGGAGCTAATTTTCCATTCAAATTGTTAGCGGACACCATGTCGTATATGGAGAGCCCCCGTGTGCCTAAACATTGGAGCTCCCCCACAAGTGACCCCATTTTGGAAACTAGACACCCCAAGGAATTTACTTAAATGCATAGTGAGCACTTTGAACCCTCTGGTGCTTCACAAATTGATCCGTACAAATGAAAAAGTACTTTTTTTTTTCACAAAAACTTTCTTTTGTCCTCAATTTTTTAATTTTCACATGAGCAACAGGATAAAATGCATCCTAAAATTTGTTGGGCAATTTCTCCTGAGTACACCGATACCTCATATGTGGTCATAAACCACTGTTTGGGAGCACGGCAGGGCTCGAAAGGGAAGGAGCGACATTTGACTTTTTGAATGGAAAATTAGCTCCAAATATCAAATTGCGCTCCCTTCCTTCTGAGCCCTGCCGTGCGCCCAAACAGTGGTTTATGACCACATATGAGGTATCGGTGTACTCAGGAGAAATTGCCCAACACATTTTAGGATGCATTTTATCCTGTTGCCCATGTGAAAATTAAAAAATTGAGGCTAAAAGAACATTTTTGTTGGAAAAATTAAAATGTCCATTTTTTGTTTCCACTTTGCTTTAGTTCCTGTAAAGCACTTGAAGGGTTAATAATCTTTTTGAATGTAGTTTTGAGTAGCTTGAGGGGTGCAGTTTTTGGAATGGTGTCACTTTTGGGTGTTTTCTGTCGTGTACACCCTCAAAGGGACTTCAAATGTGATGTGGTCACTAAAAAAATGGTTTTGTAAATTTTGCTGGAAAAATGAGAAATTGCTGATGAACTTTGAACCCTTATAACGTCCTAACCCCAAAATTTTTTTTTACCAAAATTGCGCTGATGTAAAGTAGACATGTGGGAAATGTTATTTATTAACTAGTTTGTGTCACCTAATGCTCCGGTTTAATAGAATAAAAATTCAAAATTTGAAAATTGTGAAATTTTCAAAATTTTTGCCAATTTTTTAATATTTTCACAAATAAACGCAAAAATGATCGACCTAAATTTACTACCAACATGAAGCCCAATATGTCACGAAAAAACAATCTCAGAATAGCTCGGATCCAATGAAGCGTTCCAGAGATATTACCTCATAAAGGGAGAGTGGTCAGAATTACAAAAAACGGTCTGGTCATTAAGGTGGAAATTGGCTCCGTCACTAAGGGGTTAAGGACTACGTAAAAAAGGGAAAACACAAGGTTAAAAAGAATTGTAAAAACATACATGGAAAGATAACGATCAAAAGAATGAAAAAATATTATTTCAATAAACTTTTATGTTTATGTAAAAATAAAAATCTACTAAAAAGTAAGCACAGTTGGTATCACAATATGTGGAACAACCCTATTTATAAAACCATTACGCTAGTTATCCCCTTCAGTGTACAGCGTAAAAAAAATAAAATACTTAGCAAAATCTGTCTTTTCATCAATAAAAATATGCAAAAAAATATAATAATACACCATCAGAAAGTCATATGTAAATGAAAATGATATAGCTGAAAATGTCATGTTTTCCCAGAAAAAAAGCAAGCTGCCATACAGCTCCATAGGGCAAAAAATAAAAATAAATATACCTCTCAGAATACAGCAATGCAAAAACATTTTATTTGATATAAACTTTTTTTATAGTAAGATCATCAAAACATAAAGAAATAAAAACAATTTAAACGTGGTATTGCTGTATTCATACAAAGACAATACGGTGAATGGCGTAATGCCCCATCCCCTATACAAAAAAAGATTCCTGAATAGAGATGAGCAAACTTTCCCCAAACATGTTCACCAATTTCAAATTCAGCACAAACATTGCAAATTCAGATTTAGGGTTGGCAACTTCGAACAGTTTGCTAAATGGTCGTCGAACTCAGCTTTGTTTGGTAACTGATCGGATGAAAAAAGCATTACTGCATTTAAATGGTGCTTTTCTTGTATATTCTGACTGGGTAGGATAGCAGGCGGGGCTCGTTTAATGAGGGGAAGGGGTGGGTATAGGTTAGAGGAGCATTAGATTCCATTTTTTTCCTGACACTTTCCATGTGGATGTCCTGATCCGGCAGCCAACCAGGGCTCATAAAACATCCGCAAGTTGTAGACGCAAAGGCTTGCGCCATTAGATAACTTGTGTCTTTGGCTTCCTAATTCACATTTCCCTCTTGATATAAGAAGTGTCTATTTGTCGTTGTCGGCATTTTCAGAGTGTTACTTCTAGGGACAGTGCTTTTGCCACTCCGTGCTGATCCGTCCTGCTCCATCCGTGCTATACAAAAAGATAGCTAGCTACTTGATCCCTTTCTAGATTTAATAGAAGGGTAACAGGGTAAACTTTGCTTAAACATGTTCGCCAATTTCGAATTCGGCAAGAACCCGGTCGATTCGGTTCGGTGATCGCAAACACGTCCACCAAAAGTCGGCAAACACAAATTTATTTGGGAAAAAGTTTGGAATTTTAAATAGCCCTAAAACCTTACCTATTAATTTGGGGCCATAACGATCACTGGAAGACCCGCTGTCTGGGGACCACCCCTATCCAAACATTAAGCGTGTCACCAGCTATCAGGTCTACTGGCTTATAGTAAGCTGTTGAATTTTTGTGAATTTTTTTAGAATTTTTTTAAGCTTCCTGGAGTTTTCAGGTGTTTGACACCTGCAAGGTCTGAATTTTGGGAACAGTGCCAGATGTGGCAGCAGCTTGGAAGACTAGGAAGCTTACACTGTCCTTAAAACATCAGTTTAAAAGAGCTTTATATTTTTAAGGGAATTTTGGGTGAATATTTTGTTTATTGGAGAGCAAACCCTTATTATTGCAGATGGTCACCAGCATGTGAGACGATCTGTTGTACACTTATTTAAAAGCAATATATGAAAAAATGTCATACGGCCATTATATGATTCACAACTCTGATTTTATAGGTCTGTTCACACTAAAGAAACCCCACAGTATGGATATTGCTTCTTAAAAATGTGCAATCACAATTTAATTTCATAATAATAATAATAATAATAATAATAATAATAATAATAATACGTATTCATTTATATAGCACTTTACATCCATTTGCAACACTGTCCCCATGGGGGCTCACATTTCATGTATAATGCATATTACAGTTGTCCTCCTTGCATCCTTGCAGTGCCTAGTAGTCTAATTCAGCATTCCAGATTAATTGGTTGTGAATGATGACCTGAATAAAATTATTTATTTTCATCATTATGTTTCATAGTTACAACCATTATTGAAGCCTGACATGTTACTAAGTATCTGTAACCCATGTCATATTCATATAGGCCTGACATACAGATGTTAATTTGCAGCTAGGCATAGTGTGCAAACATTCAACTCCAGTACTAATTGCTTGGGTCTGAATCACTCCATGCAAGAGGCAGGCCCCTTAAGGAAAGAAAACACATCCAAACCTGCAAAACTTTGTCAGCATCTCCCGCCATCTTTCCTGTGTCTGCACTCCAAGTGGCATACATGTACTCTGTCTCTGCAATCCCAGTGGCACGCAGCTCTACTGTCTGGAGGCATGGTTGACCTCAACTCAGAGGATATGGTCTACCTGCTTCATGGGCAGAAGCTGGATTGGCAGAACCAGACCCAGAGTGGCATCATGGAAAGAGATACCTATGTCATCTGGTGCTCCACTATACTTTTCAATTTGAGCATCATCTGTAATCAGGTGCATATCCAATCTTGGGTTCCAATGCAAGCTGCGGACCTGAGGAGCATGTCCCAGCAGTCAGGTGACTTTTACCCTACGGCATCCAGGCTCGGGAGTAGCACATGTGAGACTGCAGAGGTTCTGGCAGTATCTCTAGCTAGATTCTAACTGCAGCCAGTGTCGCAACTTTAGCTCCTACTTCTTACACCCAAAGACCACCAGGACCTTTATGGGGAGCCTGAAGAAAAGGAGCACCTAGAAAGTAATGTCTCCCATCTGTACAGACCAGGTGCACCACCTCCGGAGGCATTTAACTTAGGCAATGCCGTGTGTGAATACCTACCCCCTTCTAGCACCTATCCAAGAAGGCATTAACCACCCCATTCTCTTATGTCATTTGTTGAGGAGATTCAACATGCAGATACCATTGACTGGGACTGGCTGCATGGGCCTAAGGCTAAGGACTTCCTCAACCAATGCATGAAAGGCAAGGTGGTGCTATTCAAACAGGGTATGGGTTCCTAGTGGAACATGGCACTAAACGTTGGATCTATGTCAACAGCGCCGCCCTGCAGTGTGACGATCTTCTCCAAAGACTGCATAACATCTATGTCAGGGATGAGTCACATTCATAAATGTGTGGGGCATGAAGGGGTGGTTTGCAGTTAACATATTTCTGGTTGGCATTGTGGCCAATATTCAGGAGTGGCAGGAGGTGACCGACCAAGAGAGATGTTGGTATCGAGTGCGGCCAAAGTGTCTCTTGGTCGGCCAGCCAGATGTACCCAAACCCGCAGGGCATGTTGATGTTCCCAAAGATGGTCCTGTCTGTCCTAGAGGGGGTGGTAATCCCCTAGTTCATTCATAATTTTCACCAGCTGTGGAAATGATGGAGTGTGCTGGGGTCAGGTGGTGGCAGAGAATGCGCCTAGAGGAGTAGCCCCAGAGACCTCCCAAGATCTTCTGGCTGCAGACTACCACCAAAACTTCCCCATCCATCCAGGGCATGAATAAAAATACAGACGAAACATTCCCAGTGGACCTTCCTAAAGGAATGTTGGTGGGTCTGTGAGACAGTGATCCATTGATTACATGGCATTGACTTTAGGGACTTTTTTTATTTCCATTTTTTTGTTGTAATTTCCAAAGTTATGTTTTTTTTAGTTATGTGTATACAATATGTATACTGTTAACTTTATTTTGTTTCAGACTTATAGCCTGTGTTATAGTAAAGGTTTTTTTTCTTTCACTCCATGTGTGCTGAACATTTTCTGCAAACAGATGTTTTGATACTGCCCTACAGAGACTGGTGAACAAACTGCTTGCCTCTGGCCTGAAGGTGTGAGGTATGGAACTGCAAGACTCTCAAAATCTGCATGTAATAAAGCATCAGACAACATGGCGGGGCCACAGTGGGATTCACTGCTGCATGATACTGGCTCTGTAATCTGACATAAAATAAATAATGGAATAAAAGTTTCGGGCTCCTCCCTATTTTTAATTGCCATACAAGGTAAAGTCTGTTTCACACATCCGTTCAAACACGAGAGGCCGTTTTTGGGGGATCATGTGTCCAGCACAGTGTGACGTATGTATGGTGTTCGTGTGTTATCTGTGTGACATCCAGATAGATAGGGGGGCTGCAGCTCACAGTTCAGTGATTATTCATGAGCCCAATAAGCTGCCCTGGAAGTGTGAGGGACAGGAGCATTCTCTGGGGTCAGATAAGTATAAATTTTTTTATTTTTATACTTAAAACATTATGCTACAGTCCGTTCACAGGAATGTCACATGGATGACATCTGTGTGCGGGACATTTTTTGCACGGAGCCATTGACCTGCAAGGGTCCTTGCTGCCGGCCAAAAACGGACATGCGTCTGCTCCACACAGAGACCACGGTCTGTGCAAAATCACGGACATGTGAAAATGTCCATAGATTAACATTGGTCTCTGTATGCTCGTGCCTTCATCATGTGTAGGCATGGATTGCACACATGCTGGATGCCTGGATGTGTGAAAGAGGCCTTAAAGTAGGCAGCTGAGGGCTGTTATTCTGAGTGGATTGAGTGCCCATCATTATTGGGCTGCCCCATGCTGCCCCAGGAATTGGCGCATTCATAAGAAGCTCCAATTCCCGATTCTTTACCTGCCTCTTCCAGTTTCCATGTAGTGGTGGCAAACTGGGTAAAAAGAGGTTAATGGCAGCTTTGTATTGTCAGCTGGCATTAAACCTGAAATTCTTAATGTTGACCAATGTTAAACCCAGCCATTAGTAAATAGTAAAGAAGACAAAATAGAGAGATAAAACATTTTATTAGAAATAAAAACACACACTATCTGGACTCTGTCTTTACAGTTAGGGCCAGAAATATTTGGACAGTGACACAATTTTAGCGAGTTGGGCTCTGCATGCCACCACATTGGATTTGAAATGAAACCTCTACCACAGAATTCAAGAGCAGATTGTAACGTTTAATTTGAAGGGTTGAACAAAAATATCTGATAGAAAATATAGGAATTGTACACATTTCTTTACAAACACTCCACATTTTAGGAGGTCAAAAGTAATTGGACAAATAAACATAACCCAAACAAAATATTTTTATTGTCAATATTTTGTTGCAAATCCTTTGGAGGCAATCACTGCCTTAAGTCTGGAACCCATGGACATCACCAAACGCTGGGTTTCCTCCTTCTTAATGCTTTGCCAGGCCTTTACAGCCGCAGCTTATTTGTGGGTCTTTCCGTCTTAAGTCTGGATTTGAGCAAGTGAAATGCATGCTCAATTGGGTTAAGATCTGGTGATTGACTTGACCATTGCAGAATGTTCCACTTTTTTGCACTCATGAACTCCTGGGTAGCTTTGGCTGTATGCTTGGGGTCATTGTCCGTCTGTACTATGAAGCGCCGTCCAATCAAGTTTGCAGCATTTGGCTGAATCTGGGCTGAAAGTATATCCCGGTACACTTCAGAATTCATCCGGCTACTCTTGTCTGCTGTTATGTCATCAATAAACACATGTGACCCAGTGCCATTGAAAGCCATGCATGCCCATGCCATCACGTTGCCTCCACCATGTTTTACAGAGGATGTGGTGTGCCTTTGATCATGTGCCGTTCCCTTTCTTCTCCAAACTTTTTTCTTCCCATCATTCTGGTACAGGTTGATCTTTGTCTCATCTGTCCATAGAATACTTTTCCAGAACTGAGCTGGCTTCTTGAGGTGTTTTTCAGCAAATTTAACTCTGGCCTGTCTATTTTTGGAATTGATGAATGGTTTGCATCTAGATGTGAACCCTTTGTATTTACTGTCATGGAATCTTCTCTTTACTGTTGACTTACAGACAGATACACCTACTTCACTGAGAGTGTTCTGGACTTCAGTTGAAGTTGTGAACGGGTTCTTCTTCACCAAATAAAGTATGCGCCGATCATCCACCACTGTTGTCATCCGTGGACGCCCAGGCCTTTTTGAGTTCCCAAGCTCACCAGTCAATTCCTTTTTTCTCAGAATGTACCCAACTGTTGATTTTGCTACTCCAAGCTTGTCTGCTATCTCTCTGATGGATATTTTCTTTTTTTTCAGCCTCAGGATGTTCTGCTTCACCTCAATTGAGAGTTCCTTTGACCGCATGTTGTCTGGTCACAGCAACAGCTTCCAAATGCAAAACCACACACCTGGAATCCACCCCTGACCTTTTAACTACTTCATTGATTACAGGTTAACGAGGGAGACGCCTTCAGAGTTAATTGCAGCCCTTAGAGTCCATTGTCCAATTACTTTTGGTCCCTTGAAAAAGAGGAGGCTATGCATTACAGAGCTATGATTCCTAAACCCTTTCTCCGATTTGGATGTGGAAACTCTCATATTGCAGCTGGGAGTGTGCACTTTCAGCCCATATTATATATATAATTGTCTTTCTGAACATGTTTTTGTAAACAGCTAAAATAACAAAACTTGTGTCACTGTCCAAATATTTCTGGCCCTAACTGTATTACTGCCTCACATCAATCCTGAGTGTAGCCAGAAGTAAGTGAGAGGGAGAGCGGACTTGCAAGCAAGCAGCAGGAGACTGGTAAGATGATCTGTGTGTGTCCGTGAGCGTTTGGCGACTTTTGGACACCTTTCAATGTGCTTTCTCAATGCTTTGTGTTGCCTGCCATTGATATCAATGGTGTTTGGAAAATTTGGCCAAGGTTCGTCGAATAATTTGTTGAACACTCCACATCTGAATTTGAACACTCAGGTGTTCGCTCATCTCTAATCTGGACATAGGCATTTTTTGCCGAGAACAAGTGTGATTACCAAATCTAAACGCATTGCCAAAGCTGTTTTTTTTACATACAAGTGATTAACAAAGCTTTGTGCTTCCCCTAAAAAGGCATTTTTTGGCCTCAAACAAGTGATTGACAAATATTTGTGGTTCCCCTAAAGGGCTTTTTTGCAGGGTTGTGGAGTTGGAGAGAATGGTTCGAGAGTATCTAGAGCTCAATATCCATGTCATCAAGGTGGGTTTGGACTCTTTTGCATTTTGGGCTTTAAAGATAGAATGGCCTGAGCTCACCAGTCACGCCTTGAAAGTTTTGTCATGTGTGGCAACCAGCGTTCTCTCAGAACGTGTATTAGCGCTGTTGGTGGTGTCCTGATAGATAAGCACATTTGGCTGTCTCCTGAAAGTGTAGAAACACTTAGCTTTCATCAAGATGAACAAGTCATGGATCTCAAAGGACTTGTCTAACCCAGTTGCAGACTGCGCAGACTAGTCGATGGTGTATTTTTCAGTGTGCTGTATTGATCTCACCATTATACTATTTTTATTCTGGTTCAATTGATGCCACTTTTGTGGTATCTGGCCCTAGTATTTTTTAAATATAGCGACTCTTCTTGGGATGTCTTGTTATGTATTTTGTAAATTTAGCAGAGCTCTCTGAGCACCATGCCTACATCTGTCACTGACCCACCTGAATATTTCTTCTGGTAGTAGTCAAAGAAGTTTACGCTTGTTCCACCTAAGTGTGGCGCAATATAATATTTATTGGAGCAGTTGCATAAGATATGAGGGCCACCAAAATAACAGGCCTACATGTGTCACTCATCATCGTTTTATTCATCAATGTTTAATCCTCAATTGGTAGGCCAGACCCTGTTCCAGAACTTGTGCCATGCATGCAGGATGCGCCATTATTCAATTTTTATTCTTGGTCAATTGACGTCACTTTTGTGGTGGCTGGCTCTAATTTGTTTAAATGTGACAAATCTTCTTGGGGTCTCTTTGCTATGAGTTTAATGAATTTACCAGGGCTCTTTGAGCACCATGCTTACACTAGTCAGTCAATCCCCTGTTAGGCTGGGGTCACAGTACCATTTTTCACATGCATTTTTGGAGACCTGCGTTTTCAAAAACGCATGTAAAAAACGCACCCATAGGCCCCCATGTTAAAAAACGCATGCCCTAATAGCCAAAAAGCATGTGTGACTGTCCCATGCGTTTTTGGAGCATATCCAAAAACGCATGCGTTTTTGCAGAAAACGCATGCGTTTTTGTAGAAAACGCATGCGTTTTTATAACATGGGTTCCTATGGAAAACGCATGCAAAAACGCATGTACAGTTAGCACCTTTTAGTGCCATTCAAAAACGCATGCGTTTCCCATAGGAGCCCATGTTAAAAAAACGCATGCGTTTTTCCGGAAACGCATGCGTTTTTTTAACATGGGCTCCTATGGGAAACGCATGCGTTTTTGAATGGCACTAAAAGGTGCTAACTGTACATGCGTTTTTGCATGCGTTTTCCATAGGAACCCATGTTATAAAAACGCATGCGTTTTCTACAAAAACGCATGCGTTTTTCAAAACGCTCAAAAAAATACTACAAGCACTATTTTTATGTGCAGATTCAAAAACGCAGCCAAAAACGCAGGGAGCCATCAGAGACCTTAAAAAACTCATGCTGACATGAAAAACGCATGTAAAAAAGCATGCGTTTTTAAAAGGCACTAAAAAAATGCATGTCAACTGTGACCCCAGCCTAACTAAACAATGTTTAATCTGCAAATGCTAGTCTAGGCACTGTTCATGTCCCTGTGCCATTCATGCAGGCTGTGCTATTATATCATTTTTATTCTGGGTCAATTGATGCCACTTTCAGTGTATCTGGCCCTAATGTTTTGAAATGTGGAGACTTTTCTTGGGGTCTCTTTCTTGTGTATATTCTGAATTTTGCAGGGCTCTCTAAGGCTGGCTTCACACTTGCAGATGGATCTGCAGCGTTTTGCAGATGCATCTGCAAGTGTGAGCATGCTGACCGCGGCCCCTATGTTTATAATAGGGCGCACGCGGTGTGAAAGCTCTCATTCACTCCTATATGTGTACTGTCAGCAGGCGTATGCCTGCTGACAGATCACACACTCCCGTCCGCACTGTGGACGCGAGATGTAGCGTCCATGCTGCGGGCGGGAGAGTGTGATCTGTAAGCAGGCATACGCCTGCTGACAGTACACATATAGGAGTGAATGAGAGCTTTCACACCGCGTGCGCCCTATTATAAACATAGGGGCCGCGGTCAGCATGCTCACACTTGCAGATGCATCTGCAAAACGCTGCAGATCCATCTGCAAGTGTGAAGGCAGCCTAAGCACAATGTCTACACCTAACACTTATCCCCCTGTATTTGATTAATGTTGAAGCTTTAAATGCTGAGCCAGGCCCAGGCTTTCACAGTGATAAAAATGTTAATCCTGTGGAATAGATGGCATTTTACCTGCTGTCTTCCACTAATTTTAGCTGTTTTTGAAGCTTTTGGGCCCCCTGAAGATATTTTCTATTCCTTTGGTTTTGCCTCCCATTGAATTTTATGAGGTTCGCCAATTTGACGAACTGTTCGTCAAATTATTTGGTAAACATATTATGATTTAATTAACCGAATCTCACCCTAACTTCAAAAGGTGTTTGCTCATCTCTATTTCTTAATTGCTGTTTCTTCTTGATTCAGCCTCACAAAAATATTATATGACCCGAAATGGTACCAATAAAAATGCCTACTCATCCTGCAAAAAAAAAAAAAATCAACAGTGGATGTGCGTCTTTTTACATGTATTTTTAGGCTTGTACAAAATTGTGGTCAACAACAGTTTTGTGCATCTTTGCAAAGAAGGACACTGCTGAACAGAGATCAAATGGAATCGGTAGTAACTCAGCTGCTATATTAGTGTATAAATTCATTGATGGTTTCATCTGAAGTACATATTTCAAAGCTGTAGATGGAAACCCGAATGTATTTACTCAGCAAAGACCACAGGATGAATGTGGACTTATCTAAAAATGTTCTGTGCCCAAATCACCACCAATAGCATATAACTCAACCAACAAAAACACACGTCCCCACTCAGGTCCGCCATCTGTTAACAGAAATATAGGGTGTTTACACTGGTAGCACAAAGGCTCCAGAAAAATGCCTTGGCTCCCACCTAAAATAAAACCAGCAAAGTCTTCACTCCCAAATCCAAATGCAAAGCCAACCTAATTTTTGGGATGCCTCCAGAAGCATGGGCTAGGCACAATCTATGGGTATTACAATGTACTGAGCGCTACAATGGAAGATTTACAATTTTCACTCAGCAACACCCATTGCTGCTTGTTTCTGTAAAACACCCATGGAGTCAAAATCTTTTTTACAACTTGAGAAGAATTCCTAAAGGGGTGTAGTCTCTGAAATGAAGTCCATTGTGGGGAATTCTGCTCTTTCAGCACTTAGGGGCATTGTATATGGAGTTTGCTTGCTAGCTATTGTATGAATATTTCTGCACCAGCATTGAAATAGCGCTGCTTCCCTCCTGAGTCTCACAGTACTCTATAGCCACATATGGTGTATTGCCATATTCAGCATAAATTGTGTGAGGCATTTTACTGCTATTTTTACCCATTTTCCTGTGAGCAAATGTAATACCTGGGGCTAAAACTAATTTTTTATGATGAAAATGTAATAATGTTTTCTTCCTCTGTGTCAGTTAGGGATGAGTGAATATACTCTTTACTATTCATTACTCACATGGATAGTTCAGTATTTGCAGTATTTTACTCGCTGAGTAACACTGATGCTTGTGAGTGATGTGTCGATCTGACACTTATTGCCAGCTGCCTTCAGGACACAAAGGGAGTCAGCACTGCGTGAAAGAAACTAGAATGGAAGGGTCTCACTAGGGTGTACAGCAAGGTGTGGCATGCAGTGAATGTGCAAAAAAGCTCACCCTCCTGCATTGTCCCAGAAATGCTTGTTTTATGGTTGTCTATGTGTGAGTGGAGTTTTAAAAAATACTCATTAGGAGTATAGCGATTCTGAATATTTCAGTACTCCCTATCCCTAGTGTCAATATAATAAATGCATCTTTAGATAATTTCATTGAGGGTTGTAAAATTTGGTCAGTTATGGGGCGTTTTGCTGCTCTGGCACTTCCGGGGTTCTGCCAATGTAAAATGGCCCATACAAACCATACCTGCAAAATCTGGACCAAAATATGTTGCTCCTTCCCTATCTAGCTTTGCCCTGTACCTCAAAAGACGTTTATGACCAAATATTAAGCTTAATGTACTCAGGAGAAATTGCATAACAAATGTTATTGTTTACTTTCTCGCATTACCCTTTTGAATATTAAAAACTTGGAGCCAATGTTTTAGTGGAAAAAAAATGTAATTTTCATTTACTTAACCCAATATTATACAATCCTGTGAATCACCTAAGGGTTATATATGCTCACTGATCCCCTAGATTATTTTAATGGGTGGTGTAGTATCCAAAATGTGGGCACTTTTGGAGGTTTCTTTTTTTTTTACCATATCATCGGCTGTCCAAATGTCACATAGCATACGCAATCTAATCCTGCCGAATTTTCCCTTCTGAGCCATGCTGTGCGTGCAAACTCTACTTTTCTACCACATATGGGATATCAGTATACTTAGGAGAAGTTGCACAAAATTGTACTCTTGTGAAAACTGTTACCCTCTTAAAAATACAAAAATTGGGGCCAAAACAACATTTTTGTGAGAAACAATTTAAAACAGAAGATGCGGCACTCATCCAGGTCCGGGTTGCTCTGCGGTTTAATTTATACAACCATGCGGATACAAGCAAGGGAGCTGGTTGCAAGGGACTACGGTCACCGTTTCGCACACACACTTGTGCTTCTACGGGTCCAAGTTATAACTTTGTAACTTGGACCCGTAGAATCACAAGTGTGTGCGAAACGGTCACCGTAGTCCCTTGCACACCCTCCCTTGCTTGTATCCGCATGGTTGTATAAATAAAACTGCAGAGCAACCCGGACCTGGATTAGTGCCGCATCTTCTGTTTTAAATTGTTGCCTTTGACTGTGCCGAGCAACCCGAATTCCTGGACGTCATTGTGTGTGCCCCTCCGTGAAGCCTCAAAAAGGTCAGTGCCCCGTTTCCTATCTCAAGTTTGGATTTTTGTGGGAAAAATATCATTTTTTATTTTCTCGACTTAACATTATACAATTCTGTAAAAGCATTCAAGGTGCTCATCACACATCTAGATGAATTGTTTGAGGGGTGTAGTTTCCAAAATAGGGTCACTTGTGTTGGGGGTTTAATATTTAGGTAGATCAGGGGCTCACATGGCGCTTCTTCCATTCTGTGCCATGCACCCAAACAGTAGTTATCAATCACATGGAGTATCGGCATATTCAGGACAAATTGTACAACACATTTACAGTGCATTTTCTCCTGTTACGCTTATGAAAATGCAAGATTTGGGGCGAAAGTAACATTTTTATGGGAAAAGGTAAAGTTTTAATTTTTTCTTTGCTTTAGTTCCTATGAAGCTTTTGGGTGTTTTCTGTCATATAGACAGAACGTCTCTTCAAATGTGATGTGATCCCTAAAATGTGGTTTTATACATTTTTGTGGAAAAATAAAAAAATTGCTGATAACCGTTTAACCCTTCTAACTTGCTAACAAAAATTAAATGTTTTAAAAATAGTTCTGATATACAGTAGACATTTGGGAAATGTTATTTGTTAAGTATTTTGTGTAACATAATTCTATGGTTTAAGAGCATAAAAAGTCAAATTTTGAAAATTGCTAAATTTTCTAACTTTTCTCCAAATTTCCAATATATTCACAAATAAAGGCAAAACATATCATCCTAAATTTACCATTAATATGAAGTACAATATGTCATGAGAAAACAATCTTAAGAACTACTGGAATCCTTTGAAGTGTTCCAGGGTTACAGTGTTCAGAATTGGAAACATTGGCCTGGTCAGTAAGGTGAAAACTGGATGAAGGGGATATAACAGGGTAATACTAGGTGCACTGTCTTGCAGATATTGCAGATCTGTATAAAGTAGATTATGAAGTATTAAAGGGAATGTGTCACCATTTTGCTTTCTCCTAATCTATGAAGCGCATAATGTAGGGTTATAGAACCTGACTCCAGTGGTGTGTCACTTACTGGGTTGTTTGATGTCATATAGTACTCCATTTTTAGAAGCTCTGCCTAAGCCCACTGCCACTTTGGATTGGTAACCTACTGCCTATGCACAGAGTAAAGATAAAGCTGCCAATCAGTGATGAGGACAGAGTTTTACAGAGCTTAGCAGAGGCATAACTACAACAGGTGCAGGGGTTGCAATCACACCCGGGCCCTGGAGCCTAGGGGGCCCCAAAAGTCCCTTTTTCCTATAGAAAATGACTGCTGGTATTAAGCATTTGCAATAATTGGGGGCCCATTGGAGTTCTTGCATCAGGGCCCATGAGCTTTACGTTACGCCACTGGATCGTAGCAGTCAGAGAACTGATGGATCTGTAGCATATAAAACAGTGAATTCATCAAAAGGATTTCAGCCCCTAAATAGTGCTGATTTTAGATGGGGGAACAAAATTCTGGTGACAAATTTCCTTTCAAAGTGTTTCGCATCTTTGGGTCAGGTAGAAATTCCATGTGGCTACTTAATTCTTCAGTCAAAGCTCCTATGTAGGTATCTATCTGACTGTACAATACATCACTGCAATGAGTCAACCAGAAGACAATCTTTCCAGCAGGTCTCGAATCTGGCTATTAGAAGGGGCATCCAAGTGCGGGAAGGGCTCCTACATTCACAGCTGTATTACTTACTCATCAGGCAAAACAAAAACTACTGTAAACAGTGCCCATAATGTGTTGAATGCTCTAGTAAAAAGGTACAGAAATTGATATCCCATTAATTGAACCTTCCCTGCTTAACTCCATAGTGTTAACATTAACCTTCAATTAATCTTATTAGGCCTATACATGTTATTTGGATTTAAGAATAATGCCTCCAGACTTTCTAATAAACGTTGATTATGCATCCACCTTGGAGTTCAAAGATATGTAAGATAACCACTGCTTATGCAGTTGATGATACTAAATTAACATTTTGTTTACACTTTTCAGCCTCTCCCTTTCAATTCAGTTGACTTTTTTTTAGCAAGTTTTGTCCAATCCCCTTAATTCCAGTGGTGTATTGCAATCCACGCTGCTGCTATGGGATCCGTGGGGTGCCTGATGCTAGGCTCGGCACCCCACCTTGCATCACACTTTCATCTGGATCGGCATCATGCAGAGGGTTTTGTAGGGGCCATTATACTATTTTGAGGAATAGTGGTGGTCATTATAGATTAAGAGGTATAGGGGCCACTATACTGTACATAAGCCAATTATACGGCATAGATGGCTATGTGGGAGTCACAGTTGGGGATTATACTGTTGGGGTCACCATGATTTGGTGTAGTTTGGGGGGATGTGGGGTCATCATACTGTGCATGTGGAGGGTACTCTGAAGAAGTTCAAGGGGCACTTTGGTTGGCATCATACTTTATACTTTATAGGTGTAATGAAAGGGGCGTCAATAAGAGAAAAAATTCTTTATAATGTTGTGAGATATGCTCTTAGATGACCCACATTTTTTTTTTGTTGGGAGGGGTGCGATAAGAACTTATACTATGGACCCCAAGATTTCTATGTACTGGTTATCCTAATAATTTTACTTCATTTATCATCATATTGGATTACAACAGTAGATTGTAAGGATGACACATTTTTTCTATTTTATGGTCTATTGATTTCACTTTTAATAAAGTATATGGAAAATCTGATATTTAAGAAAATGACTTAAAATATATCCTTAAACTACAAGCTCGACCTGCCAGTTACTCAACTCATTTCTACTTGTATATATGACCCTTGTTAGGCAAGGGTCAGACTTGTGTCATGCATTAGCTAAATGCATGCGTTATTTTCATGTGCAAATGTGGAAAAACACGTGTTAACACACCCATAGGCTTCAATGCAAAAGACACGTTGCAAAAGTGTCATGCGTGCGATGCTATGCGTTTTTGTTTTCCAAACAAAACCCAAAGGAGTCAGGCCAAATCATTTGCAATTCATTATTTATTTTAAAAGAAACACCATGTAAAACTGACAATATACAATGGTACACAGAAGGAGGACCACTTGCCAAAGTTCAACCACAATAGTATTCACAATGGTACTCAAATTAGTATTCAATCCTCAGGTATACCTTTTCCATCAAACAGTAGTGCCCCAGATGGGTGCACAATATACCTCATGAGGATGACACATTACATATAAGCCAAGGGTCCCATTTACCTTCCTGTGACCGCCCCCTGACGCGTTTCGCACCAGCTTCTTCTGAGGAGGGTGGTCATATGGACGAAAGATCGCTTATTTATAGTGTATGCAATTAGACAATCCCTCCCACGGACCTCCGGTCGAAAACCGGAAGTCGCATGGACCGGGACGTCACATCCTGTTTACCCGCGTTGCCTAGCACCTCGCGGCATCATATCTCGGCACCCTGGCCAATGGTATATCGGTGCCGCGTCATTCCGGCTACCACGCCCCCCGTGACGCCGACGCACGGACCGCCCCCGGACGACACCCAGCGCCGTCACGCAACCTCCTCCTCTCGGAATGACGCGGCACCGATATACCATTGGCCAGGGTGCCGAGATATGATGCCGCGAGGTGCTAGGCAACGCGGGTAAACAGGATGTGACGTCCCGGTCCATGCGACTTCCGGTTTTCGACCGGAGGTCCGTGGGAGGGATTGTCTAATTGCATACACTATAAATAAGCGATCTTTCCTCCATATGACCACCCTCCTCAGAAGAAGCTGGTGCGAAACGCGTCAGGGGGCGGTCACAGGAAGGTAAATGGGACCCTTGGCTTATATGTAATGTGTCATCCTCATGAGGTATATTGTGCACCCATCTGGGGCACTACTGTTTGATGGAAAAGATATACCTGAGGATTGAATACTAATTTGAGTACCATTGTGAATACTATTGTGGTTGAACTTTGGCAAGTGGTCCTCCTTCTGTGTACCATTGTATATTGTCAGTTTTACATGGTGTTTCTTTTAAAATAAATAATGAATTGCAAATGATTTGGCCTGACTCCTTTGGGTTTTGTTTGGAAGATATATTGCATTAGGAGGGCCTTGTTACCTCTATCAGGTGGTTTGAAAACTATGCGTTTTTGGTAGTGCACCCAAAAATGCTGTCTGCAGCGTTTTTGGGCCCGTTATTGAGAACGCATGCTTTTTTTTAACATGGGAGACTATGAGAAACGCATGCATTAATGCGCTAAAAGTGAAAAACATGTCATGGAAATGGCAAGGGGGAAAAAAAGCATCCTTTAATACAGGGGTCCCCAACCTTTTTTGCACCGGGGACCAGCTTCATGCAAGACCGTCCTTCCAAGGCCTGGCGGGCGGGGCTTTGAACTTATGGGGCGGGGCTATGGAGAAGGGGTGGAGTTTACTGCCCTGTTTCCTCAAAAGATGCGCTACATCTTATTTTCATATACGGTAGTATAATGCAGCGTCACAGCCCTCCACATTATATAATGCAGCCTTACAGCTCTCCATATAGTACAATGCAGCGTCACATCCCTCCATGAAGTATAATGCAACCTCATGTCCTTCCATATAATATAATGCAGCGTCGCATCCCTCCATATAGCATAAATTCTCCCCCCACACACAATTGCCCCCCTATAACACCCGCACACACACATTGCCCCCATATAACCCCCGCACACACACATTGCCCCCATATAACCCCCGCACACACACACACACACACTGCCCCGTATAACCCCGCACACACACACACATTGCCCCCGTATAACCCCTGCACACAGACATTGCCCCTTGTATAACCCCACACACACACACACTGCCCCCGTATAACCCCCGCGCACACACACACACTGCCCCCGTACAACCCCCGCGCACGCACACACACATTGTCCCTTGTATATACCCCCCACACACACACACATTGCCCCTTGTATATACCCCCGCACACACACACATTGCCCCTTGTATATACCCCTCACACACACACATTGCCCCTTGTATATACCCCTCACACACACACATTGCCCCTTGTATATACCCCTCACACACACACATTGCCCCTTGTATATACCCCTCACACACACACATTGCCCCTTGTATATACCCCTCACACACACACACACATTGCCCCTTGTATATACCCCCGCACACACACACACACACACACACACATTGCCCCTTGTATATACCCCTCACACACACACATTGCCCCTTGTATATACCCCTCACACACACTGACCCCTGAATGCCCCACACACAGACATGCTGCCCCCAGTACAATCCACCCCCCACACACAGGCATTGCTGAAACACACACTCCACACACAGATGCTCTGCTATTCCTCACCGCTCCTGCTGGCTTCTCTCATACAGCAGCAGCTGAGATGCAGAGACGTGGCTGAAGTTTTTTCATATCTCGCGCTATTTCCAAGCGCATCACGTGACACACACATCACTGCTGCGCTTGGAAATAGCGCGATATATGAAAAAACGTCAGCCACGTCTCTGCCTCTCAGCTGCTGCTGTATGAGAGAAGCCGTCGGCCAATAACAGTGCGGCAGGGCATGGCCGCTGCTGATTGGCCGACAGCTCTCCTAATGCATATGTACGCAGCTGAGGCAGAGGTCTCGGCTGAGGCTCAGAACGGCATCAGGAGGTGAGGGGCGCAGTGTGCGGGGAAACACAGGGGGCGGGGAAGCCGGCAGCTCGCCGCGGACCGGCGCAAGGACCCTGACGGCCCTGTCCCGGTCCGTGGCCCGGTGGTTGGGGACCCCTGCTTTAATACATCCCTCAAACGGATGCAAGCTCGCAAATGTGACCCTAGCTTTAGTCCCATGGCAAATTATGTCATGCCATGTCAGAAAGAACCTTTGCTTTGTTCAGATTATTATTTGTTCCAAGGCATCTAAAATTAAAAATGAATTAAATCTGCGAATAACTAAACTGGAGATTGCAATTTAACATAACTTGATCTCATTTGATAAATAATGTAATGAATAGACAATTTGCAAATCACTTTCATAAAATTTGTTGTCTTATCCCAGAATAGGGGTTAGAAAGTTCACTGCTCACATTCAGGATTTAATGTGGTTAGTCAAAGTAATTATGTGATGTATACGTCTACACAGTGTAAAAATGAGCATCAGGCAGCTAATTAATAAGTGAGATAGGCCTTGTCCACACACCTGCGCTCTCAGTATTTAGCACTTCTGTTCTAAATACTTAGGTTCTGACAGAGAAGCACAGGTGCGTGTGCGGACGCTTTCGGCAGACGCTGCCCCTGGTTACCCGATGTGTATCGTGGTAACCAGTTCATACAGTAGGCTGCCTAGAGACTGCTTATTGAGAGCGCACAGGGAATAGCTGCTAGCAGCTTTCATTTCAGGTGGCACTTATGCTTGAACGGTAACAGCTAAGTAGGGGTGGGGTGGAGGGAAGCCGCTCACCTCACAGTATACTACTCTGGGTTCTCAGAATCAGGGTTAGTGGCTGGCACCACTGTTGTAGTTTATGAATTGGAAATTCTGGAGCCACTTGTCCATAACAGAAGAATGCTTTATTTAAATATTAAAAGCGTAAACATGGCCAGACACGTTTCGGACAACGTCCTTACTCATCAGCAACCTGTTTGTAATGCATCTGGCCATGTTTATGCTTTTAATATAAGTATTCTTCTTTTATGGACAAGTGGCTCCGGAATTTCCAATTCACGAACTTATGCTTGAACGTTGCAAAACGGAACAGTCCAGTTCTTTGAAGTGACTGGCAGTAAGGCCGTGGGTGTGTGTCTATGATCTGCTTCAACAAAATCCCCATACTTGGATTTAACGGGAGGAAACATTTCTTTACTATTAAACATGGTGATAACACATTCAACTGGTTTGGCTGCACATATAGGGAAGATTGAGTCCCCTGATATTCAGCTCCGGATGCACGGCAAACAAACAAAGAAAACAAAACAGTACTAGCAATATCTTTCCCTAGCTTTCCCTCAATGTACGTTACCAGTCTATAACAGCAGAAGGTGTAGCTCCCACGTCGCAGGCCTGGGGTCTAACGGTGGCGATTCCAGGGGAAGCGATGAAGGGGGGTCTCCTCAGTCCTCTCCACAGGAACCGGTTTATAGTTTCACAGTCAGAGCAAAAAATGAAGGGAGTATAGGTTTCGAAGATGGCTCCCTTGTGTCCGTCACAGTCTCTGAATAAGCTCTAGGAGTGCGATGCTCTGCAGTCAGGTTAGGCTCATGGTAACAATGTTCTGCATCCTGGGGGTTGTCGCAACGGCTTCCGCGGCGTGATCTTTCCAGAGAGGTGTTGCAAGGAAGCCACAGGCAGGTCTGTCCTGGTCGAGCTCTGTTCCTTCTCTGTTTCCCGCACTTTTTCTTCCTCAGCACAAGGCTGATGTGGGAGGGGATCAGCAGTTGGTGTAATCGCAATTTCAGCACTTGTCCACAAGGGGGCAGTATTAGACTGTGTAATGTCCACTTCAGTGTCCATTTCAATAATAATACACTCAGGGCTACCCACTCCGATACATACCCCCCCACTTAAAGGTTGGCAGTCCCTGTCAACAACCGCCGGCTCCAAGGCAGTGATGGCTGTAGATGTCACAGTGGTTGGTTGAGAAGTGGGCCATACGTACTGGTCCCTGTAGAACCGTCCGGGAGGGACCCCAGCAGTGGTGTGGTCAGTGCGCCGCAAGGGTCGGCTATTCCCCACCTTGTCACCTTTTGTACGCTCCACTTAAGTCAGTCCCCCGGGGGAAGAACTAGTCTGGGTAGGTGGGTCACCAGCCTCAGAGTCAACGTGGTCGCTATGCTGAATAGTATCTATGACGTCATGTCAGCAGCGTGACCCCCTCTGGGTACTGTGGTCGGGGAGTCAGGCTGGGACCGGCAGGGGTGCAACATGTTTCGGTGTATGGTGCGGGTGTTGCCACTGTCTTCACCCCGCACTCGGTATACATGACTGTTGGGGTAGGGCGTTCGACTACCCGGTAGATTTCGGCCTCCCACTTGGCTCGAAGCTTTCCTTGAGGCTTCTTCATACAGAGCAGGACTAGCTGTCCCAACTCCAAGGGATCCTCTTGTACTGGGAGTGGGTCAGCATGTATCTGGTTCCGGATCTGTTGGCTCACTAGCCGGTGTACAGTACAGTTATTGCAGACCTCTTCTTCAGGGCGGAATAGGTTCAGGTCATGGACCCCTTTTCCCGGGCGGCCAAAGAGAAGGTTGTGTGGGGTGTAGCCAGTCACAGAGTGGACCTGGTTGTTGTAGGCCCATACTAGATCTGGAAGGAATTGGGGCCATTGGTCCTTCTTATCATCGGCTAAGGTGCGGATCAACTGGAGTAGAGTCCGGTTAAAGCGCTCACACGCACCGTTTCCTTGTGGGTGGTAAGGGGTGGTCCTTGATTTCTGGATCCCATATATCCGATGCAGTTCTTCGATAACTCTGCCTTCGAAACAAGCCCCCTGATCAGAGTGCAACCTCTCCGGACACCCATAGACGTGGATGAACTGTCGACAGATGGCCCGTGCAGCTGATTCGGCAGTCTGGTCTTTGGTAGCAACAGCGACGGCGAATTTTGTGAAGTGGTCCACCATGACTAGGCAGTATTGATAGCCACTACTCGCCGTCCCAATCAACAGATAGTCCACCATTAACAGCTCAAGAGGCCTGGATGTTCTAATTGTCTGGACAGGTGCACGCTGCTCAGTGGACTTGTGAAGTTCACAGGTGCGACAGGTTCAGACGTCTTCAACCAGCTTGCGGAGCCCGGACAGTAGATGGACTGTTGAATCCACCGAAAGGTCTTGTCTATTCCAAAGTGACCGTTCCTTTTGTGTGCTTTGTCCACCATCTTACGGGCCAATTGGGCAGGCACCACAACTTATATACATTCCTCCAACATGTGGGACAGGAGAACCTTCCGATATAGTACCTCTTCTCTCAGAATTAGCTGATCCCACTGGCTGAGCAAGGTCAAGGTCCCGGCGGACAGTCGCGACCGTGCTTCGGAGGAGGGCTTCTGCTGTTGCTTCACCCATTGCTTGAGTAAGGCCCATTCAGGGTTCTGGTCCTGGAGTCTGCACCACTCCTGGGGGACAGCAGGGCCCTCACTTGATTTCCAGCTTCACCTACAACATACTGGTGGCAATCCATCATCTGTCGGCCAAGCCTTGCAAAGTCAGGCGTCTCGTCTACTTCTAGTTCTTCATCCCGGTCTCTAGTGAGTTAGGGGAATGTCACTCTAGACAGGCTGTCCGCATTTTGATTCTCAGCCCCAGCTCTATATCTGGTCTTGTAGTTAAACTTAGAGAGCCGGGCCATCCAACACTGCTCCATGACTCCGAGTTTTGCATTCTCTAAGCGGGCCAACGGATTGTTATCTGTCAGGACTAGTACTTCTGTCCCCGTGAGACATCCTGCAAATTTTTCCGTCATAGCCCACGTTAGGGCCAACAGCTCCAGCCGGAACGAGCTGTAATTGATGGGGTTCTTCTCACCTTCGTGTAGGGACCGACTGGCATAGGCTATGACACGTTCCTTGCCTTCTTGTACCTGGGAGAGTACTGCCCCTAGACCCTGTAGACTGGCATCGGTATGTAGTTGAAAGGGCAGATTGTAGTCCGCATATGCCAAGATGGGGGGGATGTCAGAGCACCCTTTAGGGCTTGAAAGGACTCTTTCTGGCTGGGTCCCCAGCTGATGGGTCGTCCCCTGGGGCTGTTGGTAGTCCCTCAAAGCAGGTCGTGCAGTGGTGCAGCAAGCCGGGCGAAGTTTTTGACGAACCGGCGGTAGAAGCCAGCCAGCCCCATGAAAGCCCTGACCTCCTTGACATTTGCAGGTTGTGGCCAGTCCCGTACAGCGGCTATTTTCTCTGGAGACGGTTGAACACCTTCGGCCGAGATCTGGTGACCCAGGTAATCGATCTCTGGCTGCAGAAGACGGCACTTGCTGGGCTTCAACTTCAGGACATGTTCCCTCAACCTACGGAACACACGGCCCAGCTGCTGTAGGTGTTCTTCAAATGTGGCCGAATAGACTACAATGTCGTCCAGGTAGATGAGGGTGAAGTCGAAATTGAAGTCCCCCAAGCAGTGCTCCATCATCCTCTGGAAAGTCCCCGGCGCATTGTTCAGGCCAAAGGGCATCCGGTCGAACTCGTACAGGCCCATGGGTAGAATGAAAGCAGTCTTTTCTCGATCCTTCTCATGCATGGGTACCTGCCAATAGCCGCTGGCCAGATCCAAGGAAGAAAAGTACTTGGCTTTCTTCAGGGCTGTCAGGGATTCTTCGATCCTTGGCAAAGGGTACGAGTCCCTGATGGTGCAAGCATTCAAGCGGCGTTAGTCCACACAGAACCTCAGGGACCCGTCTTTTTTCTTAACCATCACCACCGGTGCAGCCCAGGGGCTCTGGCTCTCTCATACCACTCCGGCATGTAACATGGAATTCAGGAGGTTTTTCACTTCTTGGTATTGTTGGGGAGGTATTTGGCGGTGCCTCTCGTGGATGGGAGCAGCGTTACCCGTGGGGATCTCGTGCTTGATACTGGTGGTGCATCCAAAGTCGGTGTCATGCCGGGCAAAGGACGCCTGGTGTTCTTGTAGCAGTTCCTCTATCTGGGACACCGCCTGTTTGGAGTATTGGAATGTGTCCAACTGACACTTTTCTCGCCCCGCTTTGGTGTCCTCTGTGGCAGTGGCCATGGCAGAGACAGTCACTGTCCAATCTCCCTCTGTAGACGGTGCAAACTGGAGGGGGCTCATAGGATTCACCTCTTCGGGTAGGGCATAAACTCGGGCGAGCTGTGTCCCAGCCTCTAGGTCGATGCCCACGTTAGCCGTGTTGCCCAGCCTAACAGGAATCCTTCCCTTTCTCACAACAGCTAGCGTTCGGGCAACTAGTGGATTCAGCTTCCCCTCCTTCAAGGTCCGCGGTTCAATCAGCACCTCTACGCCTTCTAGCTGTCTTGTGGTGCTAAGGGGTAGCGAGATAACTGTCTCCTTCTCAGCCGGTAAGGTTATCCTAGTGTGGCGGGGTACGGTGATCGTGGCCAGCGGCAGCTGTTCCTCTGCCATTCGCTGGAGGCTGCAGGTCCGGACCACTCGTTGAAAGGCTCGGCAGGTGGCCCTGTATGCGGTCACCTCCTGCCAGTACTTGGGTCCCCTCTTGGTGAACAGCACCAGATCCAGGTCTTTCAGGATGTTCATCCCAATAATCATGGGCGTTTCTGATCCAAAGCCTTCCTTGACCACGATTATCCCCCTCTTCCCGAGGTCCTGCCCACAGATTTCGGTGTTCATCCAGGCAATTCCCATCACCGGAATGAGTAAATTATTAGCTGCTTTGATCTTGATGGCAGTATCAGGGTCATAGGCAACTCACGGCTTCAGATATTCTTCATAAAACTGTTCGGAGATGGTGGATACCTGAGACCCAGTGTCCATTAGTCCTTGCACGGCAATCCCTTCCAGCAATACTTCCAGGGTGGGGCTGTTTGATGCAAGTTTGTTCTGTTGCTGGCTCTGTTTTCCTACACCCTTCTCCTTGGCCCCCCCTGCCGAGTGAGCCGCTTTGGCAGGGGCGTCTAGTTTAACAGCGGCCGCTGTTGGGGCACGGCTAGCTGGTTCTGGTACATCGGACCGCGGGTGGACTTGAAAGTTCTGGGGGCAATGGTTTGCTCTATGGCGGGGGTCACCGCATGTCCAGCACCTTCCCATAGGCCGGTTGGGTTGTTGTCTTGCTTGCCTGTCCGCCTGTTGGTCTAGTGTGAGCTGTAGCACCTGTTTCTGTAACTCTGCCACCATCTGTTTCAGTTCTTCCGTGTCACTGTTCGGAGTTCTGGTACCAGATATGGACCTGCAAGCCGCGGTATAAGTCTGTGTCTCCATGACAGGTCCCCTAGAACGTTCTATCGCTTCCTGTTTATCCTCAGCGAACGTAAGGGCCGGATTTATCCGGAGTAGATCTTGCAATGCGCGGTTAAGGTACGGGTCTCTCAGCCCGGTTACAAATTGATCTCTCAGCACCAGATCACGGGAGTCTGTACTAGCTATCTGTTCTTCTTTTCTACAGGCTTGTTCAAGCAGTACTTGGAGGGCGTTTGCATATTGGGGAACGTCCTCCCACTCGAGCTGAGTACGCCGGAAGAACATATAGCGCAATGTCCCCGCATATGTGGTCGGCCCATAGGTGTTCTCCAGCACCCGCACCAAGTCATCCAATGTACGCCGGTCCCTAACCGTCTCCAGCGTGACTGTCGTCCACGCCTCCCCCTCTAATGTTAGCATGGCCATTTCTGCTAGGGTCTTAGGATCAATGTTATACATTTCCCCCACTATCTTGAGTTGTTCTGTCCATTCAGGTACAGGATAATTCCGTCCGTTAAACTTTCTCACTTGATTGACAGTAGATGCTGGGGGAGTTGTCTGGTTATAAGCTACTACTGGGAGAGGATTTTGTTGATCACAGATCCTGCCGACTACGCCAGATGAAGTGATCGGCAGTAAGGCCGTAGGTGTGTGTCTATGATCTGCTTCAACAAAATCCCCATACTCGGATTTAATGGGAGGAAACATTTCTTTACTATTAAACATGGTGATAACACATTCAACTGGTTTGGCTGCACATATAGGGAAGATTGAGTCCCCTGATATTCAGCTCCGGATGCACGGCAAACAAACAAAGAAAACAAAACAGTACTGGCAATATCTTTCCCTAGCTTTTCCTCAATGTACGTTACCAGTCTATAACAGCAGAAGGTGTAGCTCCCACGTCGCAGGCCTGGGGTCTAACGGTGGCAATTCCAGGGGAAGCGATGAAGGGGGTCTCCTCAGTCCTCTTCACAGGTACCGGTTTATAGTCTCTCAGTCAGAGCAAAAAAAGAAGGGAGTATAGGTTTTGAAGATGGCTCCCTTGTGTCCGTCACAGTCTCTGAATAAGCTCTAGGAGTGCGATGCTCTGCAGTCAGGTTAGGCTCATGGTAACAATGTTCTGCAGCCTGGGGGTTGTTGCAACGGCTTCCGCGGCGTGATCTTTCCAGAGAGGTGTTGCAAGGAAGCCCTCTCTCAAGAAGAACCCACAGGCATGTCTGTCCTGGTCGAGCTCTGTTCCTTCTCTGTTTCCCGCAGTTTTTCTTCCTCAGCACAAGGCCGATGTGGGAGGGGATCAGCAGTTGGTGTAATCGCAATTTCAGCACTTGTCCACAAGGGGGCAGTATTAGACTGTGTAATGTCCACTTCAGTGTCCATTTCAATAATAATACAGTCAGGACTACCCACTCCGTTACACCTTCAAAGTTGTCATAAAGGAAAAAGCCAAAAATTTAAAGTGCTCGTAAAAACAAAGTAATCAAAAAGCACTCATAAAACATAAAGTCCACAGTCTTGTTGAGCAGTATCCCCTACTGGGGTTCAAAAACAGTTCCTGGTCAAAGTCCTCCACCCGACTATACAGTGACCATGGCGGGTTTACTATGTACAATTTACAATTTACATTTTACAGTTTCCCGGTATCTAACTAACCACTGAATCATAAAAAACTGTAAAACAAACGTATAAAAAATACTCTGTTGTACTAAATAAAGTAAGGAGCAAGTGCTGATAAAAAAAAGTTAAAACAGGGTATTTGGTTGATAAGTTTTTGCAAAAACTGTAACATGAGCCACTCTAACAATTGTCAAGGTAACCCATGTCAGAGCAGTCCCTAGCTGATGTGTTTAAAAACCTTATCAAATGTATAGTACCTAAAGAACAGGATTGAGACAGGAAAATGTCTGACATGGACACCCTGCAGAAGATGACTTTTTATGTGCAAGGCTCACAGAGAGGGGCAGAAAGATCCCTATCCCTACCTAATTAACCAGTTGCATACAATATTTACATGATTCAACAGTCCAACTACTATGTACACTGACTTTCCAGGTCTTACTTTATGGGTAAGGGCTGCTTGCCTGCAAACTGTCCTTCCCACTCAAAAGTCCCGCCGGCTCTGTATATGGGGTTCGAGGCTGCAGGATCTTGTACACCTGAAAGGCATACCAGCCTTGTCGTCCCATACACCGGGTGTAACCGACTTCTTCTCATGGGTAGAGGTCCCGACCGGCTTGTCCCTTTGGGAGATACGACTCGACGTCCCTTCTGCTGACAAAGACCTCTCGCTCCAAGCCATACTCCTTTATGAACTCCCAGCCGTTCTGAAGGTTAAAGTCTAAACTCCTCGGCGCCGCTCCACCGGGTTGGGTACTAGAGTCTTTCGTATGTAGGTTTTCTCCTCCTGGTTAGCCGCTTCCTGCTGCTGCCAGCGGTCTCGGCGCTGTTGTTGTTGTTCTTCTTCAACAGCTTGTCTTTGCGCTCAGTAGTCACCATCGCACCTGTTCTCTACTCTGCTCACTGCCTGGGTCGCAATCGGGTACCCCTCTGTTAGACTCCCTATGGATGCCCAATGCACCCTTCCTCTCTCGACCTTTGGGGTATCCGCTGGGCTCACACTGCTCTCCAGCTCAACGGCATCACCCTTGGGCTTCGGTGCTGGTTCAGGGGGGTCTGGTGCGGCATCTACTGGCACTTTAATCGGCTCCGAGGTTGCTGGCTGGCTCTGGTTTGTTGGTTTTCCCACTGGTGCTGCTTCTGGTTGTTCAAGAGGCTCTGGCACCTGTACTTGTTGTGCCGACTTTTGTAGCTGGGACTGCTTCCAGGCATTAATGGCCCACATCTGTGCACTGTTCAGTAACTGGCTCAGTTCAGGGTTTCGCTCCCCGCAGGTGGAGCGCGGTCCCCAGGACAGCTGGATGGAGGAGTCAGTTCGTACCTTGGCAGATGTTTATTAGGTCATCCGCACCCCAGTATCTCATGTGGCCTCCGCGGCTGGTGGTCGCCGCTAAGATAAATCTCACACACCACAGCTGGAGTTCTGTTACTTTTACTCAGTAGTTTCAGCATGGCCGCCGGGTGCTTTTTTTGCCAACCTCCGATTCAGCTTTGTCTCCAGAACTGGGACAATGCAGTCGAGCCTCTGTTGGTGTTCCTTTCTCTCTCTCTTAATAGGTGTTTCTTTCTCTGGTGGTCCCTCAACACTGTAAGCTAGTCTCTCCACTCCTTTCAGCACCTCCGCACACAAAACTCAGGTACTGAGAGCGACGGGTGCTCAGTTGTACCCCTTCCGGTTACTGCTCCCTAGTTCGGCCACCTTATCCAAGTTGTGTGGGGTGTTCGACCACAGCTGCCCTTAGGAACTTGGGCCTCTGATTCAATGGTTCGGGCCTACAGCATCCGTGACGTGTTGAGGGCCGGTTCACTGTGTCGTCCACCAGCCCCTTGGTACTCTCGCCAGATACAGGTGTAGGGGGATCTATGTCTCATTCCATGCCCCAAGGGCTCTATTCTTCCTCCACACCTGCCGGTCTTTCCCTTCCAGGGAGAGCGTGGTCTATGCTCCAGCCCACGGGAGTTAACACCACTCCGCTCCTTCACTACCCAACCTCTACTCCTCCATTTCTTCCACTCAGTAGCTCTCTTTTTCACTCCTGGCTATGCATGAGTCCTCCCTCTGGGTCCACCCACTGTCCCGGTGTCCTAAGTGTTTTGTATGTGTGTGTGAAGCTCAACTGCGCCATCCCAAGAACCTGGAGAGAAGAGGCACTACTCTCCCTCTAATGGAGGAGTGCAGTACCTCTGGTGGTGGCCTACCTGGTGGGACACCACACATCCATTTGATGGATGAGTTAAAGTATGCATTTATTTTCTTTTGCATTTACATGACATGTGTTTGCATTTTTAACACATGCTTTAACGCATGTGTTAAGGCATGGTACATACATGTACCATGCGTTAATGGATGCATTTTCCATAGCCTCCCAAGTTAAAAATACGCATCCATTATCCATAACAGGCTCAAAAACGCTGCAGACTGCGTTAAGATGTCCGCTACATAAATTGCATAACGCCAAATGCATTGCAATTTGGCAATGCGTTTTTACACATTTGCACATGAAAAAAACACATCCTTTTAGCGGAAGCCTAAGACTAGGGTCAAACCTGCGTCAGCATTAAATCTGACGAATCCGCTTGTAACTTTGTTTCTGGTAGGCCGAGTGCGTAGCGTTAATGGCATGTAACGCTATGCATCAGCAGCCTATTCATCACTATGGATACCTGATGCTTAGCAAGCCGCCGGCACCACACACAAGGACCGGATATGCGCTTTTTTCTTAGCGCACAGGAAATCTCTGCAAACCACGTTTCCTGTGCACTCTGCAATAGCTCATATTCAGTCCTTGTGTATGGAGCGAGCGGCTACAGTAAGCATCAGGTATCCATAGTGATGCAATACACAGCCAGCACATAGTGTTACATGCCTTTAACATTATGCGCTCAACCTGCAAGAGACTAAGTTCTTGACAGATTTAGTTAGACCCTAGTCAAAGGCTGCAAAGCAGGTTGAAGTGTATGGAATGAATTAAGGAAATAAGTCCACTCCACATACAGTAGATTCCTACTATTTTACACAGCCTGCATCTGTCTCTAATAACAGCAGCTAAACTACGAATGATACTGTTTCTTTCTTTATCTTTCTGGTATGCCTTCCAAGTACAATGCTTTCCCATGCATCTGATTCCCTTTATGTGATGTGCATATTATTTATTTCTGGTATGACTGAATTCCTACCCTCAAAATATATTTGTACCGTGTTAGCCAGTAGATAGAAAAATATATTAGAATTTGAGAGTCCTGAACTGAAAAGGTGGTAAGAAAAAGCAAAGCAAGATTTCGAGATACTAAGGTCTCTTCATCAGGCTATAATGATACAAATTCGGAATGTACACACATATAAACACACAAATAGGAGACTAGATATGCAGTAAATAAGTTAGGTGTGGTGAAGCATGGCATAATGGTCAGAGATGGGAGGCAGCATCTGTGGCAGCATCCTCCATAGATAAGAAGCAGACAGTTTTATGTCCCCTTGATTTTCTACCCAACATTTACATGATCTGTTCCATTTCTCTTGCTTAGTTAAATGTGGAATATCTTTGACTGGTCACTCCCCCCTCTTCCTCATTTATGACCTGTGTTTAACTCTATCTGTCTAGCATCTGTTCTCTGCATGCCCACCCCATGTTCACACCTGATTGCACTTGGATGGGAATATATTGTGATGCATAACTCTGATCAAACTGTAGTCTGATCTATGCATCTTTCAATGTGCCATTTTCCAAGTGCAATATACGTAATTACACCAGAATTTGACCAGAATCAACTGGAAGGTTAAGGGATAGAAAGCCACTGCAAACAATGTTTCCCTTTCTTTTCATTTTCACTACCTTACTACTTTATTTCTTACCAACTCCTCTAATCCCTCCACCTAGAAAGGAATTAGTTATTTCTCCCTCCATCTTACCTCCTCCTCAAAACTGTTCCTCCACATGCAATCTTTTGTCTCCAGACACATATGACCTCATGCCCTCTCCTGCTCCCACCTTCTAATGCTCTCTATGTTTCTTTTCATTGCAGGCCCTCTCTATCACATCCCAACACTCATTCCAACCCCCTCCCATGATCCTTCAAATGTTTTCACAGCCCCAATAACTTTATACCCATTCAGACAGCTCCCACACCCCCAGTCCCTCTACCTTGAGCCCCATGGAATGTTCGCTCTGTCTGCAACAAATATTAATACATTCATGACCCCTTTATCACTAACAAACTCTCCTTCCTTGGCATCACTGAAACCTGGCTTACTGCCTCTGAGACAGCCTCTCCAGCTGCATTTTCCTATGGTGGATTCCAACTATCTCACACCCCTCACCCCAGCAACAAACATTGTGGAGGAGTTGGCTTGCATCTGTCCGATAAATACTACTTTACCTCAATTCCACTTCTACTCTCAGCTACTCTCCCCTTGTTTGAGGGGCACTCCGTTCACATCTACTCCGCCTCCAACCTCCAGCTCACTGTCATCTACCACCCCCAGAGCTAGCCATCACCACCTTTCTTGACCACTTCACCTCCTGGCTACTTAATTTCCTTTCTACTAACATCCCCACTATCCTCATGGGTGACTTCATCATCCCCATTTACACTTCCAACTCAGCTTGTCTCGAAGCTTTTATAACTAACTCCTTCTTTTGGGCTAACTCAATGGTCCTCCACGACCACTCACAAAGATGGCCACACACTGGATGTCATATTCATCTGCCTCTGTTCCCTTAGTAACCTTTCAAACTCACCCCTTCCCCTGTGACCACAACCTACTGACATTCTCTTCCCACTCCTCTCCTAGTGTACAACCCTCACTCCACAAACTCCCGGATCCTGGCAGTAATCTCACACAACTTTATTGACACTCATTCTCATAGTTCCTTCTCCCTATCACAGACCTAACTAGAAAAAAATTCTCTGCAGCACTCAGCTACTACCAATGATGTACATATGCTAACAAGCTATATATATTTGATTTTTTTTCTGTTTTCTTTCTGTTTTTTTTTTTTCTTTTTTTCAGTTTTTTTCTTTTTTCAGTTTTTTTTCAGTTTTGTATCACAGACATAGCTTTCCTAAACAATACAGACATTGCTGCCATATTATATAACACCATAGTAACAACAGCGCTTAGTACAGCTGCCCTCCTCACACATGGCAAAACTCGCATAATTAACAGGCAACCCTGGTAAACCAGCTTGACTAAATAACTGAGACAGGCTTCCAGGGTCATTGAGCGGAGATAAAAGAGATCCCATTCCACCGATCACTTAGTTGCATACATGCAGTCCCTTGCCAACTTTAAGTCCATGCTCAAACTTATTTCTCATCTCTAATATTCTCCCTGTCTAACAACCCTAAATAGCTATTCAACACTTTCAATTCTCTCCTCCATTCCCCAGCAACTCCTCCCTCTCCTCTGGTGAAGACTTTGCCTCTTTCTTCAAGCAGAAGATTGATAACATCTGAGAAAGCTTTAGATCACAGTCCTCACAGTTTCTCCTCATAGCTGCTCAGCCCTCTTCTTCCAAAACCAGATTCTCCACCATGACAGGAGATCAGCTCTACTCTCTTCTGTCAAGATCACATGTCACAACCTGCATGTTTGACCCGATCCCGTCCCACCTCATCTCCAACCTCACCCCAGTCTTCATCCCAACCCTAAAACATCTTTTCAACCTTTCACTAACAACCGATGTCTTCCTCTTATCCTTTAAACATGGCTCAATCACACCCATCCTCAAGAAGCTCTCTTTTGACCCATTCTCTGTGTCTAGCTATTTTCACTTCTCCCTTCGCCTCAAAATTGCTGAAATAGCATGTCCATCTTAAATTGTCCTCCCGCCTCTCTTCCTGCAACCTCTTTGATCGGTTACAATCTGACTCATGACCATATCACTCAACTGAAATTGACCTAACTAAAGTTACCAGTGACCTACTAACCACTAAGATCAAATGACACAACTCTGTCCTCCTCCTCCTGGACCTGTCTCCTGTCTTTGACACTGTTGTCTCTTGATATCACAGACTTGGCCCCATCTTGGATATCTTCACAACTAACAGACTGGACATTCAGTGTCTCCCTCTCCCACAGCACCTTCTCATCTTGCCCCATGTCTGTTGGTCTTCCTTAAGGTTCATTTCCAGGATCCCTACTCTGCTCTATCTACAAAGAAAACCCAAAGCCCATTATCTCAGAAAATTAGAATATTATATACGACCAACTAAAAAGTTGATTTTTAAGTAATAAATGTTGGCCTAAAGAAAAGTATGTACAGTAAATTCACTCAATACTTGGTCAGGGTACCTTTTGCATGAATTACTGCATCAATATGGTGTGGCATGAAGGCAAGCAGCCTATGGCACTGCTGAGGTGTTATGGAATCCCTAGTTGGTTTGATAGCAGCCTTCAGCTCATCGCATTGTTCCATCTGGTGTCTCTCATCTTCCTCTAGACAATCCCCCATAGATTCTCTTTGGGTTGGCAGTGTGGACAGGTGTCAAGTCCTGCTAGAAAATGAAATTTCTGTCTCCAACACGCTTGTCAGCAGAGGGAAGCATGAAGTGCTCTAAAATTTCCTGGTAGACGGCAGCACTGACTTTGTTGTTTATAAAACACAGTGTACCTACACCAGCAGATGACATGGCTGCACAAACCATCACTGATTGTGGAAACTTCAAACTAGACCTCAAGCAGCTTGGATTGTGTTCCTCTCCACTCCTCCTCCATACTTTGGGACCTTGATTTCCAAATGAAATGCATAATTTACTTTCATCTGAAAACAACACCTTAGACCACTGCAACATTCCAGTTATTTTTCTCAGGTAAGATACTTCTTATGTTGTCTTCTCGTCATGAGTGATTTAACACAAGGAATGCAAAAGTTGTAGCCCATGTCCTGGATACATCTGTGTGTGGTGGCTCTTGAAGCACTGACTCCAGCAGCAGTCCACTCCTTGTGATTCTCCTCCAAATTTTTGAATGGCCT
The DNA here is from genome assembly GCA_033576535.1 of Allobates femoralis. NCBI lineage: Eukaryota > Metazoa > Chordata > Amphibia > Anura > Aromobatidae > Allobates > Allobates femoralis. Next base: position 301,616,721 of record JARQOC010000006.1, on the reverse strand, counting down.
TTTCTTAACAATCCTTTCAAGGCTGCGGCTATCCCGGTTGCTTGTGCACATTTTTCTAGCACACTTTTTCCGTTCACTCTACTTTCCATTAATATGCTTGGATACAGCACTCTGTGAACAGCCAGCTCTTTAGCAATGATCTTTTTTGGCTAAACCTCCTTGTGGAGTGTGTCAGTGACTTCTTTCTGGACATCTGTCAAGTCAGCAGTCTTCCTCATGTTTGTGTAACCTACTGACCAGACTAAGGGACCATTTTAAACTCTAATGGTACCTTAACACGCCGCCACCAAGGGTAGCAACTGGTAGGCACCGCACGTGCACACGCGCATTTTTAACGGTTGCTAACGGTACCTGATGCCGCAAATACACGCCGCAACAAGGTGCTCCACAAAAGGTATTTTCGTTTCCCGGAAGTGCCGACAGTTGCCGCAGGTTACCTTCTGTGGAGCACCTTCCCTGATTTACACGCCGCTGCCACAAGGGAATATGGGCGTACATATTGTGCGCCGTAACTACATAGGCGTGACAGAGTTGTGTATTACGTGACGCTCGTACGGTGATTGGACAATGCAATAACATCATGATTGGCCAGCCAGCGCAGGGAGGCTGGCTAATACATATCGCTATTGCAAATGTGTATTGTGACTGGTCAGCTCATTAAATATGCCGCCCTGTGTAGGGACAGCCAATGGGTACACAGTATTCCCCACCAATGATAGCTGATGGGACGTGGTATACATGACGCTGTGGCACACTCCAGGGAACTCAAATACCGTGCCTGTGCCCCGATTACACGCCACCACCATAGGTATTATACCTGCTTCTTTTTGAGCACGGCTGAAACACAGGTGTCGGAAGACACAGGAAGGAACAACCTGAATTACACGCCGCCACTTCGCGGTATTTTGAAGGTAAAAGGTACAATTGTGTCCGATACCTGCCGGTTTCTACCTTTCGGTGGCGGCGTGTAAATGTACCATTAGTGTTTGCAGGTGTTTTGTGTTTATAATAATGATAATGGCTTTTGGGTTTTCATTGGCTGAAAAGCCATAATCATCAATATTAAAAAAATAAACAATTGAAACAGATTAGACAAGCTTCACACCACGATTTTTCGGGTCCGGGTCTGTCTGGTGTTAACTGGACAGAACCGGATCCGATTTTGCCCCCATGTATCCCTATAGTGCCGGATGGTTGTTATTTGCCATCCGGTTTTGTGGTTTTCCAGGAGGATCTGGTTTTGTTTGTTTCTTGCCCCGGACACAAAATCGGAATTTGCATCATTTTTTGTGTCCGGGGCAAAAACAAACAAAACCGGATCCTCCCGGCGCCTATAACATGGGAGTCTATGGGCAATAGATGAGGCCGAATCTGGCAAAAAATCGTACCGGTTCCAGGATGCCTGGTGCTGAAAGATCGGTGGCTCTGAAATGCATCCCTGCTTGTTCAGCACCATGGAGAGCGCAGCATTTCAGAGCCGCCGCTGAAGTTCCACACCTGGAGAGCTCCACGACCGAAATTTCAGCACCGCGGGTAGCTCCCCTGCACCCGCTCTGCTGAAATTCCAGCACTGGACAGCAGCACAGACACACGCACAAATGAATCCGGCACAAAACTGGGTCGGAGGGCATATTTGCTCTTAGTTTGTGCACATCCGGGGCTGTCAGGTTGTGTCCAGTGCATCCTGCAAAACACCGGACACAACCTGACAGCTCCAAACCATGGTGTAAAGTCGGCCTTATTCTGCAATGGCTCTATATATTATATGAGTTTCATTTTTTGTATTGAATTACTGAAATAAATGATCTTTTTGATGATATTCTAATTCATTTAGATGCACTTGTAAATTGTTATGTTTGTGTTTGAGACTTATAGTTTGTTTTATAGTAACATTTTTTGAGTTCACTTCTTATGTAGATTTTAATGCATTCTCAAAATCTGCGTAAAAAGATGCATCAAACAACTTACCATGGGCACAGCAAGATTCCTTGTTGCGTGCAACGTGAAACAACCTAAGGCTGGGTTCGGGTCATTCCATGTCAAGTGATCCAAAAATGAATATTTTTTTTCCCTGACGTCCTCAGATTTTTTACATTTTTTTTCTATATGAAGAACAACTTTAGTTAATTACAAAAAAAAAGTTTTGAATTTTTTTCTTTATCAGTTAATTTTTTACAGATTTTTAAAGTTTTAAAAAAGTGCGAATTTTGGCCTGGTATCGCTTTACATTTTCTATCATATCTCGGGCTAGAAATAAGATAGAGAAACAAAATAAACACCGTTCTACTCAGAACTGTGCAGGCTTTCACCAGATATGTCACAAGAGGATCTTTGTTAATATTTTACCCATGTGATCGCAAGCGCAAAACTTTAAAACGCATTTCCGAAAAATTGGCGCGCTTTAAATATTTCAAAAGCTGCCCATGTGTGTGCTATGCTCTTAGCCACATCTGTACCAAATTTCAAGTTGGGATCGCGATGGGATCATATTTTAAAATATTTTAATATTAATAGCGTCAATGGGTCATTCTATATCAAGTGATCTAAATATGAATATTTTTTTTTACCTGACGTCTTTAGATTTTTTTAATTCTTTTTCTTTATGAAGTACAACTTTAGTTAATTACAAATTAAAAGTTTAGAATTTTTTTCTTCATCAGTTAATTTTTTACAGAATTTTAAAGTTTAAAAAAAGGGTGAATTTTGGCCTGGTATGACTTTATATTTTTTTTTTATCTCAGGCTAGAAATAAGATAATGAAGTGGGAGAGGCATCATTTTACTCAGAACGGTAACAGCTTTCATTTGAGATGTTACAAGACTATGTTTCTTTATATCAAATTCAAACTATTGACGGGCAATTGTGAAAAAATGACTGATTGTGTTCTTGGTTATATTTGTGCAGAGATTCAACTTGGGACCTGTCAAATTTATATATTTTTTATTTTATGGTTGTATGAGTTATCACAACTTATTGAATAAAACATTTATATGCAACAAAAAAGAAACACAAAAAAACAAATCCCATAAGTGCCAGGATAAATACATCTTAATCATCAGAACACAACGCTCAGCATTTTCAACTTGAATGTATTGAACAAACCAAAAGAAGAAAGGTGATCATATCCTCAAGTTTGATTAAACAAGATTAAAAGAACCAAAAATGTTAACCCCTATTTATACGTATAAATTTGTTTTCTATTCTATCACTAAACATGTGATTTATGAAGTGTTTAATAAGAATAGTACAGTAGTTAAAGCATCATTCTATAAATTATGAACTAATCAAACAATTAATAGTATGTTTTTAAAGTGGTATTTTATCAATTTGTCCCTTCTAGTGGGTGAAATGTAATCTTGTCCATAAACGCTTACTAGCAATCGCCATTTCCTTGTGTGTCAAAGAGTATGTCCGGCCTGTCACGGTGTTAGGCTCCGCCTGAGTTAATATCTGATTTTTGTGCACTTTTAAAATGTCTGGCTTTCTTGGATACACAAAGGATGGTGCTGGACCAGAAGGATGCAATAAAGTCAATTCTACTTCTTCATTTTCACAATCTTTGGAGAGTACAGTAGCCAGCCACCAGCGCCAATCATATTCATATTTTTTCAAAAGGATTGCAACAGTGTCTATGATAAAATGCTGTTTCTTGAGAAGTAGCAGCCATTGCTGTGTGGGAAAAATACAGTTAATATTAAGTAAGGAAGATAGGTAATACAAATAAAGATTTACAGTACACTTGAGATAGAACGGTATTACTATAAAGTGAGTTTTAGGGCTAGCGCGCACAGTTTTTTCTGTCTGCAGATACACGCTGCAGTTTTGGCAGCTTGTTTTTCTACCAAGTTTTTACCACATATGCGTTAGTTTTTTTAATCGCTAGTGAAAAAAATGGCAGCTTTTTTTATATAAATGATAAATGCTGCGTTTATTGCAGCAATTAAAAAGTAGTTCAAGCAGTGATTTACTCACTCTTGAGTGTTTCCAAAAACACTGCATTTGGTGAACCCCATAGAAATCAATGGGGCTATTTTTCTGAATGATGATCCCTAAGAATAGCACTGTGTGTATTGGCCCTTAATAATAAAAGCATTAAACTATTAATATATTTACTCACCCATATTTTAGTACACAGCCTTGATGGCTTTGTACAGACTATTGTTTGTTCAGGAGTTAAGATGTCCAGACATGTCAGGACATGAAAGGTCTGAACGAGCTGTCTTACTTCCTGAATGCAGTGGGTAGACACTTAACATGTTTGACAGAGCTGCTGGCCTATCATCTGCTCTGCATTCACTGTCTATCCCTGTGCTTTCTCAGGTTGAGCCCTAACAAAGCTTTTTCCTATATGTCCTCTCCTGCTTCTAAGCTGTAACATATCAAAATAATACAGTAATGTCTAAAAATAATGGATTTGATAAATATAGACCCCACGCTTTTAGACCACAGGTTGAACAGATCTGAATTCAAGATTTTTGAATTGATACTATAATAGTTAAATATTTTAAAATATGATCCCATCACGATCCCAACTTTAAATTTGGTACAGATGTGGCTAAGAGCATAAAAGACATATGGGCAGTTATGGAAAATTTTTATTAAAACGTTTTTTTGGAAATGCGTTTCAAAATGTTGCGTTTGCGTTCGCATGGGTAAAAAATTAAAATTAACAAATATACTCTTGTGACATATCTGGTGAAAGCCTGGACAGTTCTGAGTAGAATGGTGTTTATTTTGTTTCTCTATCTTATTTCTAGCCCAAGATAAAAAAAATGTAAAGTCATACCAGGCCAAAATTCACCCTTTTTTTAAACTTTAAAAATCTGTAAAAAATGAACTGATGAAGAAAAAAATTCTAAACTTTTAATTTGTAATTAACTAAAGTAGTACTTCATAAAGGAAAAAAAATTAAAAAAATCTAAAGACGTCAGGTAAAAAAAAATATTCATATTTAGATCACTTGATATGGAATGACCCATTGACGCTATTAATAGTAAAATATTTTAAAATATGATCCCATCGCGATCCCAACTTGAAATTTGGTACAGATGTGGCTAAGAGAAAAGCAGACACATGGGCAGTTTTTGAAATATTTAAAGCGCGCCGATTTTTTGGAAATGCGTTTTAAAGTTTTGCGCTTGCGATCACATGGGTAAAATATTAACAAAGATCCTCTTGTGACATATCTGGTGAAAGCCTGTATAGTTCTGAGTAGAATGGTGTTTATTTTGTCTCTCTATCTTATTCCTAGCCTTAGTTATGAGGAGAAACGTAAAGGCAGGTAACAGTGAAATTCACACTTTTTCCGAACTTTGAAAATCATTTTTAAAAAAAATAAATTTTTTAAAAAATTTTTCTCTTCACATTTTGCATTGTCTGACATGCTATTATCAAATAACAAAATATCAAAAGATTTAAAAATATAGAGGTAATAATCATTGGTTCACTTGACATGGAATGACCCGTTCACATTTGCAGACCCCTCCGCAGCGTTCTGCGGAGGGGTCTGCAATGTGACCGCAGCGGCCGCGAGCTCCTATCTTTATAATGGGAGCGCACGGTGCTGCGCTTGACAGCGCAGGACCATGCGCACCCATTCACTCCCATATGTGATCTGGGCGCAGGCGGAGGCCTGCGCACAGATCACACACTCTCGTCCGCACCAGGGACACGACATGTTGCGTCCCGGGTGCGGGCGGGAGTGTGTGATTTGTGCGCAGGCATCCGCCTGCGCACAGATCACATATGGGAGTGAATGGGTGCGCACGGTCCTGCGCTGTCAAGCGCAGCACCGTGCGTCCCCATTCTAAACATAGGGACTTGCACTGGCTGCGCACACATGACGATTCCCCTCCGCAGAACGCTGCGGAGGGGAACGCCAGTGTGAAGGCAGCCTAAGAGAAGTCATGATGAGGATGTCTGAGGATATTTGTGAGTGTTACACCAGCACTGAAGATTGCTAAGTAATAAATTAGGAAGAAAATGTCGGTGCTAAAACAGTGAGGCTCCACTGTAAAACAGTTTGAGCTGTGGGCCCCTTTTAAGGTGTTTTCTAGGCCCTTGATTTACTCTCCCATTGATTCCAAAGGTGTTTGGATGTTTGGCAAACTGATCATTGAACTTGGTGGACGAACATTGCCCATTCGGCAAACTGAACCGAAGTAGAACTTCCAAAGATTCACACATCTCTACTGGCCTTCCATTGCTCCCACCTGAGATAGCGACGTCCTCCTATCTTCTCAAGCCAAACGCTGATCAATGTGTAAGTGTGGCGCCCCTACGTCTTGGTCGCCACAGTGGTACTGCACTTACTCCAAAGGTGTGGCGTCATGCTCTCAGGTAAGCTGGGAACACAAAGCTGAGACACACCACCACACACCCAACACCCATCCAAACTCCAGGCCAGAAAGATTCTGGGCGGGAAAGGCTCATACTTGAGCAGCCAATCCTCTGGCTGGAGGGAAGAGTAAGTCTAAGGGGTGGGAGGAGGAGTTAGCTTTTTAGATTAAGTGGGAAGAGATGAGAGAGGCTGGGGTAATAAGGGACAGCTGAAGCCCTTGGTAGCTCCTGATGCACCATCAGAAGTCTTGGAACTGTGGAAAGAGAGGAAGAAGTTGTTCTTCTATGATAACTGGGCCAAAGAACTATCAACGCCCATACACATGAGCTGGTGTGGCAGATAGTGGTTCCAAGGTAAGATGCACCCATGGTCCTTGAAGCCTACCACAACAAGGCAGGACACTTCAGATGGACGAAATTAGAGACTGAGTGAGAGGAATCAGGAGCAGCAAGGTGGATTTCTAGGGGTCACTGGAGCTGGGGCCTAACGGGACCAGTGGGTAGGTCAGCCGAAGCAACCCCAGTTCAGAAAACCCTGATTTTACAGCCGACTTCCAGATCGTGGTAGAGGAACTGACTGCATGAGGGGACTATCCCCAGTCTGGTGTGGAACTTTATGACCAAGCCAGGAAACCGGAGGCCACTGGACTGCAGGTCTCAGCAAGGCCCGCAGTTGCCTGCCTTGGGACTTGTAGCACAAAGACGCAGGAGAAAGTAGAGAGAAGAACAGCACAGAAAGGGAAGAGCAGCACAGAAAAGCTTATGAACAGTGTCTCAGTGGAGTGGACCTGGACTATCTGAGGGCTGGCCAAGCTGCACACTGGGAGGGCACAGATTGGATTTTGCACCAACAACAAGTAAAGAGACTGGTAAGAAATGCAACCCCTGTGTCTGTCCATTCCTTCTGCGCCTTCCTACATCAACAACTACCACCATCTTCCACATTGACTTTCATACCAAACCCTGGGGACCTGCTCCGTCTGTGGGGAGTGATACACCTAGCTGCAGCAACAGCTATTCCTCAGGGTCACTACAAGCAGCTCTAGTCATTCTGACCAGAAAGCACGGATGGCGTCACGATAGACTTTATTTCCCCTTTAAATGTCCCCTTTCAATTCTCAGGCAGGGCCACAATCACCGGGACTGCCATCGTGACATTCTTCTGACTGATTCTGGTTTCCCCGGTCCTTACAATCGTTGCATAAGCAGCGTACACAGCAATGACGTCAATGTCCTGCACCCCATTCCACACACTGATCAATGTCCGGCAATCAGCATAAGACAGGAGGACATCACTGCTGCAGAGGATGGGAGGACGAGTATGATTGGGATATTCACTGCTTCACACGCCAATAAGAATGGTGAGTGGGAAGCAGTGAATTTCTAGACACACGTTCGCCCACAGCTGCAGGGTTGTCACAGTCCTAGCTTTTTAAGTTACTTTAATATTCACCTCTCCCCCACCCATCATCCCGCCTACCTTTCAACAACAGATTCAGTGCAGAGAGGTAATGGGTGGGGGGAGTGCAGTGAATATTACTTTAGCTTAAATATTGGGCCCACATGGCCACAAGCTGCAGCTGCAGCCTGCATCAGCCTCTGTTGACTGCTCCAAAGCCACCCCACATCTGTTCACCTGATGAAGGAAATTCTCTGCCAAAACGCTTTGTGATTTGAACTTTCCTTAATAAATGTTTGTTTAAACTGTCCCCTTATCATCATTCTCCAGCTCCCCCGGCGCTCTACAGACTGGTTTCTTCTACTCTCCTTGACCTTTATTCCTCTGCGAGGGCTTGCAGTAGGAGTAGCCATGGGGAACTGGAGCTGTAAACACATTACCTTGAGGACCTGCGGTGACATCAGATCCTGGTCACGTGACCGCCCAGCATCAACTGCTCGTCTTGGCTGTCCTTGCAAAACCCTGACACCGAGGTGTCTCCCGTGGTTGTGCACACTTACACAATCCGGCAAAGTGAGCAAACTTCCTCTCAGCTCCCCCTACCCCACTGGACCACCAGGTTTCACCCATTAGTGCCACCTTTTCTCTATTTTTTTTATTACCCCACATCTACAGCACAGCAAACTGTGCATTCAGTCACCCTAATTTTTTATATCTAGCAATGGTAAAGCAGGCAGCTGCAGGATGATATTTTCAGGCTGGGAAGGTCCATGGCTATTGGGTCCTTCCCAGTCTAAATATATCAGCCCACAGCCACCCCAGAAGCGGCACATTACATTAGATGCACCAATTCTGGCATTTTGACTTGACCCTTCCTGATGCCCTGATGCAGTGCATTTGGTGTAATTGTTTATGGGGTTGATTTCAGCTGTGTAGTGTCCAAAAACAGAGCTGAAATCAAGCCTTAGTGCTTGCAATGGATAGGTGTCTATCACAAAACCCCAATAGTAAGGCTGGGGTTCCACATAAGCCCTCAGTCCGTTTTTGGCTTCAGTTTTCTCTTTTTTTTTTTCTAAGTCCAAAAACTGACAGAAAAACGGATTGGATGTAATAAACACCCTGTCCGTTTTTCTCTGGAGCTCCAAACATTGCCCTGTCCGTTTTTGAGTCAAAAACGTTGCATGCAACGTTTTTGGCATCATTAAAAAACGCATGCGTTTTCATGCGTTTTTTTAACATGGGGCCCTATGGGAAACGCATGCGCGAACGCATGCAAATGCGCACTTGCGTTTGCGCATGCGTTCGCGCATGCGTTTTTTTAATGAAAAGTCCAAAAACGTTCAGGAGTGCAGGAGGCTCAAAAAGCACCCAGAAAAAAACGGATTGGTGATGACAATCACTTTCAAAAATGGATTTCTATGTGTGACCACAGCCTAACACAGTAAAAAAAAAAAATACACATAAAAATATTATGTTATTTCAATAAACACTACACATAACTTTCCCTTGTTTACCATTTTATTGAAAACAAAATAAAACATGCACCTCTTTAATAGTCTACGGAATCCACCATAGTCCACAGAATCCATTTTAGGCTGTGGTCACAGTAGCATTTTTCACATGCTTTTTTGGAGACCTGCGTTTTCAAAAACGCATGTAAAAAACGCACCCATAGGCCCCCAAGTTAAAAAACGCATGCCCTAATAGCCAAAAAGCATGTGTGACTGTCTCATGCGTTTTTGGAGCATATCCAAAAACGCATGCGTTTACGGAAACGCATGCGTTTTTTTAACATGGGCTCCTATGGGAAACGCATGCGTTTTTGAATGGCACTAAAAGGTACTAATTGTACTTGCATTTTTGCATGCGTTTCCCATAGGAACCCATGTTATAAAAACGCATGCGTTTTCTACAAAAACGCATGCGTTTTTCAAAACGCTCAAAAAAATACTACAAGCACTATTTTTAGGTGCAGATTCAAAAACGCACCCAAAAACGCAGGGAGCCATCACACACCTTACAAAACTCATGCTGACATGAAAAAACGCAAGAGTTTTGTAAAATCATTCAAAAAAAACGCATGGCAACTGTGACCACAGCCTTATTTAAAAAAATGATATATGGAAAAAAAGCACCAACATACAAACACAAAAAAATAAAACAAGAGCCTTACCCTCATTCACCACTTTATTCAAAAGAAAAAAAAACATTCAAAGCTGATCCGACATAGGCTAGGGTCACATTTCCGTTTTGTTTGCAAAATCCTGATCCTGATGTGTAATCCCTGAGCCATCCGGTAACTGCATAGGTTGCGGTTCCCGGCTCAGCAAACCTAGTAAAGAGTTAAATTGATTACTAAAGTACTGTTTGAGGTCTGTAGGGGGGCTTAGACCCCCTACAGACCGGCCGCCCACTTCGGTGGCCTCCTAATACAATATCCCCGCTGGCACGGGCTTCTCCGAGCCCGTGCAAGTCCCCACACCCCCAGCCCCCCGAATTACTATACAGGGGTGCCTGCACCCCTCTTGTATCCTTATTCCTGTATGGGGGGGAAAATGATATATTACAGTCTTGGTGAAAGTACATATTTACGTGTCTTCTGCTCCAATGTGGTGACGAATCCATGGGCGGGGCTGTTTGCGGCAGCCTCCGCCCCATCATTTCTTATGGCCGCCCCCTCTGTGCCTCAGCCATTGATGTGAGGCCGGCCGCGTCATGAAAGGGGCGGGGCGCACGGTGTGACGTGTTCGGCCCGCCCCTTTCATGATGCGGCCGGCCTCACATCAATGGCTGAGGCACAGAGGGGGCGGCCATAAGAAATGATGGGGCGGAGGCTGCCGCAAACAGCCCCGCCCATGGATTCGTCACCACATTGGAGCAGAAGACACGTAAATATGTACTTTCACCAAGACTGTAATATATCATTTTCCCCCCATACAGGAATAAGGATACAAGAGGGGTGCAGGCACCCCTGTATAGTAATTCGGGGGGCTGGGGGTGTGGGGACTTGCACGGGCTCGGAGAAGCCCGTGCCAGCGGGGATATTGTATTAGGAGGCCACCGAAGTGGGCGGCCGGTCTGTAGGGGGGTCTAAGCCCCCCTACAGACCTCAAACAGTACTTTAGTAATCAATTTAACTCTTTACTAGGTTTGCTGAGCCGGGAACCGCAACCTATGCAGTTACCGGATGGCTCAGGATTACACATCCTGAGCCATCCGGTGACCGCAGTGCGGTATTCAGCACACATTTTTGTAAAAAAATGTGTGTGCCCGGCATTGCGTTCACCGCATCCGGATCCGGATGCGGTGAATGCAATTTAGGTTTGCAATGTGACCCTACCCATAGTCAAGGTATTTCAATTACCAAATGTTTATGAAGCATACATCTGATACTCCTTAAAATTTCCTTGAAGACAATTTCGGGTCATGCTGTGCTGTGTGAGAATCAGTGCTTCTAAATTGCTGTGATATCAGTAATGTTACTGCTGTTCAGGGTCTGTGGGTCAAGCACAGCGCAGCACGACCCATAGTGACCTGGCGATCCTGAAAAGTAGTAATGTTACTGATGATACCATTCATCAGCTTGTAAGTCTACACAGTGTGAGAAAAATGCACTATGGACTTTGTGGGACTCCCTGGACTATGTCTGATCAGTTGTCAAGTATTTGTTTTTAAATATAGTGATGAACGAGGGTAAGTGTCTTGTTTCATTTATTTCCAAAAATGGACAGGAAGTTTCTGATCCGTGCTGGTATTCAATAACAAGACTTCCTCTGTGCTTTAAATAGTGAATCTTTATTCCTACACGTTTCAAGATCCTCCTGATCTCTTCCTCAGGGATGCATACAACAGAGTCATAGGAGCCCATTATAACGAAAAGGCTGCGGCAGAGTAACTGCTGCGAAAACTGCACAATGCATGATTTTTCATGCAGACTACAAATCCGGAGACGTTAACCGGATTGCATGTAGTGCAATCCGGTTAACATAATGAGCTCAAATGGGCAGAGGTTCCTGATACGGTTTTGAGCTTTTTGACAGCTCAAAACCGGATCAGAATTTCAAAAATCTGCCGCACATGTGACCCCAGCCTAAGAGTAGTCAGAAAATAGCCCCTCAGAGGACATTTCTCCTTGTGCACAGTTCTTTCAATACTAAAGCCCGCTGTATTAAGTGATTTTGGCTGTGGTCACAGTTGCCATGCGTTTTTTTTATTGATTTAACAAAACTCATGCTTTTTTTCATGTCAGCATGACTTTTGTAAGGTGTGTGATGGCTCCCTGCGTTTTTGGGTGCGTTTTTGAATCTGCACCTAAAAATAGTGCTTGTAGTATTTTTTTGAGCGTTTTGAAAAACGCATGCGTTTTTGTAGAAAACGCATGCGTTTTTATAACATGGGTTCCTATGGGAAACGCATGCAAAAACGCATGTACAATTAGTACCTTTTAGTGCCATTCAAAAACGCATGCGTTTCCCATAGGAGCCCATGGCTAGGGTCACATTTCCGTTTTGTTTGCAAAATCCTGATCCGGTTTTGAACTTTAAAAAAGCTCAAAACCGGACCAGGAAACGCTCCTGATAGGAGCCTATGCAAAACACCGGATGGCTTCACAAGCCATCCGGTGGCCGGATCCGGCACTGCTGCCTGCGTTTAAAATCATGCAGGCAGCAGTTTTCGCAGCGTTTGCCGGGACCGCACTGCGGTCACCGGATGGCTCAGGATGTGTAATCCCTGAGCCATCCGGTAACTGCATAGGTTGCGGTTCCCGGCTCAGCAAACCTAGTAAAGAGTTAAATTGATTACTAAAGTACTGTTTGAGGTCTGTAGGGGGGCTTAGACCCCCCTACAGACCGGCCGCCCACTTCGGTGGCCTCCTAATACAATATCCCCGCTGGCACGGGCTTCTCCGAGCCCGTGCAAGTCCCCACACCCCCAGCCCCCCGAATTACTATACAGGGGTGCCTGCACCCCTCTTGTATCCTTATTCCTGTATGGGGGGGAAAATGATATATTACAGTCTTGGTGAAAGTACATATTTACGTGTCTTCTGCTCCAATGTGGTGACGAATCCATGGGCGGGGCTGTTTGCGGCAGCCTCCGCCCCATCATTTCTTATGGCCGCCCCCTCTGTGCCTCAGCCATTGATGTGAGGCCGGCCGCGTCATGAAAGGGGCGGGGCGCACGGTGTGACGTGTTCGGCCCGCCCCTTTCATGATGCGGCCGGCCTCACATCAATGGCTGAGGCACAGAGGGGTGGCCATAAGAAATGATGGGGCGGAGGCTGCCGCAAACAGCCCCGCCCATGGATTCGTCACCACATTGGAGCAGAAGACACGTAAATATGTACTTTCACCAAGACTGTAATATATAATTTTCCCCCCATACAGGAATAAGGATACAAGAGGGGTGCAGGCACCCCTGTATAGTAATTCGGGGGGCTGGGGGTGTGGGGACTTGCACTGGCTCGGAGAAGCCCGTGCCAGCGGGGATATTGTATTAGGAGGCCACCGAAGTGGGCGGCCGGTCTGTAGGGGGGTCTAAGCCCCCCTACAGACCTCAAACAGTACTTTAGTAATCAATTTAACTCTTTACTAGGTTTGCTGAGCCGGGAACCGCAACCTATGCAGTTACCGGATGGCTCAGGGATTACACATCCTGAGCCATCCGGTGACCGCAGTGCGGTATTCAGCACACATTTTTGTAAAAAAATGTGTGTGCCCGGCATTGCGTTCACCGCATCCGGATTCGGATGCGGTGAATGCAATTTAGGTTTGCAATGTGACCCTACCCCATGTTAAAAAAACGCATGCATTTCCGGAAACGCATGCGTTTTTTTTAACATGGGCTCCTATGGGAAACGCATGCGTTTTTGAATGGCACTAAAAGGTACTAACTGTACATGCGTTTTTGCATGCGTTTCCCATAGGAACCCATGTTATAAAAACGCATGCGTTTTCTACAAAAACGCATGCGTTTTTGGATATGCTCCAAAAACGCATGGGACAATCACACATGCTTTTTGGCTATTAGGGCATGCATTTTTTAACATGGGGGCCTATGGGTGCGTTTTTTACATGCGTTTTTGAAAACGCAGGTCTCCAAAAAAGCATGTGAAAAATGGTACTGTGACCCCAGCCTTTGTTAGGATTCATGAAATTTTGTTAGGATTTCATGCTGAAACTGATAACAAGTTCTATTTCTTAAATGTAGACCACTAATCTAATCTATGTGCCCTATAGTTGCATGCACATTTTGCTGCTATATAGCAGTTTTGTGATGCATCCTTTTGCCATGGATTTTTAAAATCCAGCAAAAGTCTAGCCATAACATGTGAAAAACGCATAGAAACGCTCAGGGTCGGACTGGGGTGTCTGGAGCCCACCAGGGAAATTGATTCCAGGGGCCCACCCACCCTTCAGCTATATACAAATACCTGTTAGTTGTTATACCCATTATATTGGCGGCTCCTGCACTTCTGCTGTGCGCTCACTATAAGTGTCACTGTAGTTTGCATTAAAGGGATTCTTTAATGAAAACAAGTTATCAGTGATCCGCAGGTTTGGTAGGTGATCACTTATTTATTGATGGAATCCGCCAAGTGGAAACTGAACTGTGTAAAATGTGGCGCTTTTGTCCTCATTATAAAATGCAGCAGCCTGTAATGATGTGACCGCGACTCCATTCATCACCATTGGGGCATCCAGAAAAAGCCAAACCCAGCACTCACATTCACTGAGGGAATGAGCAGATCAGTGGTTGAGTTGTACATCAGCTCCAGTGATAAGGCCCCGTTACACGGGCCAACATCATTTATGATGTCGCTGATACGTCATAGGTTTGGAGGAGTACCAGCGTCAGTGTTACGATGTCGTCACGTGTAACACCGCGATCCAACAATGATAAGTTGGTGGATCGTTCATCACAGGTTTGAGAATATGTTATCAAAACTGACGATCAACGATTCACCCACCTGGTAGATCGTTGTGTGTGACACCGCGATAACGATGTCATGGATGACTTTGCCCATTGACACCAATGAGCATTGATCGTTCACGGGGTTTGCGAACGATCCCTGCTCACAACATCTTTGGTGAGTTGTCCACAATATCACGTCGTGTGACAACTCACCAATGATGTCAAAACGATGTCGGAAACATCCGCGCGCCCACGAGATTGTTGCAGACATTGTTCCAACGTCGTACCGTGTAACGGTACCTTAATGGGTAGAAAACAAACGTATGACTAAGGCTAGGGTCAGACCTGCGTCTTGCCCTCAGCCTGCTGGATCCGTTTTAAACTTAGAATCTGGCAGGCTTAGCACATAGTGTTACCAACAGGTAACGCTATGCACCGCCTGCCTTTGTATCCCTATGGCAACTGGATGTTTACCTCAGCCACCGGCTCCATAAACAATCCCCGGATATGCGTTTTTGCAGAGCGCACAAGAAACACGGTTTGCAGCGTTTTCCTGTGCGCTCTCCAAAAGCGCATATCCGGGACTTTTAAGTGGAGCCGGCGGCTGCGCGATCATTCAGGTTGCCATAGAGATGTATATACAGGCGGCGCACAGCATTACATGCTGTTAACGCTATGCAGTCAGCCTGGCAAATTCTAAGTTTTTCACGGATCCGACTGGCTGAGGGCTGACACTAGTCAGACCATAGCCTAAGGAACATCTTTAAGGATGATGATTTTAATGTGTGGGTTTTAATGTTTTTTTCTAATAAAATGAATTTTTAAGGATCTATATTTCAGGATTCTGTGTTGGGTCTTTTTACTATTTTTTTGGACATGTAATGGGGATAAAAGTTGCAGATTTAGCAGTCGGACCCCCACCAATAAATGACTTATTCAATGTGTGTACATGGCCTAAGGATAAGTGATATTTGGTGAGATTTTTACTTCAGTATTTGAAAGACAAAACCAGTAGTGGAACAATCACAGGTATTTTTTCTGTATTTTTTTATCCACTCCTGGTTTTGTCTTACAAATACTGAGGTAAAAACTCACCAAATACTCAGCGTGTGCACGAGGCCTTACTAATACTGAGGTAAAAAACAAAAAATACTCAGTGAGTGCACAAAGCACCAGAGCCCGTCCTGCTAAAGATTATGCTGTATGCAGGGCGGGCTCTGGTGCTTACGCCACGCACATGCTCTGTTACAGCAGCCGAGACCTGCTCCTACCAAGTCCTTGGTGTGCGCCTGCATGAATTGACACGCTGAGGCACAGGCGCTGAAGAGGAGGAGGCCACACACAGAAGAGGAGGCCCCTACTCTGCAGGATCCAGCAGAAACCTAGTTTCTGGCCGGAGTAGCCTATGCACCGCCTGTCTATTGATCGCTATGGCAACCGGACACTTACCGCAGCCACTGGCTCCACAGACAACTCCGGGATATGTGCTTTTGCAGGGCGCACAGGAAACGCTGTTTGCAGCATCTTCCTGTGTGCTCAGCAAAAGCGCATATCTGGGAGATCTCTGTGGAGCCGGCGGCTGCAGTAAGCGTCCGGTTGCCATAGAGATCCATAGACTGGTGGCGCAGGACAGCATTTTGTAACTAATCAACGTCACCTAGTCACATGGGAGGCTGCAGGGTCCTAGAGGCAGCACTCGCTGCGGCCTCCTGGTATGAGAACAGATCACCGGCGGTCACCGAAGGAGCGCAGAGAGGTGAGTAAGTGCAGGTGAATAGTGCTGCAGCATTCACACGCAGAAGGCTGCGCTGTGTGAGTATCCATTCTTGGTGCAGTTTTGCACCAAGAACGGATCCTCACAAAAAGCAGCAATGCACTGTGTGAACATAGCCTGATGCTGTGCAGAAAACAAGCACAGTGGATAGGAGATTTCTATAACTCCATCCCATGTGCTGGTACGGTACAATGCAGCATTTTGGACGCAGTGAAGACATTCTACGTCCAAAATGCTGCAATCCCTAATAGTGGGCACGGTGCCTCAGTTTACTGGCATGGCCGCATCACAGAGGCAGCAAACAAGGACGTACGCAGTTTGCTGTGCACTGCCATGCCTGTTATACTGACCATACAAGGTTAACACTTTCATGGCCTTCCTATACTCATTTTCTCAGTCAGCTGTAAGGCTATGTACCGTTGAACTAAAGGCCCCATTACACATAACAATATCGTTAACGATATCGTTGCAACGTCACTGGTTTGGTGACGTTGCAGTGATGTCGAAACAACATCGTTGTGTGTGACATTTACCAACGACCAACAATGAGGTTGTTCATCGTTGGTAAATGACCTGGACCATTTTTTTAATCGTTGGTCTCCCGCTGGGTGGCCAGCATTGCTGTGTGTGACAATGGGAGACCAACGATCAACGAGCTCTCAGCGCCGCACAGCACACCCTGGGAGCTGGTATCCAGGGTAAACAGCAGGTAACTAAGCGCCGCGCTCTGCTTAGTTACCCGCTGTTTACCTAGGATACCAGCGTGTTCGCTGATCGCTGGTGAGTCTGCCATTGTGACAGCTCACCAGTGAACAGATAACGATGTCCCAGCGATCCCGGCCATGTTGGATCGTTGGTGGGATCGCTGGAACATCGTACTGTCACACTTGGAGGGTGACCCACATTTTACGTTACCGCTAAAAATTTGAAATTCAAGCCACAGCGCATAGCGATTAATGGGAAGCCCTGCTAGGCAACAAAGCCCATTGTAACCCACTGTTTACATTAGCAGCCGGCCACACACAAAGCCCCAGAAAGTGCGCTTTAGCTGAGCGCACAGGAAAACGTTGTCTGCAATGTGGACACAAACGCAGTCCGAATGCAACCATTCTGATATGACCGCAGCGGTGATTGTCCGCATGTGTTCACATAGCATGTCATTCTAAATGTGTCCGGCCACCCAATCAGTGGTCTTGGCACCCGGAAGGCGGAGATCAGCGGCGGCAGCGAAGAAGAGATCTCCTCCCAGCCACTGCCGCTGATCTCCTCCTCCTGACCACTGCCTCTGATCTCCTCCTCCGGCTGCTGCTGCTAGAGATTAGCGGCATCGAGAAACAAGAGATCAGCGGCGACAGCCGAGAAGAAGAAGAAAGAAGAACAAGGAAGAAGAAGAATCCGCTGCGTTTGGCTGCACTGACATGCGGATGGCAGTGCGGCTCCATTTACCTCCATGCATTATTTGTGTACTTCAGGACGCTTGCTTAGAAAGCAAGCATCCAAGATGCACAAAAAGTGCAACATGTTGAGTTCGGAGGACGCCGAAAATATGCGCATCCATATGCAACGCAGGTACCATGCGTCCCCATATTAAACATAGGGATGTGGTGCACGCGTTTGGCTGCGTTCATATACGCTGCATCCAGAACGCAAGTGTGAAACTGGCCTAAGATTTGATGCTGAATATGCTGCATTCGCTTTTATTAGCTGCTACATACCAAAAGTGTTGCCTTTTTGGTACAGATAGCTGTTTTTTTTTGTAGAAAGTTCTGCATCTATCCATCATTAGGCGTCCGCACTGTAGTACACCGTGTACTGTCTGGCACTTCCGGGTTTCGGTCATATCATGCATGCCCCCTACCCACATGATGTGTGATGTGGCCAAAACCCACCTGTAAGTGCTGGGCAGTACACAAGGCATGATGTGTAATTAATTGAGATGTTGCAGATTTTTATAGATCAATGATCAATGTAATAATCCACAGCTATTACACTGCGCAAAAAAGTGCAGACGTCAGCACAAGCGAAGTCACACTGATGCTGCTGGCTGCCTATATACTATGTGCGTTTGCTGTTCCTGTTTTCATATACACTGTGAAAATGTGCAGCAAATGCACTAGTGTAGGTACAATCTAAGGAGGCAATGAAGGGGTTAACAGGTACAGTGGTAATAAAAGCTGATAAGGAGCTGTTCAGTGAGAGCTACCCCTCACCACAGTGCAGGCCCTTCAACCCCCCCAGGACATCTCTATCAATTCACAAGACAAGGTTACTCACAGACAGGAGTGTGGGGGTCTGTGTCCCTGCAGAGAGAGCTGTCTGCTCGCCACGTCTCCATCTGCTCTTGCTGGGCTGGCTGCAGCCACCATGATTCCCAGCGTCATCACTGAGGCTTCCGAGGATCGGGAACAAGAAGGAGACGTCACATGGGAGGGGGAGGTGAGTCACACACAGGGCCCAGAGGGGATCCCTGACTGTGCAGCAGCAGCACAGGGATCTACATACAAGCGCCGGGAGCTGAGTTCCCCGCCCCAGAGAAGGAACAGAAGCACCAGCCTGGGGGACATCTGTTACCCTGTCCCCTGGCTCAGAACGCCACAGTAGTAGCGCTAGCTCAGGAGAATGGGACCCGCTCGACTTGCTCGGCCGCTCTGTTCAGCAGGGGGTAGTGAGAGGCGGGGCAGGGTGGGCGGGGCCTCTATACCTGAGGGCCTCCCATGACTTTTACCCGGTTACCCGCCAGAGCAGTCCGAGGCTGGAAACGCTAATGAAGCAAAACGCAGCCCTACATTAGATGTGAAAGGGGCCATAGAGTTTGCCTTAATATCCCCTGGTTGGACTTGGCATTGACTTTCCTAATTACAGCATCTCCTAGTGTCAACTGAGCTTTAAAGTCTACACTGCTGATTTCATTTTCCCATTAGGTTTTTCAAGAGACTTTTCCTTTAAGACTTCATAAATATCATCACTGTGTATTTATGGACTTTGAGTTCTCTTCTGCACTCTGTTTATCACCGTGTGTTAAATATAGACTTTTTCACCTATACACTGTGTTTAGTTGAGTCTTTGCTGCACACAAAAAAGTCTGGAGTGATCTGTTATAATTATTACACTATTACTTAGCAAGCTTCAGCGACACTGTCACACTCAGGCCCGGTCATTAGCCTCAGACATCTTCATCATGATTTCTTAAGGGCCCGTCACACAGGGAGATATCGCCGGCGATGTTGCCGGCAACTGAGGGGCGTGGTCAGGTTGCGGCGACATCGCCGGAGAGTTGCCTCGTGTGACAGGGCGATAATCAGGTGAAAAATCGCCTGAGTCACATCGCCAGGTTTCCCAACAATGTTGGGAAACCTGGCGATGTTGCTCAGGCGATCATGCCTGATCGCCCTGTGTAACGCGGCAACCTGCAATGTTGCGGGCGATTCCGCCTATCTACAACATTGCGAGTTATCGCTCGCTGGGTTGCTGGGCAACCCAGCGATTGATAGCCGCGGCAACTAGCCGGCGACATCGCTGGTAAGTTGCTCCGTCTGACATCTCCCCGGCGATGTTGTCAGGGATGCGCGCTCCCGCGATCCCCAGCAACATCGCCGGCGATATGTCCCTGTGTGACGGTACCTTTAGAGATTGTGTCTGGTTACACAGCTGACATCACGCAGCAGAAAAATCCGCTGTGTCCCCACCATGTTGTTTGATGATTTTTTAAAGCAAATTTTGAAAATTTGCAGGTCAATTCTGAAGGTCAATTCTGAAGCCAGCAAAGTGTATGAGAATTCAGAAATGCTGTGCCAACGTATTTTTTTTTTCTTGCAGATTTTGGGGCAGTGAAAAGAAATCAGAATCAAATGTGCAAGGAAACAAAATAACAACGTGTGCACAACACTTCTAGCTAGTCCTAGACTAGTATTTTCAAAAATTTGCAAAAATAAAGGCTGCAGCACACAAAATTCAGGGATGTTTTCTTGCCTTTAATGGCTTACAGGCATGGTGAGGCGACGTATCGGTCCTCAGACCTTCTTCCAGCAGTCACTTATGGCAAATGCTGGGGATTTTATACATCCTCCAATATCAAATCTTATTATCTAATTAGTCATTTTACAAACATTTTACAGTGCATAAACAGCTTCCATTTGTGTTATATATTGCATAGTGGTTACCATACACATACATATATTTGCTGATTACATTAAAACAGTATACCGTATATACTCGTGTATAAGCCGACCCGTGTATAAGCCGACCCCCCTACTTTTGCCCCCAAAACCTGGGAAAATCTATTGACTCGCGTATAAGCCGAGGGTGGACTCCAGCACAGGTATACAACCCCCAGCAGTGAGGTATACAGCAGCCTCCCCAGTGGTAGTATACAGCAGCCTCCCCAGTGGTAGTATACAGCAGCAGCCCCAGTGGTAGTATACAGCAGCCCCAGAGGTATATGCAGCCCCAGAGGTATATGCAGCCCCAGAGGTGTATACAGCAGCCCCAATATACAGCAGCCCCAGTGGTATTGCAGCCCCAGTGGTATTGCAGCCCCTATATACAGCAGCCCCAGTGGTATTGCAGCCCCTATATACAGCAGCCCCAGTGGTATTGCAGCCCCAGTGGTGTATACAGCAGCCCCTATATACAGCAGCCCCAGTGGTATTGCAGCCCCTATATACAGCAGCCCCAGTGGTATTGCAGCCCCAGTGGTATTGCAGCCCCTATATACAGCAGCCCCAGTGGTATTGCAGCCCCAGTAATGCAGGGCCCCTATATACAGCAACCCCAGTGGTATTGCAGCCCCTATATACAGCAGCCCCAGTGGTATTGCAGCCCCAGTGGTATTGCAGCCCCTATATACAGCAGCCCCAGTGGTATTGCAGCCCCAGTGGTGTATACAGCAGCCCCTATATACAGCAGCCCCAGTGGTATTGCAGCCCCAGTGGTATTGCAGCCCCTATATACAGCAGCCCCAGTGGTATTGCAGCCCCTATATACAGCAGCCCCAGTGGTATTGCAGCCCCAGTAATGCAGGGCCCCTATATACAGCAGCCCCAGTGGTATTGCAGCCCCAGTGGTATTGCAGCCCCTATATACAGCAGCCCCAGTGGTATTGCAGCCCCAGTAATGCAGGGCCCCTATATACAGCAGTCCCAGTGGTAGTATACAGGCAGCCTCAGTAATGCAGGGCCCCCCCCTCATGCTCCGGTCTCCTGTAAAGCAAGTTATACTTATCAGTGCCCGCTGCCGTCCGCGGCCCGCCGCTGCCGACATCCCGATCCTCCGTCTTCATGCATCTTCTTCCTGTTTCCTGTGCGCGTCGCCGGTAATGACGTCACTGCCTGCGACGCGCACAGAGCAGGAAGAAGATGAATGAAGATGGAGGATCGCATGTCGGCAGCGGCGGGCGCGGACGGCAGCGGGCACTGGTAAGTATAACTTGCTTTACAGGTGACCGGAGCATGAGGGGGGGGGCCCTGCATTACTGGGGATGCGGGGGCTGCTGTATACCGCTGTATACAGCAGCCCCCGCACTGACTCGCGTATAAGCCGAGGGGGGTACTTTTCAGCCCAATTTTTGGGCTGAAAAACTCGGCTTATACGCGAGTATATACGGTAGATCTCTTTACTTACAGATGAATCCATAGAATGGGTCAATTGCAGCTCAGGTGCCCGCTTAATTAATTATAATTATCATAATACACTAGCTCGGCGTGTTATCTGCCATGTGCGGCCTCTCTCCGGCCCCGCGCCGCCATGACGCCGTTATTTACATGTCTTTGCGCATGCGCGTGTAAGATGCGCGTCCCTAGTTACAACCCGTCACCGGAAGCGCTTCCAGCGCCATGTTGGTAATCCCGCGCATGCGCTGTAACATCTCAGCGTTTAGATGTATGCGCTTTTAGATCTTCCCTTCCTTTATATACATTTTTTATTAAAATCGCTCAAATTACATTCAAAAGATAGTAGATCTTCTTTGGATATATTCTGCCTACAAAGTATATCTTATGAATGATGTTATAAAGTAAAATTAGTGTCTTTGGCAATAAACTTCTTTTTAAAGTGACAGTGCATTTATATAAATTTTTCAATCTTTTGCCTCGCAAACTCCTATACAGGAGAGGTATGGGTTATAGAAATCCATACTCAATTTTTCATTATATCACATATATATGTGTGTATACACCATGACTATTTTATTCAATGCATCGGGTTCTCAGTTTAGAGCGCATCCCAATTCTAGGTTGTAGCACTCCCCTGTCAGCACTCCCCTGTCAGCACCTAGCTTAAGCTAACAAAGAAATCGCTGCTCAATAACCCTTTTCCCATTTTAGTCCTAGACTAGGATAGACATGCAGATTTTGATACAGATTCTCAATCTGCATAAACAAAAATCAAACAACGCACCGTGGGAACAGGGCCTAATGGCCACTTTACACATCCCAACGTCGGTCCGATATTGGATCCAACGCCACGGGAGCGCGCTTTTTCTGGGCAGAATTCTAAGATCGCATAGGAGATGTTACACAGCGCGATATCGGCAGGCAACGCCACTACGATGTGTACGCCCCCTTGTACGGCCGACCCAGGAACGACCATTTAACATGGGAGAGAATAGGGGAAGTTGTACTCCACATCGTAGTTGGGCTTTTACACAGCACGATCCGGCCACAATGTCCATCCAATATCAGGCCGTTGGAGAGCAGGCTCATTTGATCCCCAATATCGTTTTGGCATCGTTCGTGCATCGTATTGGACATTTATACCATACAACGCACAAACGATATCGGGGCCAACGCACGAACCACATGACTTTTGGTCGGAGTTGGACGCCGATATCGGGATGTGTAAAGTGGCCATAAGAGAGTCTAGGGAGAACCACAGTTTTGGTGTAAGGGTTCAAGGATTTCTCTTGTCCCCCAACTACTTCCACGGGAACATCTAGGACCGAGGTGGCCAACTACAGTCCTCAAGGTCTGGAAACAGTGCAAGATTTCAGGATTTCCTTAGCATTGCACAGGTGCTAGTTTGATCACTTCCAGAGGTGATGGATGATTCCAGGACCTTGTGCAATGCTAGGGAAATGATGAGAATATGCATTCTTTGCAACCCTTGAGAAATGCACTTGGCCAGCCCTGTTCTACTGGAGTGGTTTTAGTGTCTTGCAGTTCCATACCTCACACCTTCAGTTTGATAATCAATCTCTACAGGGCAGTATCAAAGCAGCTGTTTGCAGAAACAGTTCAGCACACAAGAAGTGAACAAAAAAAACTTTACTATAACACACAGAGACTATAAGTCTCAAAAAAAACCATAAGAATATACATAGTATATAAATATAATGAAAGTCCCACAGAGATCAGCAGCAGCAGCAGCACATAGACTGTTAAAGTGGTGGAAACACAATGAAGGGCAGAGTCCATTAAGGTGTTTCAGTTGGATCCCAAAGGCTGCATGCATGCCCAGTAGCAGGAAGCGCAAATGGTGCAAAATATAGGAAGATATAACTAAAGCTTTAACAAAAACACAGCCTTTGGTAATAGACAACAAAGAACTGGAAAAAAAACAAGTCCTAAAAGTCATTCTCTGGCCAAATTGTCAACTAAGGTGTGGGTCACTGTCTCACTGATGCATCAACATTTCTTTAGGAAGGTCCACTGATATTCATCCTTTCAATTTTCAGCCATGCCCTGGATGATTGTTGTACTTTCTTATGGTACTCTGCTGCTGGACGGTCTTGGGGGGTGCGCATGATCTACACCTCTAGGCGCATTTTCTGTCACTACCTGCCCCCCAGCACACTCCATCATTACCACCGCTGTAGAGGATGATAGAGGAATGAGATGACCATCCCCCTAGAACTGAGAGGACCAGGACCATCTTGGGGAGGACCAACATGCCCTATGGATTTTGGTTCATCTTGCTGGCCAACCAACAGACAATTTGGCTGCACCCGATGCCAACTGCTCTCCAGGTCGGCCTCCTCGACATATGCCAACTGCAAACCACCGCTTCCTGCCCCATAACTTCATGAAAGTGTCATCTGCATGTCAAATCTCCTCAACAAAGGACACAGGAGGACGGGGTGGTTAATACCTTGTCAGATAGTTGCTTGGAGAGGATAGAGGTCCCCACATTGCATTGTCCAAGTTGAATGCCTCTGGAGGTGGTGAAGGTGAGCCACACAGCTGGGAAACTGCACCTTCTACGTGCTCCTCTTCCTTGGCCTCCTCATAATGTTCCTGGTCCTGGTGGTATCCGCACCTCATTGCAGATGAGGCCCAAACTGGAATATGTGGTGGAGCTACAAGGGACATATGTCTCTTTCTCCTCTCCACTTTCTGCTCTTTGGGTGATTAGGAGGATGACATCCTCCAAGTCCAGCTCAGCCATGCTGTTGCCTTACAGGAGATTGATCTGGAAACCACTCCTTCATGCCATCAGGTACCAAGTTGTAGGGTGGAAGACGGTATACCTGAGTGCCACTGGAAATGCACAGGTAAGATGGTGATGAGACACTGACAAAGTTCCACGGGTTTGGGTGTGTTTTCTTTCCCTAAGGGGCCTGCCTCTTCAATTTATTGACATGATTCAGACCCAAGCAATCAGAACAGAAGTAGAATGTTTGAATGCTACTGTTGCCTAATCTATGTGATGTTACAAGGGATGTAACAACAGGGTTGCGGTAGGTGGTCAGGTACAATCATTAAGCATAAAATCAATGTAAAAAATACAATAGATAAAACAAAAAAATAAGGGTGACACTGCTTATTCAGGACACCATTCACCACCAATTCATCTGGAAAGCTGATTAAGGCTAGTGGGAACTACAGGACTGCCAGGACAGCTGTAATATAAATTATACATTTAACAGTTGCATATATATAATAGTTGTGCATTTGTATGGCATGAAATGTGAGCTCCAATGGGGACAGTGTTGCAAATGTACGTAAAGCGATACGGAATTAATAGCTCTATATGAATAAATACATATTATTACTATTAGTATTATTATTATTATTATTATGAGATTAAATAATGATTGCACATTTTCAAGAAGAAATATTCATACTATGGTGTTTCACCAGTGTGAACAGATCTATAAGATCATAGATGTGAAGCATATAATGGCCATATGCTTTTTTTTTATGATTAGCTATAGCATAAGTGTAGAATAGATGGCCTCACATGCTGTTGACCCTCTACAATAATAAAGGTTTGCTCTCCCTCAAAAAATGAAAAATAAAATAATAATAATACAAAAAATATTTTAATGAATTCCCTTAAAAATATAAAGCTCTCTTAAACTGATGTTTTAAGGACATTGTAAGCTTCCTGGACTACACAGCTGCTGGCACTGCTTCAAAAATTCAGACTCTGCAGCTGTCAAGACACCTAAAGACTCCAGGAAGCTCAAAAAAATTGAAAAAAAATCCCCCAAATTCTACAGCTTAACACTAGCCGGTAGACCCAATGGATGGGGACACATGTAACCGTATGATAAATGTAGTCACCAGTCAAAGGGTCTTCCAGCAAGCTATTTGGCCCCAAATAAACAGGTAAAGTTTTAGGGCCATTTTAAATTTTTAACTTTTTCCCAAACTTAGGGTACTTTCACACTAGCGTTTTTTTTAAATTGCAGCAGATGCGGTGAAAAAAACGCATCTGCCGCGATTAATGCATAACCGCGACACCTGCGGCACAGTTGCGACAAGCCCCTTGCAATGTCTATGGGGCTTGCGGTAAGGGTGCGGCAGGTGCGGTGTCGGCACTTGCGGCAGGTGCGGCCGCAAAAAAAAAACGTAGTCAGCTGCATTTTTTTTCGCGGCCGCACCTGCCGCAAGTGCCGAAACCGCACTTGCCGCATCTGCCGCACCCTAACCGCAAGCCCTATAGACATTGCATGGGGCTTGCCGTAACTGTGCCGCAAGTGTCGCGGTTATGCGTTAATCGCGGCAGATGCGGTTTTTTCACCGCATCTGCCGCGATTTAAAAAAAACGCTGATGTGAAAGCAGCCTTAGCCAGGTTCGCCGACTTTGGGGGAAAGTGTTCAAGTTTCTGATCACAGAACCGAATGAGCCATGTTCTTGGCAAATTTGAAATTGGGGAACATGTTTGGTAAAAGTTAACTCAACTCTGTTAAGGAGAAGAGTAAGCAGTAAATACTAATTATAAATTAAAATTGTTTTTTACAATTCAGGTTTTTATACAAATAAGAGCAATCTAAGATTTCCTTCTCAAGCTTTGTACACACATTAAGTATTTGATCAATGTTTTTACCTCAGTATTTGTGAGGCAAGGCAATATAACAGGAGTGTGTGATGTTTCTATTACGGTATATTTTTCCTCTGACTGTTCCACTCCTGGTTTTGGCTCACAAATACTGAGGTAAAAACTTACCAACATACTGAATGTGTGCACATGGCCTTAGGCTTCATACACTCATCAGTATTGTTGCATCAATATTTGTATGCCAAAGACAAGATTGAAACTTACAGATAAATCATGAAACATAAGGATTGTGCCTTTTTAATGAGGGTTAACTCTTCATTTCCTTTTAGAATCTACAGCAGAATAGTGTCATTCAAAGTATGCTCTCAAATCTAGGCCGAATGTTTTCTAGCGATCTGAATGGGGTTCATTATACTATGTATTACATCATCGCGCATTAATTTGAATGTAATACTACTCTAATGGCAGTAGGCACCAGGGTTTTGCTAAGGGTAAAGAATAGTGTGAAAAGCTAACACAGACACCTATTTAAACAGAGGCAATTTGTTTATTTACCCAGTCATCGGTTCCCAGTTTGCTAAGTGATACATTACTGATTTTACTTAGTGTCTTAGCACATAATCCATTGTCCCAAGCCAAACTTCCGGAAAGTATTTGAAAACACATTATTGTGATTGGCATTCAATTTGTTCGTGTTTAACCAGCTGAAAGAAATAAACCTTCCATTCCTAAGAATAGGGTCTTACTAACCTCTTAGGCTGGTTTCACATTGCGTATTTTTTCCTGTCCGTGGGATCCTACTTTTTGTAAGATCCCACGGACAGAAACGGACACCACTGGGGGTGACCTATTCTGTGTCCGGGTCCGTAATTATCACAGATCTGGACACAGAATGAGCTTGTGGGGTAATTTCACTTCCACGATGTATATATACATGCACAAGTGAAATTTTAGTGAAAGCAAGGGTTAAAAATAAAAAAAAATTGATCCTCACCTGTCCTGAAATCCCCCGATGTGCGGCATCTAGCTCTAGATGCTGAAAGGACATGGCTGGGCGGAGCTACCTGCTCAGCGTCATCGGTCACATGTGACTGTGACGTCATGCCAGGTCCTGTACACCCGGAGATGCCGACGGCGGTGGATCGCTGGACAGGTGAGAATCGATTTTGTTTATTTTTAACACTTGCATTCATTTAAACTTCACATCCGCAATGTATATATACATTGTGGAAATGAAATTAGATGGTTAGGAGCGATTTTAATGTATTGAGCATGCTCACTACACTAAAATTGGGTCTGAGAAACCATCGATTGTTTTCTCGAACCTGTGCTCCATAGGCCCCCATGTTATGGGCCATGGATCATGTCGGATCCTATTCGGTCCGATTTGATCCGCTGTGCAGTCTTTGATTTTAGGTACAGCAAAAATTCAGACCGTATAGGATCCGACAAAATCGGATGGCAATTAGGCCAAATTCGATCCCATCCCCATAGTTATACATGGGGGCCAAATCAGATCCTTGGCTGTCTGTTTTACAACAGACAGCCACGGATGGTAAAAATATGCAGTGTGAAAGCAGCCGTACTCATCCTATGGAACTCTTTCCCTTGAAAATACTGAAGCACAATGTTTGGTGCCTTGACTTTGGTGAAAAATAAGCCCCATATATTGGCATGTTTGGTACAGATTGTCTCATGTAGGTGAAAACCTATTTATCATGTGTTTTAAAGTCTGTTCTTTACTTGAAAAAGGGCATCACATAGGGAATGTCAAAAATGTACCAACTTTTAGATGCAAAGTATGCCAACAAAGAGGTGGGATAAAATTAGACAGAAGTATAATATCAATATAATATTTATTCATTTATATAGTGGTATTAATTCCATAACACTTTACATACATCAGCAATAATATCTCCATTGTGGCTTACAATATAAACATCCTATTTGTATGGCTCTTTTCACATCTAAGGTTTGTGTGCGTTTTGCTAAATTTGTGTTTTTAGGCGTTTTTACCGCTAAAAACACTTAAAAACGCTAGCGTTTTTGGCCCCATAGGTTTTAATGGAAACGCATGCAAATTGTAAAACGGGTGCATTAACACTCTTATAGACTCCAATGCAAAAAACGCATTGCTAAAGTGCAATGCGTTTAGTGCAATGCGTTTTTGGCAGCGCACATAAAAAAGTGGGCTGCAGCGTTTTTGAGGACTTTTTGAAATTAAATGAAGATAATAATACCAAATAATTTGTGATTGCAATCATTTTCAGGAAGAAACTGAGTGTTATCTAACAGAATTGCAGGGGTGTCAATACTTTTGGCCACAACTGTACATAGGGGCAGTATTATAGTAGTTATATTCTTGTATATAGGGGGCAGTCCAGTATAAAAGTTATATTCTTGTATATAGGAGTCCTATATACAAGAATATAACTACTATACTGCCCCTATATTCAAGAATATAACTACTATACTAAAACACAAAGAGAAGGGGTGCAATTGGGGGGTAAGTATTGGGCCAAATGGCCACTCACTTATTGGGGTTGTCACTCTGCACCGCCACCTCTGCACAACCCCAGTGTATGGCAATAAGCAGGACTCAGGGAGGGCCCAGGGTCGAAGCAATTTTTGCCACCGGAGATGCCTTCCCTTTCATGTTCTGACCAGGTAGCGGTCACCTGTTGCGATCACGTGACTCGTGAGTCACGACGTCACCACAGGTCCTATCACCGATCACCGCGGTGGAGACAGGTCCTGCAGTGCCTCCGCTTCTCCTACGGAGGGAGAGGAATAGCTGCTGCCGCCCCCACACACGTGCCGCCTGGGGCTGACCGCTTCCCCCCTGCGCTACGCAATGAGGCATATTCTCCAGGCTCGTTGCAAAATTTGGATCTGCCCCCCCTTCCTCCGCGTGCACACATTGGTCAGATGTATGGGCCCCAGGTAATGTTCTAAATCCTATAAAGACTCACAAATTGACCCCTCTCCCCTTCATTATATATTAATCTCCCTCCCTGCTATATATGGTCTTCCTCCTGGAATACTGTATGCTCTTATCCTGGTATACATGGCTCTCCATTATAGTAAAATGCAGCCTCACAGCCCTCCATATAGTATAATGCAGCCTCACAGCTCTACATATAGTATAATGCAGTCTCATAGCCCTCCATATAGTAAAATGTAGCCTCATAGCCCTCCATATAGTAAAATGTAGTCTCATAGCCTTTCACATAGAATAATGCAGCCTCATAGCCATCCATATAATACAATGCAGCCTCATAACCTGTCATATAATATAATGCAGCCTCATAGCTCTATAGATAATATAATGTAGCATCACAGCCCTCCAAATAATATAATTCCGTGTTACAGCCTTTCATATAATATAATGCAGCATCACAGCTCTCCAGATAATAAAATGCATTGTAAGAGCCCTCCAGATAATATAATGCAGAGTCACAGCTCTTCAGATAATATCATGCAGTGTCACAGCCCTCCAGATAATACAATGCAGCGTCACAGCCCTTCATCTACTTATATAATCCGCAGTTGGGAATTCGGGCACTGTAGCCGAATCCCAACATGCTTTGCGGGACTGCGAGTGATGACGCGCAGCGTCATCACGAGCCGCAGACCCGCACTACTGTAAAAAAAAACAAAAAAAAAACATGGACTGCGAGTGATGACGCGCAGCGTCATCATGAGCCGCAGACCCGCACTACTGTAAAAAAAAAGTTAATGCTCACCTCTCCCCGAGCCCCCGCCGTCTCCTGCCGTCTTCCTCCAAGGTTCCGGTGGCTGCCGCAGGCTCCGAGTGTCTGCAGAGCTCTTCTACTGCAGTTCAAGGACCTGTGGTGATGTCACAGTCACGTGACACCAGGTTACTCCATGGTAACCTGGTGTCACGTGACTGTGACATCACCGCAGGTCCTGAACTGCACTAGAACAGCTCTGCACACACTGGGAGCCTACGGCAGCCACCGGAAGCTTGGAGGAAGACAGCAGGAGACGGCGGGGGCTCGGGAGAGGTGAGCATTAACTTTTTTTTTTTTTTAACCCCTGCCTTCCTGTTTGGAGACATTTTACTGTACTGAGCATGCTCAGTACAGTAAATGTCTCCTCCAGCCTCACAGCCTCCCCATCCTCACTGCCTCCTCCAGCCTCAGTCTCCTCCAGCCTCACATCCTCCTCCAGCCTCACAGCCTCCCCATCCTCATAGCCTCCTCCAGCCTCACAGCCTCACAGCCTCCTCCAGCCTCACAGCCTCCCCATCCTCACAGCCTCCTCCAGCCTCACACCCTCCTCCAGCCTCACAGCCTCCTCCAGCCTCCCCATCCTCACTGCCTCCTCCAGCCTCACTGTCTCCTCCAGCCTCACATCCTCCTCCAGCCTCACAGCCTCCCCATCCTCACAGCCTCCTCCAGCCTCACAGCCTCCCCATCCTCACAGCCTCCTCCAGCCTCACACCCTCCTCCAGCCTCACAGCCTCCTCCAGCCTCACAGCCTCCCCATCCTCACTGCCTCCTCCAGCCTCACAGCCTCCTCCAGCCTCACAGTCTCCTCCAGCCTCACATCCTCCTCCAGCCTCACAGCCTCCCCATCCTCACAGCCTCCTCCAGCCTCACAGCCTCCCCATCCTTACAGCCTCCTCCAGCCTTACAGCCTCCTCCAGCCTCACAGCCTCCCCATCCTCACAGCCTCCTACAGCCTCACAGCCTCCTCCAGCCTCACAGCCTCCCCATCCTCACAGCCTCCTCCACCCTCACATCCTCCTCCAGCCTCACAGCCTCCTCCAACCTCACAGCCTCCACATCCTCACAGCCTCCTCCAGCCTCACAGCCTCCCCATCCTCACTGCCTCCTCCAGCCTCACTGTCTCCTCCAGCCTCACAGCCTCCTCCAGCCTCACATCCTCCTCCAGCCTCACTGCCTCCTCCAGCCTCACAGCCTCCCCATCCTCACAGCCTCCTCCAGCCTCACATCCTCCTCCAGCCTCACAGCCTCCTCCAGCCTCACAGCCTCCTCCAGCCTCACAGCCGCCCCATCCTCACAGCCTCCTCCAGCCTCACAGCCTCCCCATCCTCACAGCCTCCTCCAGCCTCACAGCCTCCCCATCCTCACAGCCTCCTCCAGCCTCACAGCCTCCTCCAGCCTCACATCCTCCTCCAGCCTCACATCCTCCTCCAGCCTCACTGCCTCCTCCAGCCTCACAGCCTCTCCATCCTCACAGCCTCCTCCAGCCTCACAGCCCCCTCCAGCCTCACATCCTCCTCCAGCCTCACAGCCTCCTCCAGCCTCACAGCCTCCTCCAGCCTCACTGCCTCCTCCAGCCTCACAGCCTCCCCATCCTCACAGCCTCCTCCAGCCTCACATCCTCCTCCAGCCTCACAGCCTCCTCCAGCCTCACAGCCTCCTCATCCTCACAGCCTCCTCCAGCCTCACAGCCTCCTCCAGCCTCACAGCCTCCCCATCCTCACTGCCTCCTCCAGCCTCACAGTCTCCTCCAGCCTCACGTCCTCCTCCAGCCTCATAGCCTCCCCATCCTCACAGCCTCCTCCAGCCTCACAGCTTCCTCCAGCCTCACAGCCTCCCCATCCTCACAGCCTCCTCCAGCCTCACAGCCTCCTCCAGCCTCACAGCCTCCCCATCCTCACAGCCTCCTACAGCCTCCTCCAGCCTCACAGCCTCCCCATCCTCACAGCCTCCTCCAGCCTCACATCCTCCTCCAGCCTCACATCCTCCTCCAGCCTCACACCCTCCTCCAGCCTCACAGCCTCCCCATCCTCACAGCCTCCTCCAGCCTCACAGCCTCCTCCAGCCTCTCACCCTCCTCTATCCTCAGCCGCACTACCTGACACCGCTGCCATCCTGCCAACCGTCGGCCCCGCACCATCGCCACTGCCCTCGCGCCCTCCGCGAGGTCCATGCTGCCCGAATGCCGCCGGAGCCTTCCGCCCCTCGCCACTCTCTCACCGCTGGGCTCTCAATGTCGCCATGCTGCTGGAGTAGCGGTCTACGGGCTGTGGCTGGGTGCCGGGAGCCAGGGAAGTCGTCCTGTGGCCGCCAACAGCCAATGGGAGTGAGCGGACCGTGTCAGCCTGCAAAGCCTGACACGCCCCGCTCACTCCCATTGCCTGCCCCTGCAAGCGGATTGGGCGCTGTGTTGTACACACAGGACGCCCATCCCATTGCCCAGGACTTGGCGTCCTAGACCAATCGGATGACCGTCCTGTCTTTACCACACACCGCCCAATCCGCTCCTTCCGCTCAGGTCACATGTGTGACCTGAGGGCAAGAACTGATCCCTCTCTGCATCACCCAACCCGCCGCAGAGGACAATGCTGTGTGACTGGGGCTGCGATCAGCCCCAGCACGCAGCCACGTCCTGCCGCCGAGCGGTGATGTCACCCCTCCAGCCACATCTCTCCTCACCACTCCAGCCAGACCTCTCCTCACCCCTCCATCTGGACCTCTCCTCACCACTCCAGCCTCTGCTCTCCTCACCCCTCCAGCCTCTGCTCCCCTCACTCCTCCAGCCTCCCGCCACATCATACTCTGCTATCCACAGAGCCCCCTCTATACTCTGACACCCACAGAGCTGCCTGTATACTCTCCTACCCACACAGCCGCCTGTATACTCTGCTACCCACAGAGCTGCCTCTATACTCTGCTACCCACAGAGCTGCCTCTATACTCTGCTACCCACAGAGCCGCCTGTATACTCTCCTACCCACAGACCCGCCTGTATTCTCTGCTACCCACAGAGCCGTTTCTATATTCTGCTACCCACACAGCCGCCTCTATACTCTGCTACACACAGAGCCGCCTGTATAATCTGCTAACCACAAACCCGCCTGTATACTCTGCTACCCACAGAGCCGCCTGTATACTTTTCTACCCAGAGAGCCGCCTGTATAATCTGCTACCCTCAGAGCAGTCTGTATACTCTGCTACCCACAGGCCCGCCTGTATAGTCTGCTACCCACAGAGCCCCATATATACTCTGCTAGCCACTCACCCGCCTGTATACACACAATTCATTTCACTGCGCTCCCGATGCAATTGCATCGGGTCTTTTTACTAGTATAATATAATGAAGTGTCACAGCCCTTCATATAATATAATGCAATAATGCGGCCTCATAGCCCTCCATATAGCCCCACACAAACACACTGCCCCCTGTACAACCTGCCCTACTCACCCAGTCACCCTGCCCTCTGCACAGCCATCCTCCCCACACACAGGCACACTGCTCAGCCCCTCACACACCCAGTCACACTGTCCCCTGTAAAGCCCCTCACACACCCAGTCACACTGCCCCTTTACTATTTTTCACTCGCTATTCCTTATTTACTGACTTTAATATTTCTAGTTTCCTTTGACTAAAATACAGATACAGGCACAGATTGAATCATCTTCATCCACCCGAAAATATCTGTTTTTTGTCTTAGTCAATGTGGACTAACCCCTCTATCCCAGTTTTTGTGGATTAACCCTTTAGTATGATTATTGGACGAGACCTATGCGTTCTAATTACAGTATATTTCTGGCTCAGTCATTGTAGATCTTCCCCTCTATCTCAACTCTTGTAGATTAACCCCTCAGTATAACTATATAACTATTGAACCACACCTATACTTACATTTTTCTAACTATAGTGCATTCTATGCTATAATCAATAAAAGAAAATGAAAAGTTTCCCTATGTTTTCGACACATTGAATGTAATTTTTGAACAATTAGGAAAGTGTTCTTCCAATAAAAAGTTTTTATTAGACCAAAAATAATTTTAATAATTTTTAATAATGTATATCTTTATCTGATTTTTTTATATCTTTATCTGATTTTTTAATTTTAATTTTTTAAATAAATCATTTCTTCTTTTTTATTGCAGTAATTTAAAAAATAAAATCATTTCCATTTTTATTTTTATTAATTTCTATGAATTTTTGCTTCTTTTCCAATGTTTTTTGAACGAATATATGTAGGTGTCACTTGCTGCAGTTGCATGGTTAGTATAGACATTCGCTACTCAGGACCTTTTTGACATCATAATAGAGAAATATACCGATTGAATTCTATAAAATAAAAATACATTGTTAATAAAGTTAGTCAATACACATGATTTAATCACAAAAACTCTATCACTTATACACTTTTTCCTCACATATTCACAATTTCTGTTCATGATTCACATCGCCAGATTGCATATAAACTCACAAATGGATGGATAGCACAACAGTTAATACAAAAGATATACACACAAGACATCGAACACTGGATTTTGTGAGATTTGTTTTTATGAGTTCAAATCAGCACTGCACCACTTTATATAGTAAAATCTTTTTAAAAATAATTTTTGGCAACATTTGTTTGATCTGGTGTATTATATAACATTTATATGTTTAATGTAATTTTCTTTTATTTATTCTTAACATTGTATCACAGTATTTGTTCTTACTACGGAACTGTGTTGATAAACATTGTGACGTCAATTTGTGATCCTCCCCACTTGCTGACGTAATTGGAATTATCCCTTTGGCGCCTTTTTTGTGATAAATACAAATCTGTCCAGTGTAATCGTGATGTAGCCTGAGGAAGGAGCTCGGTACGTGGCTCCGAAACGCGTTGGAAATAAACCTTTATCACCAGCACTCAGACGTCCAGTGTCGTTGGTATTTCCATCTCTCTGACAGCAGCGCGGACAACAAGGTACTTCGTCCGAAAAAACCTGATCACAGCACCGCACCTCGTGGAAGGACAGTCCCTGCAGTAGCTGCATTATTTAAGCGATTACGCTGGTTGTGTGCTACACAACCTGACCAGGTGAGCAAGTCTGATTTTTTCACATTTTTCCTGTCTATAAAGGATAAGACCCTATGTGCGCATTCTCAACCCTCTAGATACTAAGGAGTAGTTTGTAATACTTACATATTTGTTTCGAATAGCGAGTCCAATGCAAGTCATGGGGAAATGTGAGGCCTAGTTCACATCTGATGCAGGGCTGAGTTTTGCTTCATTTGCGTTTCTATGCGTTTTTACTGCTAAAAACGCACCCAAAACACATGCGTTTTTGCCCCCATTGATTTCAATGGAAACGCATGCAAAAAACGTCAGCCAATGCGTCTAGGGCTTTTTTGCATTTTGAAAATGCACGTGCGTTGTTGCATGCATTTCCATTGAAATCAATTGGACAAAAACGCATGTGTTTTGGGTGCGTTTTTAGCGGTAAAAGCGCATAGAAACGCAAATGAAGCAAAATACAGACCTGCCTTAGATGTGAAAAGGGCCTGAGTAATTTTCTGCTGGCCCTGACAAAAAGGTCTGGTGGCTGAAAGAAAAGGCTGAAATGGATGGGAAAGTGAAGAATCTGAATGGGGAGAGCTTGGAGAATACGCCTGCATGCATTTGTGACTCACATATGGTTTCTGGGAATAAGGTTGTCATAAGAGCACCTACCAAAACTAATTTAAATTGCATTTACATGTAAAAATGTTAAGAACGTTTTTCCTGCGTAATCACTTGTAGATAAGGCTAAATAGACAAGAAAAAAAATTACTTTAGCGTTTGTTCAAACCTAGTGTTTTGACTTTTTGTTTGCCTTTTACAATTGGGAGGGCCCTGCCTTTTACATTTTGTAGGTCCCGCCATCAAACATAATTTTAAGTTAGCTATTCCCCTGCACTTTACAGGGCCAGATAGAAGGTGCCCATTCTTATGTTGATCTTTGCCATGAGGAGCCTCAAGTGACCCTGTAATACATTTGGAGGGACTGCTCTTACTTATACATTTGGGCAGTCCCTCCCTTATTGTGGCTCAGATAGTGGAATACATATTCCATAACAGCTAACAATGCCAGTTCCAACGACGTGCCCGTTTGTGTTGGGATTAATCCACCTCCTCCTCCTGCTACACCACCTCCATGTCATTCTGCAGCCCTCATTTCAAGTTTTAATGGGGCCTGAAGATGTCAGGAAACCTGAGTTTGATGAAGGCCCTGAAGTGGTCCTGTAACACATGCTTGGGAGGGACTGCTATTACTTATACATTTTGGTGGTCCCTCCCTTACTGTCACTCAGATAGTGGAATACATATTCTATAGCAGTTTACAATGCCAGTTCCAATGTAGAGCCCAGCCCTGTTCTACAGGAGTGTGTGTAGTGCCTGGCATTTTCATACTTGACACATTCAGGCCTGAGTCCTTTGGCTTGTTCTCCAAAATCTGTAGGGGAATATCAAAGCACCTCTTACTTTGAAGAAACAGTCCAGCACACAAGTAGTGACGTAAAAAAGCTTTACTGTAGCATTTTTGTTTTTAAAAAAGCATATGTTGGTATATGATATAATTTTTCACATCATGTTGGTTACCATGGTACCTGAGCTGTGTCCTCGGGTGACCTCAATAACTCATTGCTCACACAGCTGTAGCTCTCTGGGCTTTTATTCTGTGCTCAGAGGCCTCCATGACAGGATGTTTCTTTTGCATTGTGACCTACGATGCAGCAGAGCTGAGATAACGTTTTGGGTATGTTGTTAGGGCTTTTAATACATGTGAAAATGAGGGCTGTCAGTGTATTTTATTTCTAATAAAGATTTTTTCTGTGTTTTATTTCAAAGAAAGGAATATTTTCTGTGTGTTTATTTAACTATTCATTTACTGGATTGGTAAAGTTATATACTGTATATGTGTATTTTATTATTTTATTTTCAATGGGGAAAAAGGGGTGATTGTAAATCATATGGGATTTTTGTTAGTCTTTTTAAAACTTATTTTTTGCACTTATTTATAGTT
>JARQOC010000006.1:301399023-301563245 GCA_033576535.1 Allobates femoralis | reverse complement strand
ACTTGTACGTTCCTCATCTAACCGCCTGCAAGACTTCGCCAGAGCATCCCCCATTCTCTGAAATTCTGTACCCCAAAATGTCCGACCATCCCCTACACTCGAAAAATTCAAGGTGAACCTGAAAACCCATCTCTTCAGAACAGCCTACAGCCTGCAATGACCATGACCTCACCACCACTGGACCCGGCACTCCACCACTGCCAGAACAGACTCAACCTACTGTCTCCCTCCCTATTGCCCTATAGAATGTAAGGCCGCAAGGGCAGGGTCCTCTCTCCCCTCTGTACCAGGCTGTCACTGTTAGTTTGTTCATTGCATGTTTAACTTGTTTGTATGTAACCCGTTCTCATGTACAGCACTATGGACTCACTGGTGCTCTAAAAATTATTAATAATAATAATAATAATAATTATAGTAATAATAATAAATGGTATATCATTGTATTCTGTGTTTATGGGTGATGAGTCCTAGAATCCTGAAATCTTTTATGTACTGTATAATGATTATTGATAGTTCATGTCACAGTTATAACTATCTACTCTGACCTGGTCGCATATGGATAGATATATTTTCCTTTGTCTTATTGATGTTTATATATATTGTATTATTCTAATAATTGTATCTTTATAGGTTATATGTCTGACAGATTGAAATGTGTCCCAACAGGTTTCTGTATACCTTTTGCTAAATGGTTCCTTATATCACAGTTCTTTACACATTCACCTGTATAAGTATTTTACTCCCATATGACTTAATCCATGTTTTTTCATTACCAGTGTGGACCCACTTCAATTCTGCCTTTATTACTCAATTACAAGATGTTTGGTCATATTTATAATCTAATATTTGTATTCCCCCCGGGAAGGTTTTTGCTCCTAACACTCTTTCTCTTCCTGTTTCCATAGAGATACTGATTCAGCCGCTTGGGAATCACCTGACTATGTTGGGAATACATCACCACCAGGTCACAGCCTACGCATGTGCAATAGCTCCCGCTTGCGTTCCACATTGGGTCGCTTCCTGCGTTCTATAGACCAGAAGCATGAAGCTTGCCCAGCGTGGTTGCACGCTCACACACTCCCAGCACATTATTTAAACCTGCAAACACAATGTGGCGGTCCCCATAACCACTAGGACACTGACAAGTTGCCTTCACAAGGATCTCTGTTAACTCTACAGGGCACCCTGCCCCAGGATCTTTCTGTCTTCTTATCTGATTACCTTCTGCCTTTTTACTATAGGTTCCCATTTACTCATTAAGAAGCAGATCTGCATATAGGGGCAAACTCCTAACTGGGAGACATCCTAATTTGCGGCTTTTTCTCTGCCAAGGGATCAGGACGTCTGATCCATGTACATAAAAGAATGAATGGGGCTATGTATTGTGAGACTTTGAGGGCAAACAGCCTTCCATCAGCAAAGGCATGGAAGATGAAACGTTGCTGGGTCTTTCAGCATGACAATGATCCCAAGCACACCGCTAGGTCAATGAAGGAATGGCTTCATAAGAAGCATTTCAAGGTCCTGGAGTGGCCTAGCCAGTCTCCAGATCTCAACCCTATAGAAAACCTTTGGAGGGAGTTGAAAGTCTGTGTTGCCCAGTGACAGCCCCAAAACATCACTGCTCTAGAGATCTGCATGGAGGAATGGGCCAACCTACCAGCAACAGTGTGTGCCAACCTTGTGAAGACTTACAGAAAACGTTTGACCTCTGTAATTGCCAACAAACGATATATAACAAAGTATTCAGATGACTTTTTGTTACTGACCAATTATTTATTTTCCACCAAAAATGTAAAAAAAATTCTTTCCAAATCAGACAATGTGATTTTCAGGATTTGTTTTCTCATTTTGTCTCTCATAGTTGAGGTCTACCTATGATGTCAATTTCAGGTCTCTCTCATCTTTTTTAGTTGGAGAACTTGCACAATTGGTGGCTGACTAAAAGCGTTTTCCCCACTGTATCCTATAGCATGACTCTGCATTTTATTTTTTCGGTCAAATGACTCTGTACCCTATGTACTTGAATATTTCTCGTGTTTGACAAATACTATTTTTCACTTGTTTAGAAATAACAGTTTCTTTGAAGAAGGCAGACTATGCTGAAACATCAAACTGTTTTGGGGCTGTTTGCACAGACTGCTTAAAATAAAATACGCAAAACCAATATATGCAACTGTATAGTGTTTTTTCAATAGACAATTATACCCTTTTGTGTGCCGAGGTCTCTATTAAGCAACGTGAAAAACAAAATATGAGTGGATCTAAGGTTTCCATTTTGAGCTTATTAATAAGATCTTATCAATATAACTACATATATCATACGCAAGACTGCAATATTTCTGTGCCTGGCTCTTTACGAAGTTATTTAGGGACAATGAATTATTGTGATAGGACATTTAGAAGATAAATGAAGCCAGCTAATGTTCAACAACAAAATAATATTATAAAAAAGCTACGACTTAGAAGAATCACTGGTTCCTACTTCCACATAGGTTCATCTTATTATTTTGACTCTGTTATATTAAAGGGTTTGTCCACTAATCGGTCAACCCCTTCTCAATCAATGTATTTACTCTATGTAAAATAATAGCAGCTATACTGACCTGTGATGTGGGCATTGTTCCACTGATGTCAACACCTGCCCCCCGGGACTCCTGGGACATTGTTATATACGGAGAAAGAAAGCTGAGACTCTTTGAGATGTACATTGTACAAATGTTTTCACAATTAATGGCTTTCAAAAAGTTTTGAAAAGACAGAATGTTACATATAAATGAGAATTTCTTATTTGCCAAAGGAAAAAATTTCAATCACAAAAAGCATTGGGAACTATGAAGTTTATTTTTACACAGCATTTTTCCAAAGCATTAGTCATTATTGACAATGGAAGCATTTTGAAAAAATGTCAATGCTCCATATAACTTTTAGGAAAAGTGAAAATGTGTTAAAGCAGAACAATTAATACCATAGTTTAATACATTATATTTTCTGCACTACAAATAAACAACATTTTAGATCTACAGAAATGTAACCCCTATATACATATATGTCATAAGTCATGCATTCTCCTTTGATGCGGGCTCACTTGCTGAAACTCCATCTTTTCCCTCACATTTCTGCTAATCTGATCAGCCGACATGTGCCTCTATCAGCAGCAGGCAGAGCAGAGATCTGCCCACAATTGTTAACTAGTTTGATCCTGCTGTCAAAGTCTGACAACATGATCTAACATGCGCTGGTGAGGACATTGCCATTCCATGACATTCCCAGCTCCCATTGGCAACCCTATGACATGATAGTGGGGCACTGATGAGTTGTAATGACAGCCAGGAGTCAACTGCTTACCCCTATCTATGTCATGATGAGCTTCCTGGGAACGCTGGCTGAGAGCCTCGATCACAGGAGATGAACATTTGTGTTGTGCAGCATTACCATGGCTGTGGACAGCACAAGTGATCAGCATCTTCACGACCCCTAAGGGGACTAGTAAAAACTATAAACTATAAATAAGTGCAAAAAATAAGTTTTAAAAAGACTAACAAAAATCCCATATGATTTACAATCACCCCTTTTTCCCCATTGAAAGTAAAATAATAAAATACACATATACAGTATATAACTTTACCAATCCAGTAAATGAATAGTTAAATAAACACACAGAAAATATTCCTTTCTTTGAAATAAAACACAGAAAAAATCTTTATTAGAAATAAAATACACTGACAGCCCTCATTTTCACATGTATTAAAAGCCCTAACAACATACCCAAAACGTTATCTCAGCTCTGCTGCATCGTAGGTCACAATGCAAAAGAAACATCCTGTCATGGAGGCCTCTGAGCACAGAATAAAAGCCCAGTGAGCTACAGCTGTGTGAGCAATGAGTTATTGAGGTCACCCGAGGACACAGCTCAGGTACCATGGTAACCAACATGATGTGAAAAATTATATCATATACCAACATATGCTTTTTTAAAAACAAAAATGCTACAGTAAAGCTTTTTTACGTCACTACTTGTGTGCTGGACTGTTTCTTCAAAGTAAGAGGTGCTTTGATATTCCCCTACAGATTTTGGAGAACAAGCCAAAGGACTCAGGCCTGAATGTGTCAAGTATGAAAATGCCAGGCACTACACACACTCCTGTAGAACAGGGCTGGGCAACTCTACATTGGAACTGGCATTGTAAACTGCTATAGAATATGTATTCCACTATCTGAGTGACAGTAAGGGAGGGACCACCAAAATGTATAAGTAATAGCCGTCCCTCCCAAGCATGTGTTACAGGACCACTTCAGGGCCTTCACCAAACTCAGGTTTCCTGACATCTTCAGGCCCCATTAAAACTTGAAATGAGGGCTGCAGAATGACATGGAGGTGGTGTAGCAGGAGGAGGAGGTGGATTAATCCCAACACAAACGGGCACGTCGTTGGAACTGGCATTGTTAGCTGTTATGGAATATGTATTCCACTATCTGAGCCACAATAAGGGAGGGACTGCCCAAATGTATAAGTAAGAGCAGTCCCTCCAAATGTATTACAGGGTCACTTGAGGCTCCTCATGGCAAAGATCAACATAAGAATGGGCACCTTCTATCTGGCCCTGTAAAGTGCAGGGGAATAGCTAACTTAAAATTATGTTTGATGGCGGGACCTACAAAATGTAAAAGGCAGGGCCCTCCCAATTGTAAAAGGCAAACAAAAAGTCAAAACACTAGGTTTGAACAAACGCTAAAGTAATTTCTTTTTACTCTTGTCTATTTAGCCTTATCTACAAGTGATTACGCAGGAAAAACTGTCTTAACATTTTTACATGTAAATGCAATTTAAATTAGTTTTGGTAGGTGCTCTTATGACAACCTTATTCCCAGAAACCATATGTGAGTCACAAATGCATGCAGGCGTATTCTCCAGGCTCTCCCCATTCAGATTCTTCCCATCCATTTCAGCCTTTTCTTCCAGCCACCAGACCTTTTTGTCAGGGCCAGCAGAAAATTACTCAGGCCCTTTTCACATCTAAGGCAGGTCTGTATTTTGCTTCATTTGCATTTCTATGCGCTTTTACCGCTAAAAACGCACCCAAAACACATGCGTTTTTGTCCAATTGATTTCAATGGAAATGCATGCAAAAACGCACGTGCATTTTCAAAATGCAAAAAAGCCCTAGACGCATTGGCTGACGTTTTTTGCATGCGTTTCCATTGAAATCAATTGGGCAAAAACGCATGTGTTTTGGGTGCGTTTTTAGCGGTAAAAACGCATAGAAACGCAAATGAAGCAAAACTCAGCCCTGCATCAGATGTGAACTAGGCCTCACATTTCCCCATGACTTGCATTGGACTCGCTATTCGAAACAAATATGTAAGTATTACAAACTACTCCTTAGTATCTAGAGGGTTGAGAATGCGCACATAGGGTCTTATCCTTTATAGACAGGAAAAATGTGAAAAAATCAGACTTGCTCACCTGGTCCAGTTGTGTAGCACACAACTAGCGTAATCGCTCAAACAATGCAGCTGCTGCGAGGACTATACTTCCACGAGGTGCGGTGCTGTGATCAGGTTTTTTCGGATGAAGTACCTTGTTGTCCGCGCTGCTGCCAGAGAGATGGAAATACCAATGACACAGGACACAGGACGTCTGAGTACTGGTGATAAAGGTTTATTTCCAATGCGTTTCGGAGCCACGTACCGAGCTCCTTCCTCAGGGAACATCACGATTACACTGGACAGATTTGTATTTATCACAAAAAAGGCGCCAAAGGGATAATTCCAATGACGTCAGCAAGTGGGGAGGATCACAAATTGACGTCACAATGTTTATCAACACAGTTCTGTAGTAAAAACAAATACTGTGATACAATGTTAAGAATAAATAAAAGAAACATTACATTAAACATATAAATGTTATATAATACACCAGATCAAGCAAATGTTGCCAGATTTATATAAAAAAAATTTTAAAAAAGATTTTACTATATAAAGTGGTGCAGTGCTGATTTGAACTCATAAAATCTAGTGTTCGATGTCTTGTGTGTATATCGTTTGTATTAACTGTTGTGCTATCTATCCATTTGTGATTTTATATGCAATCTGGCGATGTGAATCATGAACAGAAATTGTGAATATGTGAGGAAAAAGTGTATAAGTGATAGAGTTTTTGTGATTAAATCATGTGTATTGACTAACTTTATTAACAATATATTTTTGTTTTATAGAATTCAATCGGTATATTTCTCTATTATGATGTCAAAAAGGTCCTGAGTAGCGAATGTCTATAATAACCATGCAACTGCAGCAAGTGACACCTACATATATTCGTTCAAAAAACATTGGAAAAGAAGCAAAGATTCATAGAAATTAATAAAGATAAAAATGGAAATGATTTTATTTTTAAAATTACTGGAATAAAAAAGAAGAAATGATTTATTTAAAAAATAAAAATTAAGAAATCAGATAAAGATATAAAAAAATCAGATAAAGATATATATTATTAAAAATTATTAAAATTATTTTTGGTCTAATAAAA
This sequence comes from Allobates femoralis, assembly GCA_033576535.1. Classification (NCBI taxonomy): domain Eukaryota; kingdom Metazoa; phylum Chordata; class Amphibia; order Anura; family Aromobatidae; genus Allobates; species Allobates femoralis. Next base: position 301,556,716 of record JARQOC010000006.1, on the reverse strand, counting down.
ACTTTTTATTGGAAGAACACTTTCCTAATTGTTCAAAAATTACATTCAATGTGTCGAAAACATAGGGAAACTTTTCATTTTCTTTTATTGATTATAGCATAGAATGCACTATAGTTAGAAAAATGTAAGTATAGGTGTGGTTCAATAGTTATATAGTTATACTGAGGGGTTAATCTACAAGAGTTGAGATAGAGGGGAAGATCTACAATATACTGTAATTAGAACGCATAGGTCTCGTCCAATAATCATACTAAAGGGTTAATCCACAAAAACTGGGATAGAGGGGTTAGTCCACATTGACTAAGACAAAAAACAGATATTTTCGGGTGGATGAAGATGATTCAATCTGTGCCTGTATCTGTATTTTAGTCAAAGGAAACTAGAAATATTAAAGTCAGTAAATAAGGAATAGTGAGTGAAAAATAGTAAAGGGGCAATGTGACTGAGTGTGTGAGGGGCTGTACAGGGGGCAGTGTGACTGGGTGTGTGAGGGGCTGAGCAGTGTGTCTGTGTGTGGGGAGGATGGCTGTGCAGAGGGCAATGTGACTGGGTAAGTAGGGCTGGTTGTACAGGGGGCAGTGTGTCTGTGTGGGGCTATATGGAGGGTTATGAGGCCGCATTATTGCATTATATTATATGAAGGGCTGTGACACTTCATTATATTATATGAAGGGCTGTGACGCTGCATTGTATTATCTGGAGGGCTGTGACACTGCATGATATTATCTGAAGGGCTGTGACTCTGCATTATATTATCTGGAGGGCTCTTACAATGCATTTTATTATCTGGAGAGCTGTGATGCTGCATTATATTATATGAAAGGCTGTAACACTGAATTATATTATTTGGAGGGCTGTGATGCTACATTATATTATCTATAGGGCTATGAGGCTGCATTATATTATAACGAGGGCTATGAGTCTGCATTATATTATATGACAGGTTATGAGGCAGCATTGTATTATATGGATGGCTATGAGGCTGCATTATTCTATGTGAAAGGCTATGAGACTACATTTTACTATATGGAGGGCTATGAGGCTGCATTTTACTATATGGAGGGCTGTGAGGCTGCATTATACTATATGGAGGGCTGTGAGGCTGCATTTTACTATAATGGAGAGCCATGTATACCAGGATAAGAACATACAGTATTCCAGGAGGAAGACCATATACAGCAGGGAGGGAGATTAATATATAATGAAGGGGAGAGGGGTCAATTTGTGAGTTTTTATAGGATTTAGAACATTACCTGGGGCCCATACATCTGACCAATGTCGGCACTCGGAGGAAGGGGGGGCAGGTCCAAATTTCGCAAAGGGGCCCTTCGGACTTTAGTTATGCCACTGGGTCTGGGGGCCTGAGGAAAAGGCTGAAATGGATGGGAAAGTAATGAAACAGAATGGAAGGAGCCTGGAGAATATGCCTCAGTTACGTAGTGCAGGGGGGAAGCGGTCAGCCCCAGGCGGCACGTGTGTGGGTGCGGCAGCAGCAATTCCTCTCCCTCCGTAGGAGAAGCGGAGGCACTGCAGGACCTGTCTCCACCGCGGTGATCGGCATCTCTGGTGGCAAAAATTGCTTCGACCCCGGGCCCTCCTTGAGTCCTGCTTGTTGCCATACACTGGGGTTGTGCAGAGGTGGCAGTGCAGAGTGACAACCCCAATAAGTGAGTGGCCATTTGGCCCAATACTTACCCCCCAATTGCGCCCCTTCTCTTTGTGTTTTAGTATAGTACTTATATTCTTGAATATAGGGGCAGTATAGTAGTTATATTCTTGTATATAGGACTCCTATATACAAGAATATAACCTTTATACTGGACTGCCCCCTATGTACAAGAATATAACTACTATAATACTGCCCCTATGTACAGTTGTCGCCAAAAGTATTGACACCCCTGCAATTCTGTCAGATAATACTCAGTTTCTTCCTGAAAATGATTGCAATCACAAATTCTTTGGTATTATTATCTTCATTTAATTTGTCTTCAATGAAAAAACACAAAAGAGAATAAAGCAAAAAGCAAAACATTGATCATTTCACACAAAAGTCTAAAAATGGGCCGGACAAAAGTATTGGCATCCTCAGCCTAATACTTGGTTGCACAACCTTTAGCCAAAATAACTGCGATCAACCGCTTCGGTAACCATCAATGAGTTTCTTACAATGCTCTGCTGGAATTTTAGACCATTCTTCTTTGGCAAACTGCTCCAGGTCCCTGATATTTGAAGGGTGCCTTCTCCAAACTGCCATTTTTAGATCTCTCCACAGGTGTTCTATGGGATTCAGGTCTGGACTCATTGCTGGCCACTTTAGAAGTCTCCAGTGCTTTTCGAAGTGTGTTTTGGGTCATTGTCCTGCTGGAAGACCCATGACCCTCTGAAGGAGACCCAGATTTCTCACACTGGGCCCTACATTATGCTGCAAAATTTGTTGGTAGTCTTCAGACCTCATAATACCTTGCACAGGGTCAAGCAGTCCAGTGTCAGAGGCAGCAAAGCAACTCCAAAACATCAGGGAACCTCCGCCATGTTTGACTCTAGGAACCGTGTTCTTTTCTTTGAATGCCTCTTTTTTTCTCCTGTAAACTCTATGTTGATGTCTTTGCCCAAAAAGCTCTACTTTTGTCTCATCTGACCAGAGAACATTCTTCCAAAACGTTGTAGGTTTTCTCAGGTAAGTTTTGGCAAAGTCCAGCCTTGCTTTTTTATGTCTCGGGGTAAGAAGTGGGGTCTTCCTGGGTATCCTACCATACAGTCTCTTTTCATTCAGACGACGACAGATAGTACAGGTTGACACTGTTGTAACCTCGGACTGCAGGGCAGCTTGAACTTGTTTGGATGTTAGTCGAGGTTCCTTATCCACCATCCGCACAATCTTGCGTTGAAATCTCTCGTCAATTTTTCTTTTCCGTCCACATCTAGGTAGGTTAGCCACAGTGCCATGGGCTTTAAACTTCATGATGACACTGCACACGGTAGACACAGGAACATTCAGGTCTTTGGAGATGGACTTGTAGCCCTGAGATTGCTCATGCTTCCTCACAATTTGATTTCTCAAGTCCTCAGACAGTTCTTTTGTCTTCTTTCTTTTCTCCATGCTCAATGTGGTACACACAAGGACACAGGGCAGAGGTTGAGTCAACTTTAATCCATGTCAACTGGCTGCAAGTGTGATTTAGTTATTGCCAACACCTGTTAGGTGCCACAGGTAAGTTACAGATGCTGTTAATTACACAAATTAGAGACGCATCACATGATTTTTCTAACAGTGCCAATACTTTTGTCCACCCCCTTTTTTTAGTTTGGTGTGGAATTAGATGCAATTTGGCTTTAGGACAATTCTTTTTGTGTTTTTTCATTGAAGACAAATTAAATGAAGATAATAATACCAAAGAATTTGTGATTGCAATCATTTTCAGGAAGAAACTGAGTGTTATCTGACAGAATTGCAGGGGTGTCAATACTTTTGGCCACAAGTGTATATGTACAATGCATTAAAGCATGCGTTGTCCATAGACTCCAATGTTAAATTAAGGCTAGGGTCACTTTAGCGTCAGCCATTAGGCTGACAAATCTGTTTAAAACTTAGAATATTTCAGCCTGAGCGCATAGCGTTAATGGAATGTAACACTGTGCTCAGGCTGGCTATTAATCCTTATGATTACTGGTAAACAGCGCAGCAGGCAGCTTCACTCCGAAGTCCCGGATATGAGCTATTGCCGAGCGCACAGGAAAACGCTGAAAACCGAGTTTCCTGTGCGCTCAGCAAAAGTGAATATCAGGGACTTCGGAGTGAAGATGCTGACTGCACTTGTTTACCAGTAATCATAGGGATGAATAGCCAGCCTGAGCACAGTGTTACATTCTGTTAACGCTATGATCTCAGACTGCCAGAAACTACGTTTTAGGCGGATTTGTCAGCCTAGAGGCTGACGCTGGTGTGACCCTAGCCTTAACGCGTGCGTGTTTCCAAAAGTCCTCAAAAACGCTGCAGCCCACTTTTTTATGTGCGCTGCCAAAAACGCATTGCACTAAACACATTGCACTTTAGCAATGCGTTTTTTGCATTGGAGTCTATAAGAGTGTTAATGCACCCGTTTTTACAAATGAAAATAACGCATTCTTACGCGGATGCATGGAGCAATTTTGACCCTAGCCTATTAGGCAGTAGGAAATGTTTAGACTACTGCTTTGTGTTGGGCAATAACCGCCTTTTTAAGTGTGGTAATATGGACAGCAGAAGCAACAGCTACCCCCCACCTCTGAATATATCAGTCACCGTACATGTACAAGAAACTTCCGGCCAATCAGACACCAGCAGCCGCCGGCATTTGATTGGCCAGCAGCTTCTCGTAATTGTACTGCGGCTGAGAGAGCTCTGTTTGGTGCCTGGCGGCCCAGATTGCACAAGTGGTCAGCGGCGGATCAGTGAGAGATTGTGATTGTGTGTTTGAGTGTTAGTGGGCTGCAAGTAGATATTGGGGGCTGCATATGAGAATAATGGAAATATTAGGGGTTGCATATGGGGATAATGGGGATATTGGGGGCTGCATTGGGATGATGGGGCTGCATTGGGATATTGGGGGCTAAATATTATTATTATTATTATTTATTTATAGAGGATGATAGGGATATTGGGGCTGCAAGGGGATGATAGAGATATTGGGGCCTGCATATGGGGATAATGGGGATATTGGGGCTGCATTGTGATGATGGGGACTGTACGGAGATTTTGGGGATTGCATATGGGGATGATGGGGATATTGGAGGCTGCATGGGATTATTGGGGGCTGCAAGGTGAAGATTGTATTATTGGGAGCTGCATATAGGGATAATGGGGATATTGGGGCTGCATATGGGGATAATGGTGGCTGCATATGGGAGATATTGGGAGCTGCATTGGGATGATAAGGGCTGCAAGGTGATATTGGGGGATACATATAGATATGTTGGGGGCAGCATGATAATATTGGGGGCTGCAAGGTGTTGATGGGGATGTTGGGGGCTGCATTGGGATATTGAGGACTGCATAAGAATATTGGGGACTGCAAGGGGATTATGGGGGCATTGGGGGCTGCATGGGAATATTGAGAGCTGCAAGGGGATGATGGGGATATTTGGGGCTGCATAAGAATATTGGGGGCTGCATGGGGATATTGAGGGCTGCGTTGAATATTAAGGGCTACAAGGGAATGATGGGGATATTGAGGACTGCATTGGAATATTGAGGGCTGCATAAAGGTGATGCGGATATTGGGGGCTGCATGGGAATATTGGGGGCTGCATGGGAATATTGGGGGCTGCAAGAAGATGATGAGAATATTGGGGGCTACATGGGGATGATGGGGATATTGAGCCTGCATTGGGATGAAGAGGATATTGATGGCTGCATCGGAATGAAGGGTGCATTGGGGCATGTATGTGGATAATGGGGGCTATGCAGGATGATGGAAATATTGGAGGCTGCAAGAGGATGATGAGGCCTTGAAAAAGCGGCAGCGAAACGGCGTAGGAGATGGAGGCCTAGGTTGGGGTTTCACCACAGCGTGCAGTCACTTTCGGTATGCATAAATGCAGCAGCACCTGTCATGAGCACTTGTGACTGGGTAATGATGTGGTGCCAATTGGGCCATATGCTTACTTTGTATATACCATGTCAAACCTTGTGTGGATAAGTGCAATATATTACTTTGGCAATGTGCAATCTATTTGAGTGCAATACTTGATGTGCAATACCTGATGTGAAAACTGTAATATCATGCTGTGTAAAATCGCACTGCTTGTATCGACAGCCAAACTTGCATTTTTTAATTGAGTGCATTTTTGTAAATAAACTGTTAATAACCTTTTGAGCATAGTAATGACTCAGTGTCTGTTTGTATAAAATGTTTAAAATGAGTCAGCCATAGGGGTGGATAGAAGGGTGGTATCTGCCCTGAGCCCCTTTATGTAAAATGTGTAACTATCAAAGTGAACTATTGTGTATTTATACTGTTTTCTCAGTGTTTCTCACAGTAAGTTCAAGTTCCGTGATAATGGACTATAGGGCACGTGAAGAGACGTGGGCCCTACAGCTAAATGATACTCTATGTGATACGGGCAGTGTATCGGATGATAAGGGAGCAAGCTGTGCATTGGATAAAATAACCAGATTCAAGGAACTTACACGTAAACGGACAAAGCTATGGTGGAATAAAGCCTTTTTATTAAAATACCATCAGAAGGGGTTAATTCCCAGGGGACTTCGTGTGCAGGTTTTCCCTGCTTACCCTGTAGAGGATGACCAGTTTAAAACTAAGTGGGAGACTTTAGCCAGCACTTGCTCTAGGGCAGTGATGGCGAACTCCAGGCCTCGAGTGCCAACAACAGTACATGTTTTCAGGATTTCCTCAGCATTGCACAGAGGTTGGAATCATCACCAGTGCAGGTGATTATATTATCACCTGTGCAATGTAAGGAAATCCTGAAAACCTGCACTGTTGGTGGCACTCGAGGCCTGGAGTTCACCATCAGTGCTCTAGGGGATTCATCATGCTACTCGCAGATCAGAACCAGACGAGTTTAGAATCTTTGGAGGCTGAAATGGACAGTCTCCAAGAAAATATTAAAAAAGAGATGAGCAAAAGTGCATTAAAGAAACTAGAGGATGAGATAGAGGGGGATATTGCAAAGTTGGAGGCAGAACTTAAGGAAAATAAGGCAAAGAAATTTCTCAGGGATTTAAATGATGAGAAATTGAAAAGGGTATATAAATGGAGAAATAATAAGAAGAGACCCAAATCAGGGCCCAAACCTAAACCAAAACCAGATCAACCATCAAATTCAGTGACCAAGACTGGATCACTTACATCATTGACATCTGAGGGTGACACTACTGAGGATGACGATATTGGTGTATCTTTGATACCCAATTTCTTACCCAGACCTGGAGAAAAACAGATCGTCACCAGACAACAAGCTCAAGCTGGCCCCTCTAAACCAAAAGATAAGGGAAAGGTAAGGACTGATAATACCCTGCGTGTAATAAACCTGTCTAATCACGTCCTCTCTCCTGCTCATGATGAAGTTTTATCCAAAGGATTATCTTTTGCTCCTGTTAATGCCTTTGATTCATTTGTAGCAATAAAGGACCTACACATCTTCTCTCGGAAACTCTTACTCAAGAAACTCCACTCAGGATCATCAAATCGTGCGACGGGGATATCAGAACATGAGGCACTCCTGAATCTGGAGGATTTGCTGGAGGAAAACCCACCAGATTCAAAAGGTAAATTTCCCCGAAGCATTTTGCCCAGATCTACCAGATTCCCCCCCTTATCCGTTTCTCCTGCCATCGATATGTTCACCAAATTGGCTACAGAGGAGTTTAAAAAATTGAGCTCAAAGAAACAGCATAATAATTTAACATTCAAGCAACGTCATGCCATTTTGGACATGCAGTCCTGGGATGACGTGGTATTTAAAGCAGCGGATAAGGGGGGCAATGTGGTGATCTGGCCAAATGAGAAATATGAGAAGGAGGCGAATAGACAGCTGAGAGATAGAACCACCTATTTAAAATTAGACAGAAGCCCCCTTTCTGAGTTCTCTGGCGAGCTGCAGAGAATCCTGATAGGGGCTTTTGAAGATGGAATCATCAAAAAAAGTTCTGGAGGGCCTGACTGTACTTTCACCCAAAATACCCACTCTGTACCTCTTACCCAAGGTCCACAAGGATCCCCAAAACCCCCCTGGACGTCCGATTGTCTCAGGGCTGGATGGATTATGCGATCCAGTCTGCAAATTCATTGACTACTATTTAAAGCCGCTAGTAGAAGAGTTACCATCATATTTACATGATACAACGGACGTCCTGAGGAGGGTAGAGGGGATTTTTGTGGAGCGTGATATGTATATGGTTACGGCTGACGTGGAGTCCCTCTACACCTGCATCGACCACGATGCGGGTGTAGAGGCGGCTCGCTTCTTTTTGGAGGGGTCCAACAGGGATGGCCATCTATGTGAGCTTATCATTGAGCTGCTCCAGTTTGTCCTGCGACATAATTTTTTTGTATTTAAGGATAGATTTTATTTACAGCAGCGCGGCACTGCCATGGGCGCGGCCTGCGCGCCTTCGTACGCGGGCTTGTTCCTCGGTTATTGGGAGAGGGGCATGTTTGTTGGCGGAGGTTCGTGGGCCGCGTCCCATGTGCAGTGCTGGATGCGCTATATTGATGACTGTATATTTTTTTGGCAGGGCACTCTGGAGCAGCTCGGTGACTTCATGACTGGATTAAATTATAACAGTTTGAACATAAAACTCACGTTTAAATGGAGTCAGAGATCACTTGAATTTCTTGACATCCGTATGGAGGTGGATGAACGTGGGTTTTTACAAACAGATGTGTTTCGTAAGGAAACTTCAGTTAATTCCTTGTTACATGCTTCCTCATCTCACCATCCATCAACAATTAGAGCCATCCCTGTTGGACAGTACCTCCGAATGAGGAGAGTCTGCTCCACTGAAGCCAATTTTCAACGACAGGCAGTAGATTTGGGTGAGAGGTTCAGAGTGAGAGGGTACAGTAAGAGAGCTATAAAAGCAGGGTACAGTCGCGCTAACAGGACAAAACGTGATGATCTCCTCATACAAAAAACGAAGGTGGTGGATGTAGATGGCCCACTACGCTTTATATCCACCTACAATAATGAGTGGGAAGGTATGCGAGCAATCCTACAGAGATATTGGCCTATCCTGTTGAGGGAACCTGTCCTCAAGGAATCCCTTTCTGAGTTTCCACGAATGACAAGTAGGAGATCGAAGAACTTGAAGGATCTCTTAGTAAAGAGTCATTATGCCCCAATAACCCCCGGAATTTTTGGTCACTCCAAGAAACTAAAAGGATGCTATCCCTGCGGACATTGTGTTGGCTGTAGGAATAGTATCATCCGTTCTAGGGATTTTTCCTCAGGAGATGGTTTAAGGAAATATATCATTAACCACTATATCACCTGTGCCAGCACACATGTGGTATATCATGCCACATGTGGGTGTGGCAAGGTGTATATTGGACTGACATCCAGGGAACTGAGGATGCGTATTAGGGAGCACATACGCGATATAGAGGGATCTATGAATTGTGAGGACCCAAGCACCCTAAGGACGCTTCCCAGACATTTTTTCCACCATCATAATAGTGACCCTAGAACGCTGAAAGTCATTGGAATCGACATGGTAGAAGGGGGTATTAGAGGGGGCAACCTAAAAAAGATATTGGCTCAGAAAGAATCTAGGTGGATTTCAGTATTGGACACTTTAAGTCCTAAAGGGCTGAATGAAACCATCAGCTTTGTCCCTTTCCTTTGATTCTGCACAGCCCTAAAGAGAGATATATATACCCTGATGCATCCTAGTCTTTCTCTTTCTTTTTCTCCTCTTTTCTTTCTTTCTTTTTCTTCTTTTTTTTTTTTTTTCTTTCATTTCCCCCCTTTTTTCTTTCTGTGCTTTCTTGATATTTATCTTTTTCTTCTTTTCCCCATCTTAGTGCTGATACTTAATGTACATGTATATAGAATGGTACTTTGTTTTTAAATTGTTTTTATATTGTTCTATATGTGCAAGCTATTTATGGTGCCCTCTCTGTGTCCACAGTGCCTGGACCTACCAACGCCTTTGACTGAAAAACATCCAATGGATGAAGAAATTCTATAATGATGCAGAATTATATTCTTCATACTATGTTATATATAGAATTTAGCGCAGTGCGCTCCGTAACCGGGCCCGCTTTCCTCCTCCCTCCGGGGGCGTCTACAATCGCCGCTTGCTCCGGGCGCCTGGCAACCCCTGGCGTCCGGATGTGCGCAGCGATGACGTCCTTCCGGGGGCGTGCTTGCACGCGGGATCACGGAAGCGCGAGCGCCATTACGCGCTGGTTGGTGGTTCCGTGTAAGGTGGTTTACCGCCTATAAAAGGCACTGGACAGTGAGAGTGGTCACCTCTCCTTGAAAAAGCGGCAGCGAAACGGCGTAGGAGATGGAGGCCTAGGTTGGGGTTTCACCACAGCGTGCAGTCACTTTCGGTATGCATAAATGCAGCAGCACCTGTCATGAGCACTTGTGACTGGGTAATGATGTGGTGCCAATTGGGCCATATGCTTACTTTGTATATACCATGTCAAACCTTGTGTGGATAAGTGCAATATATTACTTTGGCAATGTGCAATCTATTTGAGTGCAATACTTGATGTGCAATACCTGATGTGAAAACTGTAATATCATGCTGTGTAAAATCGCACTGCTTGTATCGACAGCCAAACTTGCATTTTTTAATTGAGTGCATTTTTGTAAATAAACTGTTAATAACCTTTTGAGCATAGTAATGACTCAGTGTCTGTTTGTATAAAATATTGGAGGCTGCAAGAGGATGATGAGGCTGCAAGGGGATGATGGAAATCATGGAAAAATAAGACATCCCCTGAAAATAAGACATAGCGCACCTTTGTAAGTAAAAATTAATATAAGACCTTGTGTTATTTTCGAGGAAGCGGGGTTCCAGGATGGAGAGGCGATATACCAGCATGGAGGCCTAATACCAGACTGGGGTTGCTATATACCAGGATGCGGGGGCCATGTATCCAGATGGGGATGATATACCATGATGAGGGCCATGTACTAGGGAGAGGGGATGATGTGCCAGGATGGGGAAGCTATGTAACATGATGGGGGGCTATGTACCATGAGCGGGGACCATGTACCAGGATGGAGGGCCTACGTACCAGGATGGAGGGGGGAGCTACATACCAGGATGGGCTATATGGAGGATAATAGAGGCCACAGTATGCTATATGGAGGATCATAGAGACCACAATACGTTTTATGGAGGATTATAGAGACCACATTATGTTATATGGAGGATTATAAAAGCTACATTGTTCTGTATGGAGTATTATAGAGATTACATTATGCTATATGGAGGATTATTGAGACCACTAGCCAGACCTTGTGTATAAGCACAAGCTCAGGATAATCAACCCACAGAACTAAGTAATACCATGCTTCCCACTGCATCTGGAAGAAACAGCAGAAAAAGAACTGTCAAAATGTTAGTGGATTGAGTCCCATGGCAGAGCAGCTGCACTAAAGCATTAAACAACCATGATTGAGAGAACATCCCTGTGGCTTCTTCCTTCACAAATCAGCTCACCCCCAGTCTATGTGCCCCTCTACCCCTCTGCAGTGCTTTATATGCCCCCAGTGTCTCCTGTGTGATTTATATGATTTACAAAACTTTTTATCACAGAGTTGACTGCGCTCCAGACCAATGCAAACCTAGCTATGTTTGTAAGTGATCTGGTGTTTGATGGGAACTGTTAATGTGTGATTGGTGAGGAAGTGGTACAGAAGTGGAGTTTTTCCAATAGAGGGAAGTGGAGCTGAAGTGGAGGCAGAGCTGTGGTGGCGTCTCAAGGGGGGGCCCAAAAGTTTTGTCAGTGAGGAGCCCTGAAATTCCTAGTGGCATCCCTGACTAAGTGAGAGTTAAAAATGCTAACAACCTACAGACATGGAGTTAATTTGAAGGTTAATAGCATTTTAAAACTGGTCAAGGTCCATACATAGAGCTCCATTGTTTGAAGGAAATGAACTTTATCCCTCAGCATTTTTCGGCATCCAATTATAGGGGTTCCACTGGTGCTTGTTCAATCACAGCTCAGTGTATAGTGAGCAGCGGCTATAATCATGCCCCCCCACACTGACTGACAGATTTCTCTAATGCAGGGGCGGAACTACACTGGTGCAGCTGGTGCAGCTGCACCAGGGCCCCGACCGGCTGGGGGCCCCTTCAAGCCTGGAGGGGGGCCCCCAGCCGACCCTCGCAAGCCGCCGCCAGAGGAGAGGAGGGTCAGGCAAGGGAAGCAGAGAGCTTCCGGCTTCCCCTGCCTGATCCCGCCCCTCCTCTCCTCTGCTCCTCCGGCATCTAGAACACTTCCACGCGGCTCCCAGGTAGGAGAGCATCGCACCTGCGGCTCCCTGCGGCTCAGTGCGGCTCCCAGCGGATCTCCTCCCCCCCGGGCCGCGCCGATGGCCAGTAGCCCCGCCCCCCCCGGTCCTCTCCTGCACCAGGGCCCCCGGGGGTGATGGTCCGCCCCTGCTCTAATGCATACTCCAATGTAATATATAAAGCACTTGTGTACAACTTGGGTCTACCACAATATGGTCAAAGTATGCTGGTTATATTTGTCTTTATGCAGTCGTTTTTGTTAATGATCAGTTTGGCATTATTATCCGGGCGCAGGATGATACAATTGACACATGATGGATACTTGGGCAGCACGGTGGCTCAGTGATTAGTACTGCAGTCTTGCTGGGGTCCTGGATTCAAGTGCAGCATCTGCATGGAGTATGTATGTTCTCCCTATGCTTGCTTGAATTTTCTCCCACACTCCAAAGATATAGGCCTGTTTCACATCTCAGGTTTTTGCATATTTGAACGCATGCGTTTCTAAGAGGCTCTTTTCACATCTAAGGTTTGTGTGCGTTTTGCTAAATTTGCGTTTTTAGGCGTTTTTACCGCTAAAAACGCTTAAAAACGCTAGCGTTTTTATCCCCATAGCTATTAATGGAAACGCATGCAAGTTTCCAAAAACGCAAAACACATGCGTTTTTGCAAAAGCCGCGCTGGACGCATTTCCCGGCGTTTTTGCATGTGTTTCCATTAAAACCTTTGGGGCCAAAAACGCTAGCGTTTTTAAGAGTTTTTAGCGGTAAAAATGTCTAAAAACGCAAATTTAGCAAAACGCACACAAACCTTAGATGTGAAAAGAGCCATACAGATAGGATGTTTATATTCTAAGCCACAATGGCGATATTATTGCTGATGTATGTAAAGTGTTATGGAATTAATACCACTATATAAATGAATAAATATTATATTGATATTATACTTCTGTTTAATTTTATCCCACCTCTTTGTTGGCATACTTTGCATCTAAAAGTTGGTACATTTTTGACATTCCCTATGTGATGCCCTTTTTCAAGTAAAGAACAGACTTTAAAACACATGATAAATAGGTTTTCACCTACATGAGACAATCTGTACCAAACATGCCAATATATGGGGCTTATTTTTCACCAAAGTCAAGGCACCAAACATTGTGCTTCAGTATTTTCAAGGGAAAAAGTTCCATAGGATGAGTAAGGCTGCTTTCACACTGCATATTTTTACCATCCGTGGCAGTCTGTTGTAAAACAGACAGCCAAGGATCTGATTTGGCCCCCATGTATAACTATGGGGATGGGATCGAATTTGGCCTAATTGCCATCCGATTTTGTCGGATCCTATACGGTCTGATTATTTGCTGTACCTAAAATCAGAGACTGCTCCGATTTTGGGCACAGCGGATGAAATCGGACCGAATAGGATCCGACATGATCCGTGGCCCATAACACGGGGGCCTATGGAGCACGGGTTCGAGAAAACAATCGATGGTTTCTCAGACCCAATTTTAGTGTACTGAGCATGCTCAATACATTAAAATCGCTCCTAACCATGTAATTTCATTTCCACAATGTATATATACATTGCGGAAGTGAAGTTTAAATGAATGCAAGTGTTAAAAATAAACAAAATCGATTCTCACCTGTCCAGCGATCCACCGCCGTCGGCATCTCCGGGTGTACAGGACCTGGCATGACGTCACAGTCACATGTGACCGATGACGCTGAGCAGGTAGCTCCGCCCAGCCATGTCCTTTCAGCATCCAGAGCTAGATGCCGCACATCGGGGGATTGCAGGACAGGTGAGGATCAATTTTTTTTATTTTTAACCCTTGCTTTCACTAAAATTTCACTTCCGCATGTATATATACATCGTGGAAGTGAAATTACCCCACACAGCTCATTCTGTGTCCAGATCTAATATATAATTGCCGTAGCGCACTTCCGTCATATTCGGCGCTACTTCCGTCGTCGTGGACGTGGCTGCCAAAGTGACGGAAGTGCATTAGGGACACACACATACACACACACACTCCAGTATACTTACCCCGCCGCTATCCCGCTACACCGCTCCCGCCATGGCTCCGCCCACCTCGCGGGGCTCCCGCCATGGCTCCGCCCACCTCGTGGGGCTCCCGGCTTGGCTCCACCCACCTCACGGGACTCCCGCCATGGCTCCACCCACCTAGCCTGCGCTGACCACAGAGCCTCCTTCCTGCGCTGACCACAGAGCCGCCGTCCTCTGCTGACCACAGAGCCTCCTTCCTGCGCTGACCACAGAGCCTCCTTCCTGCGCTGACCACAGAGCCTCCTTCCTGCGCTGACCACAGACCCGCCGTCCTCTGCTGACCACAGAGCCTCCTTCCTGCGCAGACCACTCTGCCTCCTTCCTGCGCTGACCACAGAGCCGCCGTCCTCTGCTGACCACAGACCCACCGTCCTCTGCTGACCAGAGACCCGCCGTCCTCTGCTGACCACAGAGCCCCCGTCCTCTGCTGACCACAGAGCCCCCGTCCTCTGCTGACCACAGAGCCCCAGTCCTCTGCTGACCACAGAGCCCCGTCCTCTGCTGACCACAGAGCCCCAGTCCTCTGCTGACCACAGAGCCCCCGTCCTCTGCTGACCACAGAGCCCCCGTCCTCTGCTGACCATAGAGCCGTCGTCCTCTGCTGACCACAGAGCCGTCGTCCTCTGCTGACCACAGAGCCCCCGTCCTCTGCTCACCACAGACCCGCCGTTCTCTGCTCATCACAGAGCCGCCGTCCTCTGCTGACCACAGAGCCACCGTCCTCTGCTGACCACAGAGCCTCCTTCCTGTGCTGACCACAGAGCCTCCTTCCTGCTCTGACCACTCGACCACAGAGCCTCCTTCCTGCGCTGACCACAGACCCGCCGTCCTCTGCTGACCACAGAGCCTCCTTCCTGCGCTGACCACTCTGCCTCCTTCCTGCGCTGACCACAGAGCCGCCGTCCTCTGCTGACCACAGACCCACAGTCACATGTGACCGATGACGCTAAGCAGGTAGCTCCACCCAGCCATGTCCTTTCAGCATCCAGAGCTAGATGCCGCACATCGGGGGATTGCAGGACAGGTGAGGATCAATTTTTTTTTATTTTTAACCCTTGCTTTCACTAAAATGTCACTTCCGCATGTATATATACATCGTGGAAGTGAAATTACCCCACACAGCTCATTATGTGTCCAGATCTAATATATAATTGCCGTAGCGCACTTCCGTCATATTCGGCGCTACTTCCGTCGTCGTGGACGTGGCTGCCAAAGTGACGGAAGTGCGTTAGGGACACACACACACACACACACACACACACACACTCCAGTATACTTACCCCACCGCCATCCTGCTACACCGCTCCCGCCATGGCTCCGCCCACCTCGAGGGGCTCCCGCCATGGCTCCGCCCACCTTGCGGGCTCCCGCCATGACTCCGCCCACCTCGCGGGGCTCCCGCCATGGCTCCGACCACCTCGCGGGACTCCCGCCATGGCTCCGCCCACCTAGCCTGCGCTGACCACAGAGCCTCCTTCCTGCGCTGACCACAGAGCCTCCTTCCTGCGCTGACCACAGAGCCTCCTTCCTGCGCTGACCACAGACCCACCGTCCTCTGCTGACCACAGAGCCTCCTTCCTGCGCTGACCACTCTGCCTCCTTCCTGCGCTGACCACAGAGCCGCCGTCCTCTGCTGACCACAGACCCACCGTCCTCTGCTGACCACAGACCCGCCGTCCTCTGCTGACCACAGAGCCCCCGTCCTCTGCTGACCACAGAGCCCCCGTCATCTGCTGACCACAGAGCCCCAGTCCTCTGCTGACCACAGAGCCCCCGTCCTCTGCTGACAACAGAGCCCCAGTCCTCTGCTGACCACAGAGCCCCCGTCCTCTGCTGACCACAGACCCACCGTCCTCTGCTGACCACAGAGTTGTCGTCCTCTGCTGACCACAGAGCCATCGTCCTCTGCTGACCACAGAGCCCCCGTCCTCTGCTGACCACAGAGCCCCCGTCCTCTGCTGACCACAGAGCCCCCGTCCTCTGCTGACCACAGAGCCCCCGTCCTCTGCTGACCACAGACCCACCGTCCTCTGCTGACCACAGAGTTGTCGTCCTCTGCTGACCACAGAGCCGTCGTCCTCTGCTGACCACAGAGCCCCCGTCCTCTGCTCACCACAGACCCGCCGTTCTCTGCTCATCACAGAGCCGCCGTCCTCTGCTGACTACAGAGCCGCCGTTCTCTGCTGACCACAGAGCCTCCTTCCTGTGCTGACCACAGAGCCTCCTTCCTGCGCTGACCACTCGACCACAGAGCCTCCTTCCTGCGCTGACCACAGAGCCTCCTTCCTGCGCTGACCACTCTGCCTCCTTCCTGTGCTGACCACAGAGCTGCCGTCCTCTGCTGACCACAGACCCACCGTCCTCTGCTGACCACAGATCCGCCGTCCTCTGCTGACCACAGAGCCCCCGTCCTCTGCTGACCACAGAGCCCCCGTCCTCTGCTGACCACAGAGCCCCCGTCCTCTGCTGACCACAGAGCCGTCGTCCTCTGCTGACCACAGAGCCCCCGTCCTCTGCTCACCACAGACCTGCTGTTCTCTGTTCATCACAGAGCCGCCGTCCTCTGCTGACCACAGAGCGCCGTCCTCTGCTGACCACAGAGCCTCCTTCCTGTGCTGACCACAGAGCCTCCTTCCTGCGCTGACCACTCGACCACAGAGCCTGCTTCCTGCGCTGACCACAGACCCGCCGTCCTCTGCTGACCACAGAGCCTCCTTCCTGCGCTGACCACTCTGCCTCCTTCCTGTGCTGACCACAGAGCCGCCGTCCTCTGCTGACCACAGACCCACCGTCCTCTGCTGACCACAGACCCGCCATCCTCTGCTGACCACAGAGCCCCTGTCCTCTGCTGACCACAGAGCCCCCGTCCTCTGCTGACCACAGAGCCCCTGTCCTCTGCTGACCACAGAGCCCCCGTCCTCTGCTGACCACAGAGCCCCCGTCCTCTGCTGACCACAGAGCCATCGTCCTCTGCTGACCACAGAGCCCCGTCCTCTGCTCACCACAGACCCGCCGTTCTCTGCTCATCACAGAGCCGCCGTCCTCTGCTGACCACAGAGCCGCCGTCCTCTGCTGACCACAGAGTCGACGTCCTCTGCTGACCACAGACCCGTCGTCCTCTGCTGACCACAGAGCCTCCTTCCTGCGCTGACCACTCTGCCTCCTTCCTGCGCTGACCACTCTGCCTCCTTCCTGCGCTGACCACAGAGCCGCTGTCCTCTGCTGACCACAGAGCCACCGTCCTCTGCTGACCACAGAGCCGCTGTCATCTGCTGACCACAGAGCCGCCCTCCTCTGATGACCACAGAGCCGCCGTCCTCTGCTGACCACAGACCCGCCGTCCTCTGCTGTCCACAGAGCCTCCTTCCTGTGCTGACCACTCTGCCTCCCTCCTGCGCTGACCACAGAGCCGCTGTCCTCTGCTGACCACAGAGCCGCCCTCCTCTGCTGACCACAGAGCCGCCGTCCTCTGCTGACCACAGAGCCGCCGTCCTCTGCTGACCACAGAGCCGCTGTCCTGCGCTCACCACTCTGCCTCCTTCCTGCGCTGATCACAGAGCCGCCGTCCTCTGCTGACCACAGAGCCGATGTCCTCTGCTGACCACAGAGCCGCCGTCCTCTGCTGACCACAGAGCCGCCGTCCTCTGCTGACCACAGAGCCGCCGTCCTCTGCTGACAACAGAGCCGCCGTCCTCTGCTGATCACAGAGCCGCCGTCCTCTGCTGACCACAGAGCCGCCGTCCTCTGCTGACCACAGAGCCCCCGTCCTCTGCTGACCACAGAGCCCCCGTCCTCTGCTGACCACAGAACCGCCGTCCTCTGCTGACCACAGAGCCGCCATCCTGCGCTCACCACTCTGCCTCCTTCCTGCGCTGATCACTCTGCCTCCTTCCTGCGCTGACCACTCTGCCTCCTTCCTGCGCTGACCACAGAGCCGCCGTCCTCTGCTGACCACAGAGCCGCCGTCCTCTGCTGACCACAGAGCCGCCGTATACAGTGCCAACCACTGAGCCACCATATACAGTGCCAACCACTGAGCCACCATATACAGTGCTAACCACTGAGCCAACGTATACAGTGCTAACCACTGAGCCACCGTATACTCTGCTACCCACTGAGCCACCATATACAGTGCTAACCACTGAGCCACCATACAGTGCTAACCACTGAGCCACCGTATACAGTGCTAACCACTGAGCCACCATATACAGTGCTAACCACAGAGCCACCATATACAGTGCTAACCACTGAGCCACCATATACAGTGCTAACCACTGAGCCACGATATACAATGCTAACCACAGAGGCACCATATACAGTGCTAACCACTGAGCCACCATACAGTGCTAACCGCTGAGCCACCATACAGTGCTAACCACTGAGCCACCACATACAGTGCTAACAACTAAGCCACCGTATACAGTGCCAACCACTCAGCCACCGTATACTCTGATACCCACTGAGCCACCATATACAGTGCCAACCACTGAGCCACCATATACAGTGCTAACCACTGAGCCACCGTATACAGTGCTAACCACTGAGCCAACATATACAGTGCTAACCACTGAGCCACCGTATACAGTGCTATCCACTGAGCCACCGTATACAGTGCTAACCACTGAGCCACCATATACAGTGCCAACCACTGAGCCACCATATACAGTGCTAACCACTGAGCCACCGTATACAGTGCTAACCACTGAGCCAACGTATACAGTGCTAACCACTGAGCCACCGTATACTCTGCTACCCACTGAGCCACCATATACAGTGCTAACCACTGAGCTACCATACAGTGCTAACCACTGAGCCACCGTATACAGTGCTAACCACTGAGCCACCATATACAGTGCTAACCACTGAGCCACCATACAGTGCTAACCACTGAACCACCATATACAGTGCTAACCACTGAGCCACCGTATACTCTGCTACCCACTGAGCCACCTGTATACACACAATTCATTTCACCGCACTCCTCTAACTATTAGTAAATAAACTATATATGGATTCTAGACTACCCGATTCTTTAGAATCGGGCCGCCATCTAGTCTATGATAATTACGAACCCGGACACAGAATAGGTCACCCCCAGTGGTGTCCGTTTCTGTGTCCGTGGGATCTTACAAAAAGTAGGATCCCACGGACAGGAAAAAATACGCAATGTGAAACCAGCCTAAGAGGTTAGTAAGACCCTATTCTTAGGAATGGAAGGTTTATTTCTTTCAGCTGGTTAAACACGAACAAATTGAATGCCAATCACAATAATGTGTTTTCAAATACTTTCCGGAAGTTTGGCTTGGGACAATAGATTATGTGCTAAGACACTAAGTAAAATCAGTAATGTATCACTTAGCAAACTGGGAACCAATGACTGGGTAAATAAACAAATTGCCTCTGTTTAAATAGGTGTCTGTGTTAGCTTTTCACACTATTCTTTACCCTTAGCAAAACCCTGGTGCCTACTGCCATTAGAGTAGTATTACATTCAAATTAATGCGTGATGATGTAATACATGGTATAATGAACCCCATTCAGATCGCTAGGAAACATTCGGCCTACAGTAGATTTGAGAGCATACTTTGAATGACACTATTCTGCTGTAGATTCTAAAAGGAAATGAAGAGTTAACCCTCATAAAAAAGGCACAATCCTTATGTTTCATGATTTATCTGTAAGTTCCACTCTTGTCTTTGGCATACAAATATTGATGCAACAATACTGATGAGTGTATGAAGCCTAAGGCCATGTGCACACATTCAGTATTTTGGTAAGTTTTTACCTCAGTATTTGTGAGCCAAAACCAGGAATGGAACAATCAGAGGAAAAATATACCGTAATAGAAATATCACACACTCCTGTTATATTGCCTTGCCTCACAAATACTGAGGTAAAAACATTGAGCAAATACTTAATGTGTGTACAAAGCTTGAGAAGGAAATCTTAGATTGCTCTTATTTGTATAAAAACCTGAATTGTAAAAAACAATTTTAATTTATAATTAGTATTTACTGCTTACTCTTCTCCTTAACAGAGTTGAGTTAACTTTTACCAAACATGTTCCCCAATTTCAAATTTGCCAAGAACATGGCTCATTCGGTTCTGTGATCAGAAACTTGAACACTTTCCCCCAAAGTCGGCGAACCCGGCTTTCACAGCAGCGTTTTTTTTAAATCGCGGCAGATGCGGTGAAAAAAACGCATCTGCCGCGATTAACGCATAACCGCGACCCTTGCGGCACAGTTGTGGCAAGCCCCATGCAATGTCTATGGGGCTTGCGGTTAGGGTGCGGCAGATGCGGCAAGTGCGGTTTCGGCACATGCGGCATGTGCGGCCGCGAAAAAAATGCATGTGACTACGTTTCTTTTTGCGACCGCACCTGCCGCAAGTGCCGACACCGCACCTGCCGCACCCTTACCGCAAGCCCCATAGACATTGCATGGGGCTTGCCGCAACTGTGCCGCAGGTGTCGCGGTTATGCATTAATCGCGGCAGATGCGTTTTTTTCACCGCATCTGCCGCGATTTAAAAAAAACGCTAGTGTGAAAGTACCCTAAGTTTGGGAAAAAGTAAAAAATTTAAAATGGCCCTAAAACTTTACCTGTTTATTTGGGGCCAACACGCTTGCTGGAAGACCCTTTGACTGGTGACTACACTTATCATACGGTTAGATGTGTCCCCATCCATTTGGTCTACCGGCTAGTGTTAAGCTGTAGAATTTGGGGATTTTTTTTCAATTTTTTTGAGCTTCCTAGAGTTCTTAGGTGTCTTGACAGCTGCAGAGTCTGAATTTTTGAAGCAGTGCCAGCAGCTGTGTAGTCCAGGAAGCTTACAATGTCCTTAAAACATCAGTTTAAGAGAGCTTTATATTTTTAAGGGAATTTTTTTAAATATTTATTTTTATTATTATTATTTTATTTTTCATTTTTTGGAGGAGAGCAAACCTTTATTATTGTAGAGGGTCAACAGCATGTGAGGCCATCTATTCTACACTTATGCTATAGCTAATCATAAAAAAATAGCATGTGGCCATTATATGCTTCACATCCATGATCTTATAGGTCTGTTCACACTGGTGAAACACCATAGTATGAATATTTCTTCTTGAAAATGTGCAATCATTATTTAATCTCATAATAATAATAATAATAATACTAATAGTAATAATATGTATTTATTCATATAGAGCTATTAATTCCATATCGCTTTACGTACATTTGCAACACTGTCCCCATTGGAGCTCACATTTCATGCCATACAAATGCACAACTATTATATGTATGCAACTGTTAAATGTAGAATTTATATTACAGCTGTCCTGGCATTCCTGCAGTTCCCACTAGCCTTAATCAGCTTTCCAGATGAATTGGTGGTGAATGGTGTCCTGAATGAGCAGTGTCACCCTTATTTTTTTGTTTTATCGATTGTATTTTTTACATTGATTTTATGCTTATTGTATTGTTTCCTATTATTGTACTGTTTTCTTTCTCTACTGGAATTACTGTATTGTATTGTGTGTTTTCTTACTGCATTACTGCATTATACTGTGTATTTTCATCTATTACCACTGTATTGTAAAGCGCTGCGGAATATGTTGGCGCTATATAATTAAAGATTTATTATTATATTATTGAATGAACATATTTACTTTCATCATTATGTTTCCTACAAAGATGTCATGCTTCAATAATGATTGTACCTGACCACCTACCGCAACCCTGTTGTTACATCCCTTGTAACATCACATAGATTAGGCAACAATAGCGTTCAAACATTCTACTCCTGTTCTGATTGCTTGGGTCTGAATCATGTCAATAAATTGAAGAGGCAGGCCCCTTAGGGAAAGAAAACACACCCAAACCCGTGGAACTTTGTCAGTGTCTCATCACCATGTTACCTGTGCAATTCGAGTGGCACTCAGGTATACCGTCTTCCACCATTCAACTTGGTACCTGATGGCATGAAGGAGTGGTTTCCAGATCAATCTCCTGTAAGGCAACAGCATGGCTGAGCTGGACTTGGAGGATGTCATCCTCCTAATCACCCAAAGAGCAGAAAGTGGAGAGGAGAAAGAGACATATGTCCCTTGTAGCTCCACCGCATCTCCCAGTTTGGGCCTCATCTGCAATGAGGTGCGGATGCCACCAGGACCAGGAACATTATGAGGAGGCCAAGGAAGAGGAGCACGTAGAAGGTGCAGTTTCCCAGCTGTGTGGCTCACCTTCACCACCTCCAGAGGCATTCAACTTGGACAATGCAATGTGGGGACCCCTACCCTCTCCAAGCAACTATCTGACAAGGTATTAACCACCCCGTCCTCCTGTGTCCTTTGTTGAGGAGATTTGACATGCAGATGACACTTTCATGAAGTTATGGGGCAGGAAGCGGTGGTTTGCAGTTGGCATATGTCGAGGAGGCCGACCTGGAGAGCAGTTGGCATCGGGTGCAGCCAAATTGTCTGTTGGTTGGCCAGCAAGATGAACCAAAATCCATAGGGCATGTTGGTCCTCCCCAAGATGGTCCTGGTCCTCTCAGTCCTAGGGGGATGGTCATCTCATTCCTCTATCATCCTCTACAGCGGTGGTAATGATGGAGTGTGCTGGGGGGGCAGGTAGTGGCAGAGAATGCGCCTAGAGGTGTAGATCATGCGCCCCCCCTCCTCAAGACCGTCCAGCAGCAGAGTACCATAAGAAAGTGCAATAACCATCCAGGGCATGGCTGAAAATTGAAAGGATGAATATCAGTGGACCTTCCTAAAGAAATGTTGATGCATCAGTGAGACAGTGACCCATACCTTAATTGACAGTTTGGCCAGAGAATGACTTTTAGGACTTGTTTTTTTTCCAGTTCTTTGTTGTCTATTACCAAAGGCTGTGTTTTTGTTAAAGCTTTAGTTATATCTTCCTATATTTTGCACCATTTGCGCTTCCTGCTACTGGGCATGCATGCAGCCTTTGGGATCCAACTGAAACACCTTAATGGACTCTGCCCTTCATTGAGTTTCCACCACTTTAACAGTCTATGTGCTGCTGCTGCTGCTGATCTCTGTGGGACTTTCATTATATTTATATACTATGTATATTGTTATGTTTTTTTTGAGACTTATAGTCTCTGTGTGTTATAGTAAAGTTTTTTTAGTTCACTTCTTGTGTGCTGAACTGTTTCTGCAAACAGCTGCTTTGATACTGCCCTGTAGAGATTGATTATCAAACTGAATGTGTGAGGTATGGAACTGCAAGACACTAAAACCACTCCAGTAGAACAGGGCTGGCCAAGTGCATTTCTCAAGGGTTGCAAAGAATGCATATTCTCATCATTTCCCTAGCATTGCACAAGGTCCTGGAATCATCCATCACCTCTGGAAGTGATCAAACTAGCACCTGTGCAATGCTAAGGAAATCCTGAAATCTTGCACTGTTTCCAGACCTTGAGGACTGTAGTTGGCCACCTCAGTCCTAGATGTTCCCGTGGAAGTAGTTGGGGGACAAGAGAAATCCTTGAACCCTTACACCAAAACTTTGGTTCTCCCTAGACTCTCTTAGGCCCTGTTCCCACAGTGCGTTGTTTGATTTTTGTTTATGCAGATTGAGAATCTGTTTCAAAATCTGCATGTCTATCCTAGTCTAGGACTAGTTAGAAGTGTTGTGCACACGTTGTTTTTTTGTTTCCTTGCACATTTGATTCTGATTTCTGTTTACTGCCTCAAAATTTGTACCAAATCTGCAAGAAAAAAAAAAAACACCTTGGCACAGCATTTCTGAGCTCTCATACACTTTGCTGGCTTCAGAATAGACCTGCAGATTTTCAAAATCTGCTTTAAAAAAGCATCAAACAACATGGTAGGGACACAGCGGATTTTCCTGCTGCGTGATGTCAGTTGTGTAACCAGACACAATCTCTAAGAAAGATGTCTGAGGCTAATGACCAGGCCTGCAAGCATGCTGAGTGTGACAGTGTCGCTGAAGCTTGCTAAGTAATAGTGTAATAATTATAACAGATTACTCCAGACTTTTTTTGTGTGAAGCAAAGATTCAACTGAACACAGTGTATAGGTGAAAAAGTCTATATTTAACACACGGTGATAAACAGAGTGCAGAAGAGAACTCAAAGTCCATAAACACACAGAGATGATATTTAATGAAGCCTTAAAGGAAAAGTCTCTTGAAAAACCTAATGGGAAAATGCAATCAGTAGTGTAGACTTTAAAGCTCAGTTGACACTAGGAGATGCTGTAATAAGGAAAGTCAATGCCAAGTCCAACCAGGGGATATTAAGCAAAATCTATGGCCCCTTTCACATCTAATGTAGGGCTGCGATTTGCTTCATTAGCGTTTCTATGCGTTTTTCACATGTTGTGGCTAGACTTTTGCTGGATTTTATAAATCCATGGCAAAAGGATGCATCACAAAACTGCTATATAGCAGCAAAATGTGCATGCAACTATATGGCACATAGATTAGATTAGGGGGCTACATTTAAGAAATAGAACTTTTCATCAGTTTCAGCATGAAATCCTAACAAAATTTCATGAATCCTAACAAAATCACTTAATACAGAGGGCTTTAGTATTGAAAGAACTGTGCACAAGGAGAAATGTCCTCTGAGGGGCTATTTTCTGACTACTCTTAGGCTGGGTCACACTTGCGGCAGATTTTTGAAATCCTAATCCGGTTTTGAGCTGTCAAAAAGCTCAAAACCGGATCAGGAACCTCTGCCCATATGAGCTCATTATGTTAACCGGATTGCACTACAAGCAATACGGTTAACGGCTCCGGATTTGCAGCCTGCGTGAAAAATCATGCATTCTGCATTTTTCGCAGCAGTTACTCTGCCGCAGCCTTTTTGTTATAATGGGCTCCTATGACTGTTGTATGCATCCCTGAGGAAGAGATCAGGAGGATCTTGAAACGTGTAGGAATAAAGATCCACTATTTAAAGCACAGAGGAAGTCTTGTTATTGAATACCAGCACGGATCAGAAACTTTCTGTCCATTTTTGGAAATAAATGAAGCAAGACACTTACCCTCGTTCATCACTATATTTAATAACAAATACTTGACAACTGATCAGACATAGTCCAGGGAGTCCCACAAAGTCCATAGTGCATTTTTCTGACACTGTGTAGACTTACAAGCTGATGAGTGGTATCATCAGTAACATTACTACTTTTCAGGATCGCCAGGTCACTATGGGTCGTGCTGCGCTGTGCGTGACCCACAGACCCTGAACAGCAGTAACATTACTGATATCACAGCAATTTAGAGGCACTGATTCTCACGCAGCGTGACCCGAAATTGTCTTCAAGGAAATTTTAAGGAGTATCAGATGTATGCTTCATAAACATTTGGTAATTGAAATACCTTGACTATGTTGGATCAGCTTTGAATGTTTTTTTCTCTTTTGAATAAAGTGGTGAATGAGGGTAAGGCTCTTGTTTTATTTCTTTGTGTTTGTATGTTTGTGTTTTTTTTCCATATATCATTTTTTTTAAATAAAATGGATTCTGTGGACTATGGTGGATTCCGTAGACTATTACAGAGCTGCATGTTTTATTTTGTTTTCAATAAAATGGTAAGCAAGGGAAAGTTATGTGTAGTGTTTATTGAAATAACATAATATTTTTATGTGTATTTTTTTTTTTTACTGTGTTACTATTGGGGTTTTGTGATAGACACCTATCCATTGCAAGCACTAAGGCTTGATTTCAGCTGTTTTTGGACACTACACAGCTGAAATCAACCCCATAAACAATTACACCAAATGCACTGCATCAGGGCATCAGGAAGGGTCAAGTCAAAATGCCAGAATTGGTGCATCTAATGTAATGTGCCGCTTCTGGGGTGGCTGTGGGCTGATATATTTAGATTGGGAAGGACCCAATAGCCATGGACCTTTCCAGCCTGATAATATCATCCTGCAGCTGCCTTCTTTACCATTGCTAGATATAAAAAATTAGGGTGACTGAATGCACAGTTTGCTGTGCTGTAGATGTGGGGTAATAAAAAAAAATAGAGAAAAGGTGGCTCTAATGGGTGAAACCTGGTGGTCCAGTGGGGTAGGGGGAGCTGAGAGGACGTTTGCTCACTTTGCCGGATGGTGTAGGGTGGCTTTGGGCAGTCAACAGAGGCTGAAGCAAGCTGCAGCTGCAGCTTGTGGCCATGTGGGCCCATTATTTAAGCTAAAGTAATATTCACTGCACTCCCCCCACCCATTACCTCTCAGCACTGAATCTGTTGTTGAAAGGTATGTGGGATGATGGGTGGGGGAGAGGTGAATATTAAAGTAACTTAAAAAGCTAGGACTGTGATAACCCTGCAGCTGTGGGCGAACGTGTGTCTAGAAATTCATTGCTTCCCACTCACCATTCTTATTGGCGTGTGCAGCAGTGATCATACTCGTCCTCCCATCCTCTGCAGCGGTGATGTCCTCCTGTCTTATGCTGATTGCCGAACATTGATCAGTGTGTGGAATGGGGTGCAGGACATTGACGTCATTGCTGTGTGCGCTGCTTATGCAACGATTATAAGGACCGGGGGAACTCTACCATCCAGAATCAGTCAGAAGGATGTCACGATGGCAGTCCCGGTGATTGTGGCCCAGTTATCATAGAAGAACAACTTCTTCCTCTCTTTCCACAGTTCCAAGACTTCTGGTGGTGCATCAGGAGCTACCAAGGGCTTCAGCTGTCCCTTATTACCCCAGCCTCTCTCATCTCTTCCCACTTAGTCTAACCAGCTAACTCCTCCTCCCACCCCCTAGACTTACTCTTCCCTCCAGCCAGAGGATTGGCTGCTCAAGTATGAGCCTTTCCCGCCCAGAATCTCTCTGGCCTGGAGTTTGGATGGGTGTTGGGTGTGTGGTGGTGTGTCTCAGCTTTGTGTTCCCAGCTTACCTGAGAGCATGATGCCACACCTTTGGAGTAAGTGCAGTACCACTGTGGCGACCAAGACGTAGGGGCGCCACACTTACACATGGATCAGCGTTTGGCTTGAGAAGATAGGAGGACATCGCTATCTCAGGTGAGAGCAATGGAAGGCCAGTAGAGATGAGTGAATCTTTGGAAGTTCTAATTCAGTTCAGTTAGCCGAATGGGCAATGTTCGTCCACCAAGTTCAATGATCAGTTTGCCAAACATCCAAACACCTTTGGAATCAATGGGAGAGTAAATCAAGTGCCTAGAAAACACCTTAAAAGGGGCCCACAGCTCAAACTGTTTTACAGTGGAGCCCCTCACTGTTTTAGCACCGACATTTTCTTCCTAATTTATTACTTAGCAATCTTCAGTGCTGGTGTAACACTCACCAATATCCTCAGACATCCTCATCATGACTTATCTTAGGCTGTTTCACGTTGCACGCAACAAGGAATCTTGCTGTGCCCATGGTAAGTTGTTTGATGCATCTTTTAAAGCAGATTTTGAGAATGCATTAAAATCTACACAAGAAGTGAACTCAAAAAATGTTACTATAAAACAAACTGTAAGTCTCAAACACAAACATAACAATTTACAAGTGCATCTAAATGAATTAGAATATTATCAAAAAGATCATTTATTTCAGTAATTCAATACAAAAAATGAAACTCATATAATATATAGAGCCATTACAGAATAAGGCCGACTTTACACCATGGTTTGGAGCTGTCAGGTTGTGTCCGGTGTTTTGCAGATGCACTGGACACAACCTGACAGCCCCGGATGTGCACAAACTAAGGGCAAATATGCCCTCCGACCCAGTTTTGTGCCGGATTCATTTGTGCGTGTGTCTGTGCTGCTGTCCAGTGCTGGAATTTCAGCAGAGCGGGTGCAGGGGAGCTGCCCGCGGTGCTGAAATTTCAGTCGTGGAGCTCTCCAGGTGTGGAACTTCAGCGGTGGCTCTGAAATGCTGCGCTCTCCATGGTGCTGAACAAGCAAGGATGCATTTCAGAGCCATTGATCTTTCAGCACCAGGCATCCTGGAACCGGTACGATTTTTTGCCAGACCCGGCCTCATCTAGTGCCCATAGACTCCCATGTTATAGGCGCCGGAGCATCCCGGGTCCGGGAGGATCCGGTTTTGTTTGTTTTTGCCCCGGACACAAAAAATGATGCAAATTCCGATTTTGTGTCCGGGGCAAAAAGCAAACAAAACCGGATCCTCCTGGAAAACCACAAAACCGGATGGCAAATAACAACCATCCGGCACTATAGGGATACATGGGGATTCTGTCCAGTTAACGCCAGACAGACCCGGACCCGAAAAATCGTGGTGTGAAGCTTGTCTAATCTGTTTCAATTGTTTATTTTTTTAATGTTGATGATTATGGCTTTTCAGCCAATGAAAACCCAAAAGCCATTATCTATTATATAAAAGCCGAAGGCCACTTCCGGAAAAGCCGAAGGCCACTTCCGTGATGGTCTACGGCCAGGGCTGGTGATGTCAGCCAGTGCACAGTAGTCGGGCGCAGCCCGGCTACAGGCACCGGCACAGGAACGTTCCGACCTCGGAAGTTCCGTGTGCCCTACAGCCTCTCCCCTCCACCCTCTGCCCTCCATCCAGTAGCTAGATACCGGGGGGGGCAGGGGGGGCCCATTGCCCGCCACATCGGGGAGCCACACAACCTCTGGGGGTACCCGTGCTCCCAAACGCCCGCCGCGCGCCTGGAGAGGAGGGAGGGCGGGACTTCCTGTCCTGCAGCTCTGCCCGCCCCTCCTCTCCTCCTACACCAGACGCACGGCCCGCGGTGAGTCTGCACCCCCACACGCTCCTCTGCCCTCCAGCCTCCGCCTCCGCTCCAGCCTGTGCCCGCCGCCTCCGCTCCAGCCTGTGCCCGCCGCCTCCTCTCCAGCCTGTGCACTGTGCCCCCTCCAGCCTGTGCCCCGTGCCCCCTCCAGCCTGTGCCCCGTGCCCCCTCCAGCCTGTGCCCCCTCCAGCCTCTGCCCTGTGCCCCCTCCAGCCTGTGCCCCCTCCAGCCTGTGCCCTGTGCCCCTCCAGCCTGTGCCACCTCCAGCCTGTGCCCTGTGCCCCCTCCAGCCTGTGCCCTGTGCCCCTCTAGCCTGTGCCCCCTCCAGCCTGTGCCCTGTGCTACCTCCAGCCTGTGCCCTGTGCCCCCTCCAGCCTGTGCCCTGTGCCCCTCCAGCCTGTGCCCCTCCAGCCTGTGCCCTGTGCCCCCTCCAGCCTGTGCCCTGTGCCCCCTCCAGCCTGTGCCCCCTCCAGCCTGTACCCCCTCCAGCCTGTGCCCCCTCCAGCCTGTGCCCTGTGCCCCCTCCAGCCTGTGTCCTGTGCCCCCTCCAGCCTGTGCCCCCTCTAGCCTGTGCCTCCTCCAGCTTGTGCCCCCTCCAGCCTATGCCCTGTGCCCCCTCCAGCCTGTGCCCCCTCCAGCATGTGCCCCCCACCAGCCTGTGCCCCCTCCAGCCTGTGCCTGTGCCCCCTCCAGCCTGTGCCCCCTCCAGCCTGTGCCCGCTCCAGCCTGTGCCCCCTCCAGCCTCTGCCCCCTCCAGCCTGTGTCCTGTGCCCCCTCCCAGCCTGTGCCCCCTCCAGCCTGTGTCCCTGTGCCCCCTCCAGCCTGTGCCCCCCTCCAGCCTGTGCCTCCTCCAGCCTGTGCCCCCCTCCAGCCTGTGCCCTGTGCCCCCTCCAGCCTGTGCCCCCTCCAGCCTGTGCCCTGTGCCCCCTCCAGCCTGTGCCCCCTCACCATCCTGTGCCCTGTGCCCCTCCAGCCTGTGCCCTGTGCCCCTCCCGCCTGTGCCCCCTCCAGCCAGTGCCCCTCCAGCCTTGCTCAGTGTCCTGTGCCCCCTCCAGCCTTGTGTCCTGTGCCCCCTCCAGCCTGTGTCCTGTGCCCCCTCCAGCCTGTGCCCTGTGCCCCTCCAGCCGGACCTGTGCCCTGTGCTCCCTCCAGCCTGTGCCCTCTGCCCCCTCCAGCCTGTGCCCCCTCCAGCCTGTGCTCCCTCCAGCCTGTGCCCCCTCCAGCCTGTGCCCTGTGCCCCCTCCAGCCTGTGCCCTGTGCCCCTACAGCCTGTGCCCCCTGCAGCCTGTGCCCCCTCCAGCCTGTGCCCCATCCAGCCTGTGCCCTGTGCCCCCTCCAGCCTGTGCCCTGTGCCCCCTCCAGCCTGTGCCCCCTCCAGCCAGTTCCCCCTCCAGCCTGTGCCCTGTGCCCCCTCCAGCCTGTGCCCTGTCATCCTCCAGCCTGTGCCCCCTCCAGCCTGTGCCCCCTCCAGCCATGTGCCCCCTCCAGCCTGTGCCCAGTGCCCCCTCCAGCCTGTGCCCTGTGCCCCCTCCAGCCTGTGCCCCCTCCAGCCTGTGCCCCCTCCAGCCTGCACCCCCTCCAGCCTGTGCCCTGTGCCCCCTCCAGCCTGTGCCCCCTCCAGCCTGTGCCCCTCCAGCCTGTGCCCTGTGCCCCCTTCAGCCTGTGCCTGTGCCCCTCCAGCATGTCCTGTGCCCTCCAGCCTGTGCCCCCTCCAGCCATGCCCTCCAGCCTGTACCCTGTGCCCCCTCCAGTCTGTGCCCTGTGCCCTCCAGCCTGTGCCCTGTGCCCCTCCAGCCTGTGCCCTGTTCTGTGCCCCCTCCAGCCTGTGCCCTGTCCTGTGCCCCCTCCAGCCTGTGCCCTGTCC
Organism: Allobates femoralis; assembly: GCA_033576535.1. NCBI lineage: Eukaryota > Metazoa > Chordata > Amphibia > Anura > Aromobatidae > Allobates > Allobates femoralis. Next base: position 301,526,084 of record JARQOC010000006.1, on the reverse strand, counting down.
TGTGCCCCCTCCAGCCTGTGCCCTGTCCTGTGGCCCCTCCAGCTGTGCCTGTCCTTGCCCCCTTCAGCCTGTGCCCTGTCCTCTGCCCCCTCCAGCCTGTGCCCTGTCCTCTGCCCCCTCCAGCCTGTGCCCTGTCCTCTGCCCCTCCAGCCTCCCCTGTCCTCTGCCCCCTCCAGCCTCCCCTGTCCTCTGCCCCCTCCTCACCCCTCCATATGCAAGGGACAGTATGTGTATATATGTGTGTATGTAGGCACTTCCGTCACTTTGTCCGCACTTCCCTCAACTTTGTACACACACTCCGCTATACTTACCCTGCGTCCGCTGCCTGGATCCTCAGTCGACATGTCGCCGCCCCCGAACTACTAGATCCAATATAGCGTCCAAGATGTCTCGCCAAACTACCCGGGCGACATATTGGATCCAGTCGTCCGGGGGCGGCGACATGTCGACTCAGGATCCAGGCGGCGGGGAACGCGCAGGGTCGGTGGTAAGTATAGCGAAGTGTCTGTGTATGTGTGTGCTTACCACTCTGCCCACGGCGCTGAGCTGACCACTCTGCCCACAGCGCTGCGCTGACCACTCTGCCCACAGCGCTGCGCTGACCACTCTGCCCACGGCACTGCGCTGACCACTCTGCCACGCCCCTGCGCTGACCACTCTGCCCACGGCGCTGCACTGACCACTCTGCCCACGCCGCTGCGCTGACCACTCTGCCCAACCCGCTGCGCTGACCACTCTGCCCACGGCGCTGCACTGACCACTCTGCCCACGGCGCTGCACTGACCACTCTGCCCACGGCGCTGAGCTGACCACTCTGCCCACAGCGCTGCGCTGACCACTCTGCCCACAGCGCTGCGCTGACCACTCCGCCCACGGCGCTGCGCTGACCACTCTACCCACGGCGCTGCGCTGACCACTCTGCCCACGGCGCTGCGCTGACCACTCTGCCCACGGCGCTGCGCTGACCACTCTGCCCACTGCGCTGCGCTGACCACTCTGCCCACGGCGCTGCGCTGACCCCTCTGCCCACGACGCTGTGCTGACCACTCTGCCCACGGCCCTGCACTGACCAATCTCACCGCACTCATGTCGACTCAGGATCCAGGTGGCGGGGAAGACGCAGGGTCGGTGGTAAGTATAGCGGAGTGTCTGTGTATGTGTGTGCTTACCACTCTGCCCACGGCGCTGCGCTTACCACTCTGCCCACGGCGCTGCGCTGACCACTCTGCCCACGGCGCTGCACTGACCACTCTGCCCACGCCCCTGCGCTGACCACTCTGCCCACGGCGCTGCGCTGACCACTCTGCCAACGCCCCTGCGCTGACCATTCTGCCCACGCCGCTGCGCTGACCACTCTGCCCAACCCGCTGCACTGACCACTCTGCCCACGGCGCTGCGCTTACCACTCTACCCACGGTGCTGCGCTGACCACTCTGCCCACGGCGCTGCGCTGACCACTCTGCCCACGCCCCTGCGCTGACCACTCTGCCCACGGCGCTGCGCTGACCACTCTGCCCACGCCCCTGCGCTGACCATTCTGCCCACGCCGCTGCGCTGACCACTCTGCCCAACCCGCTGCACTGACCACTCTGCCCACGGCGCTGCGCTGACCACTACTCTACCCACGGCGCTGCTCTGACCACTCTGCCCACGGCGCTGCGCTGACCACTCTGCCCACGGTGCTGCACTGCCCACTCTGCCCACTGCGCTGCGCTGACCACTCTGCCCACGGCGCTGCGCTGACCACTCTGCCCACGGTGCTGCGCTGACCACTCTGGCCACGGCGCTGCGCTGACCACTCTGCCCACGGCGCTGCGCTGACCACTCTGCCCACTGCGCTGCACTGACCACTCTGCCCACGGCGCTGCGCTGACCATTCTGCCCACGGCCCTGCGCTGACCACTCTGCCCACGGCCCTGCACTGACCAATCTCACCGCACTCATGTCGACTCAGGATCCAGGCGGCAGGGAAGACGCAGGGTCGGTGGTAAGTATAGCGGAGTGTCTGTGTATGTGTGTGCTTACCACTCTGCCCACGGCGCTGCGCTTACCACTCTGCCCACGGCGCTGCGCTGACCACTCTGCCCATGGCGCTGCGCTGACTACTCTGCCCACGCCCCTGCGCTGACCACTCTGCCCATGCCCCTGCACTGACCACTCTGCCCACGGCGCTGCGCTGACCACTCTGCCCACGCCGCTGCGCTGACCACTCTGCCCAACCCGCTGCGCTGACCACTCTGCCCACGGCACTGCGCTGACCACTCTGCCCACGGCCCTGCGCTGACCAATCTCACCGCACTCATGTCGACTCAGGATCCAGGCGGCGGGGAAGACGCAGGGTCGGTGGTAAGTATAGCGAAGTGTCTGTGTATGTGTGTGCTTACCACTCTGCCCACGGCGCTGCGCTTACCACTCTGCCCACGGCGCTGCGCTGACCACTCTGCCCACGCCCCTGCGCTGACCACTCTGCCCACGGCGCTGCGCTGACCACTCTGCCCACGCCCCTGCACTGACCACTCTGCCCACGCCCCTGCGCTGACCACTTTGCCCACGGCGCTGCGCTGACCACTCTGCCCACGCCGCTGCGCTGACCACTCTGCCCAACCCGCTGCGCTGACCACTCTGCCCACGGCGCTGCGCTGACCACTCTACCCACGGCGCTGCGCTGACCACACTCTGCCCACGGTGCTGCGCTGACCACTCTGCCCACGGCGCTGCACTGACCACTCTGCCCACTGCGCTGCGCTGACCACTCTGCCCACGGCGCTGCGCTGACCACTCTACCCACGGCGCTGCGCTGACCACTCTGCCCACGGCGCTGCGCTGACCACTCTGCCCACGGCGCTGTGCTGACTACTCTGCCCACTGCGCTGCGCTGACCACTCTGCCCACGGCGCTGCGCTGACCACGCTGCCCACGACTCTGTGCTGACCACTCTGCCCACGGCCCTGCGCTGACCAATCTCACCGCACTCATGTCGACTCAGGATCCAGGCGGCGGGAAGACGCAGGGTCGGTGGTAAGTATAGCGGAGTGTCTGTGTATGTGTGTGCTTACCACTCTGCCCACGGCGCTGCGCTTACCACTCTGCCCACGGCGCTGCGCTGACCACTCTGCCCACGGCGCTGTGCTGACTACTCTGCCCACGCCCCTGCGCTGACCACTCTGCATACGCCCCTGCGCTGACCACTCTGCCCACGGCGCTGCGCTGACCACTCTGCCCAACCCGCTGCGCTGACCACTCTGCCCACGGCACTGCGCTGACCACTCTACCCATGGCGCTGCGCTGACCACTCTGCCCACGGCGCTGCGCTGACCACTCTGCCCACAGTGCTGCTCTGACCACTCTGCCCACTGCGCTGCGCTGACCACTCTGCCCACGGCGCTGCGCTGACCACTCTGCCCACGGCGCTGCGCTGACCACTCTGCCCACGGCCCTGCACTGACCAATCTCACCGCACTCACTGCTAACCACTGAGCCACCGCACTCTCTGCTAACCACTGAGCCACCGCACTCACTGCTAACCACTGAGCCACCACACTCACTGCTAACCACTGAGCCACCGCACTCACTGCTAACCACTGAGCCACCGCACTCACTGCTAACCACTGAGCCACCGCACTCACTGCTAACCACTGAGCCACCGTATACTCTGCTACCCACTGAGCCACCTGTATACACACAATTAATTTCACCGCACTCCCCTAACTATTAGTAAATAAACTATATATGGTTTCTAGACTACCCGATTCTTTAGAATCGGGCCGCCATCTAGTCATTATTATAAACACAAAACACCTGCAAACACTAATGGTACATTTACACGCCGCCACCGAAAGGTAGAAACCGGCAGGTATCGGACACAATTGTACCTTTTACCTTCAAAACACCGCGAAGTGGCGGCGTGTAATTCAGGTTGTTCCTTCCTGTGTCTTCCGACACCTGTGTTTCAGCCGTGCTCAAAAGCAAGCAGGTATAATACCTATGGTGGTGGCGTGTAATCGGGGCACAGGAACGGTATTTGAGTTCCCTGGGGTGTGCCACAGCGTTATGTATACCACGCCCCATCAGCTATCATTGGTGGGGACTACTGTGTACCCATTGGCTGTCCCTGCACAGGGCGGCATATTTAACGAGCTGACCAGTCACACTACACATTTGCTATAGCGTCATGTATTAGTCAGCCTCTCTGTGCTGGCTGGCCAATCATGATGTTATTGCATTGTCCAATCACCGTACGAGCGTCACGTAATACACAACTCTGTCACGCCTATGTAGTTACGGTGCACAATATGTACGCCCATATTCCCTTGTGGTAGCGGCATGTAAATCAGGGAAGGTGCTCCACAGAAGGTAACCTGCGGCACCTGTCGACACTTCCGGGAAACGAAAATACCTTTTGTGGAGCACCTTGTGGCGGCGTGTATTTGCGGCATCAGGTACCGTTAGCAACCGTTGAAAACGCGTGCGTGCACGTGCGGTGCCTACCAGTTGCTACCCTTGGTGGCGGCGTGTAAAGGTACCATTAGAGTTTAAAATGGTCCCTTAGTCTAGTCAGTAGGTTACACAAACTTGGGGAAGACTGCTGACTTGACAGATGTCCAGAAAGAAGTCACTGACACACTCCACAAGGAGGTTTAGCCAAAAAAGATCATTGCTAAAGAGCTGGCTGTTCACAGAGTGCTGTATCCAAGCATATTAATGGAAAGTAGAGTGAACGGAAAAAGTGTGCTAGAAAAATGTGCACAAGCAACTGGGATAGCCGCAGCCTTGAAAGGATTGTTAAGAAAAGGCCATTCAAAAATTTGGAGGAGAATCACAAGGAGTGGACTGCTGTTGGAGTCAGTGCTTCAAGAGCCACCACACACAGATGTATCCAGGGCATGGGCTACAACTTTTGCATTCCTTGTGTTAAATCACTCATGACCAGAAGACAACACAAGAAGTATCTTACCTGAGGAAAATAACTGGACTGTTGCAGTGGTCCAAGGTGTTGTTTTCAGATGAAAGTAAATTATGCATTTCATTTGGAAATCAAGGTCCCAAAGTATGGAGGAGGAGTGGAGAGGAACACAATCCAAGCTGCTTGAGGTCTAGTTTGAAGTTTCCACAATCAGTGATGGTTTGTGCAGCCATGTCATCTGCTGGTGTTGGTACACTGTGTTTTATAAACAACAAAGTCAGTGCTGCCGTCTACCAGGAAATTTTAGAGCATTTCATGCTTCCCTCTGCTGACAAGCGTGTTGGAGACAGAAATTTCATTTTTTAGCAGGACTTGACACCTGTCCACACTACCAATCCAAAGAGAATCTATGGGGATTGTCTAGAGGAAGATGAGAGACACCAGATGGAACAATGCGATGAGCTGAAGGCTGCTATCAAACCAACTAGGGATTCCATAACACCTCAGCAGTGCCATAGGCTGCTTGCCTTCATGCCACACCATGCAGTAATTCATGCAAAAGGTACCCCGACCAAGTATTGAGTGAATTTACTGTACATACTTTTCATTAGGCCAACATTTATTACTTAAACATCAACTTTTTAGTTGGTCGTATATAATATTCTAATTTTCTGAGATAATGGGTTTTGGGTTTTCTTTGTAGATAGAGCAGAGTAGGGATCCTAGAAATGAACCTTAAGGAAGACCAACAGACATGGGGCAAGATGAGAAGGTGCTGTGGGAGAGGGAGACACTGAATGTCCAGTCTGTTAGTTGTGAAGATATCCAAGATGGGGCCAAGTCTGTGATATCAAGAGACAACAGTGTCAAAGGCAGGAGACAGGTCCAGGAGGAGGAGAACAGAGTTGTGTCATTTGATCTTAGTGGTTAGTAGGTCACTGGTAACTTTAGTTAGGTCAATTTCAGTTGAGTGATATGGTCATGAGTCAGATTGTAACCGGTCAAAGAGGTTGCAGAAAGAGAGGCGGGAGGACAATTTAAGATGGACATGCTATTTCAGCAGTTTTGAGGCGAAGGGAGAAGTGAAAATAGCTAGACACAGAGAATGGGTCAAAAGAGGGCTTCTTGAGGATGGGTGTGATTGAGCCATGTTTAAAGGATAAGAGGAAGACATCGGTTGTTAGTGAAAGGTTGAAAAGATGTTTTAGGGTTGGGATGAAGACTGGGGTGAGGTTGGAGATGAGGTGGGACGGGATCGGGTCAAACATGCAGTGTGGTGACATGTGATCTTGACAGAAGAGAGTAGAGCTGATCTCCTGTCATGTTGGAGAATCTGGTTTTGGAAGAAGAGGGCTGAGCAGCTATGAGGAGAAACTGTGGGGACTGTGATCTAAAGCTTTTTCAGATGTTATCAATCTGCTTGAAGAAAGAGGCAAAGTCTTCACCAGAGAAAAGAGGAGAGGGAGGAGTTGCTGGGGAATGGAGGAGAGAATTGAAAGTGTTGAATAGCTATTTAGGGTTGTTAGACAGGGAGAATATTAGAGATGAGAAATAAGTTTGAGCATGGACTTAAAGTTGGCAAGGGACTGCATGTATGCAACTAAGTGCTCGGTGGAATGGGATCTCTTTTATCTCCGCTCAATGACCCTGGAAGCCTGTCTCAGTTATTTAGTCAAGCTGGTTTACCAGGGTTGCCTGTTAATTATGCGAGTTTTGCCATGTGTGAGGAGGGCAGCTGCACTGAGCGCTGTTGTTACTATGGTGTTATATAATGTGGCAGCAATGTCTGTATTGTTTAGGAAAGCTATGTCTGTGATACAAAACTGAAAAAAAACAGAAAAAAGAAAAAAACTGAAAAAAAGAAAAAAAAAACCAGAAAGAAAACAGAAAAAAAATCAAATATATATAGCTTGTTAGCATATGTACATCATTGGTAGTAGCTGAGTGCTGCAGAGAATTTTTTTCTAGTTATGTCTGTGATAGGGAGAAGGAACTATGAGAATGAGTGTCAATAAAGTTGTGTGAGATTACTGCCAGGATCCGTGAGTTTGTGGAGTGAGGGTTGTACACTAGGAGAGGAGTGGGAAGAGAATGTCAGTAGGTTGTGGTCACAGGGGAAGGGGTGAGTTTGAAAGGTTAGTAAGGGAACACAGGCAGATGAAGATGACATCCAGTGTGTGGCCATCTTTGTAAGTGGTCGCGGAGGACCATTGAGTTAGCCCAAAAGAAGGAGTTAGTTATAAAAGCTTCGAGACAAGCTGAGTTGGAAGTGTAAATGGGGATGATGAAGTCACCCATGAGGATAGTGGGGATGTTAGTAGAAAGGAAATTAAGTAGCCAGGAGGTGAAGTGGTCAAGAAAGGTGGTGATGGCTAGCTCTGGGGGTGGTAGATGGCAGTCAGCTGGAGGTTGGAGGCGGAGTAGATGTGAACGGAGTGCCCCTCAAACAAGGGGAGAGTAGCTGAGAGTAGAAGTGGAATTGAGGTAAAGTAGTATTTATCGGACAGATGCAAGCCAACTCCTCCACAATGTTTGTTGCTGGGGTCAGGGGTGTGAGATAGTTGGAATCCACCATAGGAAAATGCAGCTGGAGAGGCTGTCTCAGAGGCAGTAAGCCAGGTTTCAGTGATGCCAAGGAAGGAGAGTTTGTTGCAGACAGAGCGAACATTCCATGGGGCTCAAGGTAGAGGGACTGCGGGTGTGGGAGCTGTCTGAATGGGTATAAAGTTATTGGGGCTGTGAAAACATTTGAAGGATCATGGGAAGGGGTTAGAATGAGTGTTGGGATGTGATAGAGAGGGCCTGCAATGAAAAGAAACAGAGAGAGCATTAGAAGGTGGGAGCAGGAGAGGGCATGAGGTCATATGTGTCTGGAGACAAAGGATTGCATGTGGAGGAACAGTTTTGAGGAGGAGGTGAGATGGAGGGAGAAATAACTAATTCCTTTCTAGGTGGAGGGATTAGAGGAGTTGGTAAGAAATAAAGTAGTAAGGTAGTGAAAATGAAAAGAAAGGGAAACATTGTTTGCGGTGGCTTTCTATCCCTTAACCTTCCAGTTGATTCTGGTCAAATTCTGGTGTAATTACGTATATTGCACTTGGAAAACGGCACATTGAAAGATGCATAGATCAGACTAAAGTTTGATCAGAGTTATGCATCACAATATATTCCCATCCAAGTGCAATCAGGTGTGAACATGGGGTGGGCATGCAGAGAACAGATGCTAGGTAGATAGAGTTAAACACAGGTCATAAATGAGGAAGAGGGGGGAGTGACCAGTCAAAGATATGCCACATTTAACTAAGCACCAGCGGCTTGCTAAGGATCAGGTATCCATAGTGATGAATAGGCTGCTGATGCATAGCGTTACATGCCGTTAATGCTACGCACTCGGCCTACCAGAAACAAAGTTACAAGCGGATTCGTCAGATTTAATGCTGACGCAGGTTTGACCCTAGTCTTAGGCTTCCGCTAAAAGGATGTGTTTTTTTCATGTGCAAATGTGTAAAAACGCATTGCCAAATTGCAATGCATTTGGCGTTATGCAATTTATGTAGCGGACATATTAACGCAGTCTGCAGCGTTTTTGAGCCTGTCATGAATAATGGATGCGTATTTTTAACTTGGGAGGCTATGGCAAATGCATCCATTAACGCATGGTACATGTATGTACCATGCCTTAACACATGCGTTAAAGCATGTGTTAAAAAGGCAAACACATGTCATGTAAATGCAAAAGAAAATAAACGCATACTTTAACTCATCCATCAAATGGATGTGTGGTGTCCCACCAGGTAGGCCACCACCAGAGGTACTGCACTCCTCCATTAGAGGGAGAGTAGTGCCTCTTCTCTCCAGGTTCTGGGATGGCGCAGTTGAGCTTCACACACACACATACAAAACACTTAGGACCCCGGGACAGTGGGTGGACCCAGAGGGAGGACTCATGCATAGCCAGGAGTGAAAAAGAGAGCTACTGAGTGGAAGAAATGAAGGAGTAGAGGTTGGGTAGTGAAGGAGCGGAGTGGTGTTAACTCCCGTGGGCTGGAGCATAGACCACGCTCTCCCTGGAAGGGAAAGACCGGCAGGTGTGGAGGAAGAATGGAGCCCTTGGTGCATGGAATGAGACATAGATCCCCGTACATCTGTATCTGGCGAGAGTACCAAGGGGCTGGTGGACGACACAGTGAACCGGCCCTCAACACGACACGGATGCTGTAGGCCCGAACCATTTAATCAGAGGCCCAAGTTCCTAAGGGCAGCTGTGGTCGAACACCCCACACAACTTGGATAAGGTGGCCGAACTAGGGAGCAGTAACCGGAAGGGCTACAACTGAGCACCCGTCGCTCTCAGTACCTGAGTTTTGTGTGCGGAGGCGCTGAGAGGAGTGGAGAGACTAGCTTACAGTGTTGAGGGACCACCAGAGAAAGTAACACCTATTAAGAGAGAGAGAAAGGAACACCAACAGAGGCTCGACTGCATTGTCCCGGTTCTGGAGACAACGCTGAATCGGAGGTTGGCAAAAAAAGCACCCGGCGGCCATGCTGAAACTACTGAGTAAAAGTAACAGAACTCCAGCTGTGGTGTGTGAGACTTATCTTAGCGGCGACCTCCGGCCACGGAGGCCACATGAGATACTGGGGTGCGGATGACCTAATAAACATCTGCCAAGGTACGAACTGACTCCTCCATCCAGCTGTCCTGGGGACCGCGCTCCACCTGCGGGGAGCGAAACCCTGAACTGAGCCAGTTACTGAACAGTGCACAGTTGTGGGCCATTAATGCCTGGAAGCAGTCCCAGCTACAAAAGTCGGCACAACAAGTACAGGTGCCAGAGCCTCTTGAACAACCAGAAGCAGCACCAGTGGGAAAACCAACAAACCAGAGCCAGCCAGCAACCCCGGAGCCGATTAAAGTGCCAGTAGATGCCGCACCAGACCCACCTGAACCAGCACCGAAGCCCAAAGGTGATGCCGTTGAGCTGGAGAGCAGTGTGAGCCCAGCGGATACCCCAAAGGTCGAGAGAGGAAGGGAGCATTGGGCATCCATTGGGAGTCTAACAGAGGGGTACCCGATTGCGGCCCAGGCAGTGAGCAGAGTAGAGAACAGGTGCGATGGTGACTACTGAGCGCAAAGACAAGCTGTTGAAGAAGAACAACAACAGCGCCGAGACCGCTGGCAGCAGCAGGAAGCGGCTAACCAGGAGAAGAAAACCTACATACGAAAGACTCTAGTACCCAACCCGGTGGAGCGGCGCCCAGGAGTTTAGACTTTAACCTTCAGAACGGCTGGGAGTTCATAAAGGAGTATGGCTTGGAGCGAGAGGTCTTTGTCAGCAGAAGGGACGTCGAGTCGTATCTCCCAAAGGGACAAGCCGGTCGGGACCTCTACCCATGAGAAGAAGTCGGTTACACCCGGTGTATGGGACGACGAGGCTGGTATGCCTTTCAGGTGTACAAGATACTGCAGCCTCGAACCCCATATACAGAGCCGGCGGGACTTTTGAGTGGGAAGGACAGTTTGCAGGCAAGCGGCCCTTATCCATAAAGTAAGACCTGGAAAGTCAGTGTACATAGTAGTTATACTGTTGAATCATGTAAATATTGTATGCAACTGGTTAATTAGGTAGGGATAGGGATCTCTCTGCCCCTCTCTGTGAGCCTTGCACATAAAAAGTCATCTTCTGCAGGGTGTCCATGTCAGACATTTTCCTGTCTCAATCCTGTTCTATAGGTACTATACATTTGATAAGGTTTTTAAACACATCAGCTAGGGACTGCTCTGACATGGGTTACCTTGACGATTGTTAGAGTGGCTCATGTTACAGTTTTTGCAAAAACATATCAACCAAATACCCTGTTTTGAATTTTTTTTATCAGCACTTGCTCCTTACTTTATTTAGTACAACAGAGTATTTTTTATACGTTTGTTTTACAGTTTTTTATGATTCAGTGGTTAGTTAGATACCGGGAAACTGTAAAATGTAAATTGTAAATTGTACATAGTAAACCCGCCATGGTCACTGTATAGTCGGGTGGAGGACTTTGACCAGGAACTGTTTTTGAACCCCAGTAGGGGATACTGCTCAACAAAACTGTGGACTTTATGTTTTATGAGTGCTTTTTGATTACTTTGTTTTTACGAGCACTTTAAATTTTTGGATTTTTCCTTTATGACAACTTTGAAGGTGTAACGGAGTGGGTAGCCCTGACTGTATTATTATTGAAATGGACACTGAAGTGGACATTACACAGTCTAATACTGCCCCCTTGTGGACAAGTGCTGAAATTGCGATTACACCAACTGCTGATCCCCTCCCACATCAGCCTTGTGCTGAGGAAGAAAAAGTGCGGGAAACAGAGAAGGAACAGAGCTCGACCAGGACAGACCTGCCTATGGGTTCTTCTTGAGAGAGGGCTTCCTTGCAACACCTCTCTGGAAAGATCACGCCGCGGAAGCCTTTGCGACAACCCCCAGGCTGCAGAACATTGTTACCATGAGCCTAACCTGACTGCAGAGCATCGCACTCCTAGAGCTTATTCAGAGACTGTGACGGACACAAGGGAGCCATCTTCGAAACCTATACTCCCTTCTTTTTTTGCTCTGACTGAGAGACTATAAACCGGTACCTGTGGAGAGGACTGAGGAGACCCCCCTTCATCGCTTCCCCTGGAATCGACACCGTTAGACCCCAGGCCTGCGACGTGGGAGCTACACCTTCTGCTGTTATAGACTGGTAACGTACATTGAGGGAAAGCTAGGGAAAGATATTGCCAGTACTGTTTTGTTTTCTTTGTTTGTTTGCCGTGCATCCGGAGCTGAATATCAGGAGACTCAATCTTCCCTATATGTGCAGCCAAACCAGTTGAATGTGTTATCACCATGTTTAATAGTAAAGAAATGTTTCCTCCCGTTAAATCCGAGTATGGGGATTTTGTTGAAGCAGATCATAGACACACACCCACGGCCTTACTGCCGGTCACTTCATCTAGCGTAGTCGGCAGGATCTGTGATCAACAAAATCCTCTCCCGGTAGTAGCTTATAACCAGACAGCTCCCCCAGCATCTATTGTCAATCAAGTGAGAAAGTTTAACGGACGGAATTATCCTGTACCTGAATGGACAGAACAACTCAAGATAGTGGGGGAAATGTATAACATTGATCCTAAGACCCTAGCAGAAATGGCCATGCTAACATTAGAGGGGGAGGCGTGGACGACAGTCAGGCTGGAGAAGGTTAGGGGCCGGCGTACATTGGATGACTTGGTGCGGGTGCTGGAGAACACCTATGGGCCGACCACATATGCGGGGACATTGCGCTATATGTTCTTCCGGCGTACTCAGCTCGAGTGGGAGGACATTCCCCAATATGCAAACGCCCTCCAAGTACTGCTTGAACAAGCCTGTAGAAAAGAAGACCAGATAGCTAGTACAGACTCCCGTGATCTGGTGCTGAGAGATCAATTTGTAACCGGGCGGAGAGACCCGTACCTTAACCGCGCATTGCAAGATCTACTCCGGATAAATCCGGCCCTTACATTCGCTGAGGTTAAACAGGAAGCGATAGAACGTTCTAGGGGACTTGTCATGGAGACACAGACTTATACCGCGGCTTGCAGGTCCATATCTGGTACCAGAACTCCGAACAGTGACACGGAAGAACTGAAACAGATGGTGGCAGAGTTACAGAAACAGGTGCTACAGCTCACACTAGACCAACAGGCGGACAGGCAAGCGAGACAACAACCCAACCGGCCTATGGGAAGGTGCTGGACATGCGGCGACCCCCGCCATAGAGCAAACCGTTGCCCCCAGAACTTTCAAGTCCACCCGCGGTCCGATGTACCAGAACCAGCGAGCCGTGCTCCTCAACAGCGGCCGCCGTTAAACTAGACGCCCCTGCCAAAGCGGCTCACTCGGCAGGGGGGGCCAAGGAGAAGGGTGTAGGAAAACAGAGCCAGCAACGGAACAAACTTGCATCAAACAGCCCCACCCTGGAAGTATTGCTGGAAGGGATTGCCGTGCAAGGACTAATGGACACTGGGTCTCAGGTATCCACCATCTCCGAGCAGTTTTATGAAGAATATCTGAAGCCGCGAGTTGCCTATGACCTTGATACTACCATCAAGATCAAAGCAGCCAATAATTTACTCATTCCGGTGATGGGAATTGCCTGGATGAACACCAAAATCTGTGGGCAGGACCTCGGGAAGAGGGGGATAATCGTGGTCAAGGAAGGCTTTGGATCAGAAACGCCCATGATTATTGGGATGAACATCCTGAAAGACCTGGATCTGGTGCTGTTCCCCAAGAGGGGACCCAAGTACTGGCAGGAGGTGATCGCACACAGGGCCACCCGCCGAGCCTTTCAACGAGTGGTCCGGACCTGCAGCCTCCAGCGAATGGCAGAGGAACAGCTGCCGCTGGCCACGATCACCGTACCCCGCCACACTAGGATAACCTTACCGGCTGAGAAGGAGACAGTTATCTCGCTACCCCTTAGCACCACAAGACAGCTGGAAGGCGTAGAGGTGCTTATTGAACTGCGGACCCCGAAGGAGGGGAAGCTGAATCCACTAGTTGACCGAACGCTAGCTGTTGTGAAAAAGGGAAGGATTCCTGTTAGGCTGGGCAACACGGCTAACGTGGGCATCGACCTAGAGGCTGGGACACAGCTCGCCCGAGTTTACGCCCTACCCGAAGAGGTGAATCCTATGAGCCCCCTCCAGTTTGCACCGTCTACAGAGGGAGATTGGACAGTGACTGTCTCTGCCATGGCCACTGCCACAGAGGACACCAAAGCGGGGCGAGAACTGCGAGAAAAGTGTCAGTTGGACACATCCCAATACTCCAAACAGGAGGTGTCCCAGATAGAGGAACTACTACAAGAACACCAGGCGTCCTTTGCCCGGCATGACACCGACTTTGCATGCACCACCAGTATCAAGCACGAGATCCCCACGGGTAACGCTGCTCCCATCCGCGAGAGGTACCGCCAAATACCTCCCCAACAATACCAAGAAGTGAAAAACCTCCTGAATTCCATGTTACATGCCGGAGTGGTACGAGAGAGCCAGAGCCCCTGGGCTGCACCGGTGGTGATGGTTAAGAAGAAAGACGGGTCCCTGAGGTTCTGTGTGGACTACCGCCGCTTGAATGCTTGCACCATCAGGGACTCGTACCCTTTGCCAAGGATCGAAGAATCCCTGACAGCCCTGACGAAAGCCAAGTATTTTTCTTCCTTGGATCTGGCCAGCGGCTATTGGCAGGTACCCATGCATGAAAAGGATCGAGAAAAGACTGCTTTCATTCTACCCATGGGCCTGTACGAGTTCGACCCGATGCCCTTTGGCCTGAACAACGCGCCGGGGACTTTCCAGAGGCTGATGGAGCGCTGCTTGGGGGACTTCAATTTCGACTTCACCCTCATCTACCTGGACGACATTGTAGTCTATTCGGCCACATTTGAAGAACACCTACAGCAGCTGGGCCGTGTGTTCCATGGGTTGAGGGAACATGGCCTGAAGTTGAAGCCCAGCAAGTGTCGTCTTCTGCAGCCAGAGATCGATCACCTGGGTCACCGGATCTCGGCCGAAGGTGTTCAACCATCTCCAGAGAAAATAGCCGCTGTACGGGACTGGCCACAACCTGCAAATGTCAAGGAGGTCAGGGCTTTCCTGGGGCTGGCTGACTACTACCGCCGGTTCGTCAAAAACTTCGCCCGGCTTGCTGCACCACTGCACGACCTGCTTCGAGGGACCACCAACAGCCCCAGGGGACGACCCATCAGCTGGGGACCCAGCCAGGAAGAGTCCTTTCAAGCCGTAAAGGGTGCTCTGACATCCCCCCATCTTGGCATATGCGGACTACAATCTGCCCTTTCAACTACATACCGATGCCAGTCTACAGGGTCTAGGGGCAGTACTCTCCCAGGTACAAGAAGGCAAGGAACGTGTCATAGCCTATGCCAGTCGGTCCCTACACGAAGGTGAGAAGAACCCCATCAATTACAGCTCGTTCCGGCTGGAGCTGTTGGCCCTAACATGGGCTATGACGGATAACAATCCGTTGGCCCACTTAGAGATTGCAAAACTCGGAGTCATGGAGCAGCGTTGGATGGCCCGGCTCTCTAAGTTTAACTACAAGATCAGATATAGAGCTGGGTCTGAGAATCAAAATGCGGACAGCCTGTCTAGAGTGACATTCCCCTTACTCACTAGAGACCGGGATGAAGAACTAGAAGTAGACGAGACGCCTGACTTCGCAAGGCTTGCCCGACAGATGATGGATTGCCACCAGTATGTTGTAGGTGAAGCTGGAACTCAAGTGAGGGCCCTGCTGTCCCCCCAGGAGTGGTGCAGACTCCAGGACCAGAACCCTAAATGGGCCTTACTCAAGCAATGGGTGAAGCAACAGCAGAAGCCCTCCTCCGAAGCACGGTCGCGACTGTCCGCCGGGACCTTGACCTTGCTCAGCCAGTGGGATCGGCTAATTCTGAGAGAAGAGGTACTATATCGGAAAGTTCTCCTGTCCCACATGTTGGAGGAATGTATACAAGTTGTGGTGCCTGCCCAATTGGCCCGTGAGATGGTGGACGAAGCACACAAAAGGAACTGTCACTTTGGAATAGACAAGACCTTTCGGTGGATTCAACAGTCCATCTACTGTCCGGGGCTCCGCAAGCTGGTTGAAGACGTCTGCAGTACCTGTCGCACCTGTGAACTTCACAAGTCCACTGAGCAGCGTGCACCTGTCCAGACAATTAGAACATCCAGGCCTCTTGAGCTGTTGATGGTGGACTATCTGTTGATTGGGACGGCGAGTAGTGGCTAGCAATACTGCCTAGTCATGGTGGACCACTTCACAAAATTCGCCGTCGCTGTTGCTACCAAAGACCAGACTGCCGAATCAGCTGCACGGGCCATCTGTCGACAGTTCATCCACGTCTATGGGTGTCCGGAGAGGTTGCACTCTGATCAGGGGCTTATTTCGAAGGCAGAGTTATCGAAGAACTGCATCGGATATATGGGATCCAGAAGTCAAGGACCACCCCTTACCACCCACAAGGAAACGGTGCGTGTGAGCGCTTTAACCGGACTCTACTCCAGTTGATCCGCACCTTAGCCGATGATAAGAAGGACCAATGGCCCCAATTCCTTCCAGATCTAGTATGGGCCTGCAACAACCAGGTCCACTCTGTGACTGGCTACACCCCACACACCCTTCTCTTTGGCCGCCCGGGAAAAGGGGTACATGACCTGAACCTATTCTGCCCTGAAGAAGAGGTCTGCAATACCTACCTATCCTGGTTACATGCCACCGACAGAAGATGGAAACTGTACACCGGCTAGTGAGCCAACAGATCCGGAACCAGATACATGCTGACCCACTCCCAGTACAAGAGGAACCCTTGGAGTTGGGACAGCTAGTCCTGCTCCGTATTAAGAAGCCTCAAGGAAAGCTTCGAGCCAAGTGGGAGGCCGAAATCTACCGGGTAGTCGAACGCCCCTGCCCCAACAGTCATGTATACCGAGTTCGGGGTGAAGACAGTAGCAACACCCGCACCATACACCGAAACATGTTGCGCCCCTGCCGGTCCCAGCCTGACTCCCCGACCACAGTACCCAGAGGGGGTGACGCTGCTGACATGACTGACGTCATAGATACTATTCAGCATAGCGACCACGTTGACTCTGAGGCTGGTGACCCACCTACCCAGACTAGTTCTTCCCCCGGGGGACTGACTGAAGTGGAGCGTACAAAAGGTGACGAGGTGGGGAATAGCCGACCCTTGCGGCGCACTGGCCACACCACTGCTGGGGTCCCTCCCGGACGGTTCTACAGGGACCAGTACGTATGGCCCACTTCTCAACCAACCCCTGTGACATCTACAGCCATCACTGCCTTGAAGCCGGCGGTTGTTGACAGGGACTGCCAACCTTTAAGTGGGGGGGTATGTAACGGAGTGGGTAGCCCTGACTGTATTATTATTGAAATGGACACTGAAGTGGACATTACACAGTCTAATACTGCCCCCTTGTGGACAAGTGCTGAAATTGCGATTATACCAACTGCTGATCCCCTCCCACATCAGCCTTGTGCTGAGGAAGAAAAAGTGCGGGAAACAGAGAAGGAACAGAGCTCGACCAGGACAGACCTGCCTGTGGGTTCTTCTTGAGAGAGGGCTTCCTTGCAACACCTCTCTGGAAAGATCACGCCGCGGAAACCTGACTGCAGAGCATCGCACTCCTAGAGCTTATTCAGAGACTGTGACGGACACAAGGGAGCCATCTTCGAAACCTATACTCCCTTCTTTTTTTGCTCTGACTGAGAGACTATAAACCGGTACCTGTGGAGAGGACTGAGGAGACCCCCCTTCATCGCTTCCCCTGGAATCGACACCGTTAGACCCCAGGCCTGTGACGTGGGAGCTACACCTTCTGCTGTTATAGACTGGTAACGTACATTGAGGGAAAGCTAGGGAAAGATATTGCCAGTACTGTTTTGTTTTCTTTGTTTGTTTGCCGTGCATCCGGAGCTGAATATCAGGGGACTCAATCTTCCCTATATGTGCAGCCAAACCAGTTGAATGTGTTATCACCATGTTTAATAGTAAAGAAATGTTTCCTCCCGTTAAATCCGAGTATGGGGATTTTGTTGAAGCAGATCATAGACACACACCCACGGCCTTACTGCCGGTCACTTCAAAGGACTGGACTGTTCCGTTTTGCAACGTTCAAGCATAAGTTTGTGAATTGGAAATTCCGGAGCCATTTGTCCATAAAAGAATACTTTATTTAAATATTAAAAGCATAAACATGGCCAGATGCATTTCAGACAGGTTGTTGATGAGTAAGGACGTTGTCCGATACGCGTCTGGCCATGTTTACGCTTTTAATATTTAAATAAAGCATTCTTCTGTTATGGACAAGTGGCTCCAGAATTTCCAATTCATGAACTACAACAGTGGTGCCAGCCACTAACCCTGATCCTGAGAACCCAGAGTAGTATACTGTGAGGTGAGCGGCCTCCCTCCACCCCACCCCTACTTAGCTGTTACCATTCAAGCATAAGTGCCACCTGAAACGAAAGAAAAATTATGCGTACTGTTATTGTTATTTTAAAAAAAAAATTTGTGACTGTGTTACCGGGTTGCTTGGGGATGATCTAACCTTTGCCAAGGGGGAATGTGGCACCCCACCAGGTAGGCCGCCACCAAAGGTAATGCACTCCTCCATTAGAGGGAGAGTATTGCCTCTGCTCTCCAGGTGTTGGGATGGCGCAGTTGAGCTTCACACACACACAACACTTAGGACCCTGGGACAGTGGGTGGACCCAGAGGGAGGACCCAAGCGTAGCTGGGAGGGAAAAAGAGAGTTAGTGAGTGGAAGAAGTGGAGGAGTAGAGGACGGGAGTGAAGGAGCGGAGTAGTGTTGACTCCCGTGGGCTGCAGCATGACCACGCTCGCCCCGTGAGGGAAAGACCAACAGATGTGGAGGAAGAACAGAGCCCTTGGGGTATGGATCACTGCTGAGGGACCACCAAGAAAGAAACACCTAGTAAGAGAGAAAGAAAGGAATACCAACAGAGGTTTGACTGCATTGCCGCGGTTCTGGAAACAACACTGAACCAGAGGGTGGCAAGGGAAGCACCCGGCGGCCATGCTGAAAAAACTGAGTAAAAGTAACATAACTCCTGCTGTGGTGTGTGAGACTTTCCTTAGCGGCGACCACCGGCCGCGGAGGCTGCATGAGATACTGGGGTGCTGATGACCTAATAAACACCTGCCAAAGTGTGAACCGACTCCTCCATCCCACTGCCCTGGGGATTGCGCTTGTGGAGCCCACTGGGACGGGGTACTCGGTGCCGGACTGAGATTCTGCTGGGGGATGTCACGGTGGTCCTATTCCGGACCGTGTCCCGGGTTCGCACAATAAAATGGGGGATATTTACAGGGGATTAGGTTTGTCCTGACGCCACCCACGGGTTGTGGTCAGGGTGACCACCGCTGCTGCAGAACCTCCGGGGATGATGTTTTGGCAGCTTAGATGGAACGGCTCTCCGCAGGTAGAGCCTGGTTCCCCGGGGCAGTGGTAGTTAAAGTCTGTGATGGGGGTTACAGATGTTGCAGGAGAGTAGGGGTAGTAGTAGAGATGATGAGAGTGGAGGCAATAGCAGTTTATGAGGGAGAGTGGGGCTTCAGCACAAGGATCACACACACTCACGTTTGTTGGCGTTTTCCAAGTTTTACTTTGCAGATGGTATTACTAAGTATTGTCCACAGAGTCTGTACCGGGGCCGGGTTGCTCCTCCCACCCTGACCGGGTCCTTGGCTTCCTACTTCTGCGCTTTGTGTGTGGCCCTGCTACCGCGTTTAGCTAAACTGCTGGCCCTGTCTCCCCTCACGGGTACCAATCTGCTAGGCAACTTGAGTCCTCTGTGTCACTGACCCCTCTGTGTTGCTTTGCTATGGTACAGTGAAGATGATGGACCTTCACTATTCCGGTATTCACTGTCCTGTCTGTCTCAGGCACAGCCTCGGATCCGGTATCCGTCCTAATTACCTCTCCGGGGTTGAGTTTAGGGTAACTCCTTGTCCCGGGTGTGTTCCTCTGTTTCTCTGACTCCTTTCCTCAAACCTCTCAAGACCTTCACTCCAACTCGATTCTCCTCCAACTTCAGACTAAACTAAACTGACTAACTGTCACTCCTGCTCTGAGGTAAACAACATTAGCTCCTCCCACTTGTGCAGGTGCCACCTAAGCTCCCCCCACTTTCTAGTGTAGTGTTGTGTGGGGAGTAAACCCGTGTTGCTGTTTCTGTGGCACATTAACCCTTGGGGTGCCACACGCTCCACCAGCGGGCTTAATTTTTTTAGGCTGGGATCTCAGTAGGCTGAATGAATGGAATTCAAAGAAAAAAAAAACACAGGTGTTCTAAGGCAGCATAACCGAACGCAGCCAAACGCATGTGCATTGTATTCCCATGTTTAACATAGGAACGCATAGTACCTGTATATGGCTGATCTCCAGGCCACTGCCTCTGTATCCCTGGCGGCCGCCGCTGATCTCCTGGCCACCGCTTCTGATCTCCCAGCCACCGCTTTTGATCTCTCAGCCACGGCTTCTGATCTCCCAGCCACCGCCTCTTATCTCATGGCCACTGCCGAGACCGTTGATTGGGTGGCTCGGCACCAAACTATGTGAACACATGCAGAGAATCCCCACTGTGTTCACATCAGTATCGCTGGGGTCAGACCAGCCGCCGCCTCTGATCTGCCGGCCGCCGCCTCTGATCTCCCAGCAGCAACCGCTGATCTCCCGGCCACCGCCTCTGATTTCCCTGCGGCCACCATTGATGTCCCGGCCGCCACCTCTGATCTCCCAGCAACCGCTGCTAATTTCCCGGCTGCCACCTCTAATTTCCCGGCTGCCGCCGCTGACCTTCCAGCCACCGCCAAGACCACTGATTAGGTGGCCAGGCACCATACTATGTGAACACCTGCAGAGAATCCCTGCTGCGTTCACATCAGTATGGCTAGGGTTAGACCTGCGTCAGCAATCAGCCTGCCGGATCCGCTTAAAATGTAGTCTCTGGCAGGCTGAGCGCATAGCATTATCAGCATGTAGCGCTATGCGCCACCTGCCCATGCATTGCTATGGTAACCTGAGGCTTCGCGAACCCGCCAGCTCCACAGAGAAGTCCCGGATATGCGCTATTGCAGAGCGCACAGGGAAACTCTTCAAACCGTTTTTCCTGTGCACTCTGCAAAAGCGCATATCCGGTCCTTGTGAGTGGAGCCAGTGGCAGCGCTATGGTTCAGGTAACCATAGAGCTGCATAGGCAGGTGGCGCATAGCATTAGATGCTGATAATGCTATGAAATCAGCCTGACAGAGACTATGTTTTAAGTGGATCCGGCAGGCTGAAGGCTGATGCAGGTCAGACCCCTAGCCTATCACTGCGTTTGGCACTGCATTTGCATCTGCATGTAAGACGCATGCAGACACAAACGCAAGTGTGAAACCAGGCTATGTGCATGAGTGAAATCATGCCTTGTGAGAGTGTGCTGGGAATACAGTGCCTGTAGCTGTGTCTCCTTTTATCCTCTACCCTACTGCAACTTGATAGATGAAGATTTAGGAGGGTTACATATTTTGGATACTTACTGAGGCCTTGTCCACACACCTGCGCTCTCAGTATTTAGCACTTCTGTTCTAAATACTTAGGTTTTGACAGAGAAGCGCAGGTGTGTGTGTGCGGATGCTTTCTGCAGACGCTGTCCCTGGTTACCCGATGTGTATCGTGGTAACCAGTTCATACAGCAGGCTGCCTAGTGTCTGCTTATCCAGAGTGCACAGGGAAAGGCTGCTAGCAGCTTTTCCCTGTGCGCTCGCAATAAGCAGTCTCTAGGCAGCCTGCTGTATGAACTAGTTACCACGATACACATCGGGTAACCAGGGACAGCGTCTGCAGAAAGCGTCCGCACACACACACCTGCGCTTCTCTGTCAAAACCTAAGTATTTAGAACAGAAGTGCTAAATACTGAGAGCGCAGGTGTGTGGACAAGGCCTATCTCACTTATTAATTAGCTGCCTGATGCTCATTTTTACACTGTGTAGACGTATACATCACAGAATTACTTTGACTAACCACATTAATTCCTGAATGTGAGCAGTGAACTTTCTAACCCCTATTCTGGGATAAGACAACAAATTTTATGAAAGTGATCTGCAAATTGTCTATTCATTACATTATTTATCAAATGAGATCAAGTTATGTTAAATTGCAATCTCCAGTTTAGTTATTTGCAGATTTAATTCATTTTTAATTTTAGATGCCTTGGAACAAATAATAATCTGAACAAAGCAAAGGTTCTTTCTGACATGGCATGACATAATTTGCCCTGGGACTAAAGCTAGGGTCACATTTGCGAGCTTGCATCCTTTTGAGGGATGTATTAAAGGATGCTTTTTTTCCCCTTGCCATTTCCATGACATGTTTTTCACTTTTAGCGCATGCGTTAACGCATGGTACATATATGTACAATGCATTAATGCATGCGTTTCTCATAGTCTCCCATGTTAAAAAAAAGCATGCGTTCTCAATAACGGGCCCAAAAACGCTGCAGACAGCATTTTTGGGTGCACTACCAAAAACGCATAGCATCACACGCATGGCACTTTTGCAACGTGTCTTTTGCATTGCAGCATATGGGTGTGTTAACACATGTGTTTTTCCACATTTGCACATGAAAATAACGCATGCATTTAGCTAATGCATGACACACGTCTGACCCTTGCCTAACAAGGGTCATATATACAAGTAGAAATGAGTTGAGTAACTGGAAGGTCGAGCTTGTATTTTAAAGGGAACCAACCACCCCAAGTAACCCCCCCGGACTATTAATATGGTTCCCTACGCCCAGCACATACATGTGCTGCAAGGTTTTTTGCTAAAAAAACTGTTTTTTATAAGTGAAGATAATGCTTTAGAAAGTTTATAAAAGAGGGACGGGTGGGCGTTACTTAGCTGGTTCTAAAGCCGAGATTCTGCTGCCAGTCATCCTCGTGTCCTCGTCACATCAGTAACGGCCAGCCCTTTTTTCAGCGTCCCAGGCTGGTGCACGGGATGTCATGCCCGTGCACACGTCATCAGCTACAGCCGGGTCGCGAGCGCGCGCTCTGACTTCCTGCGCTCAGCTATGGAAGTCAGAGCGAGTGCTCGCGACCCGGCTGTAGCTGATGACGTGTGCACGGGCATGACATCCCGTGCACCAGCCTGGGACGCTGAAAAAAGGGCTGGCCGTTACTGCTGTGACGAGGACACGAGGATGACTGGCAGCAGAATCTCGGCTGTATAACCAGCTAAGTAACGCCCACCCGTCCCTCTTTTATAAACTTTCTAAAGCATTATCTTCACTTATAAAAAACAGTTTTTTTAGCAAAAAACCTTGCAGCACATGTATGTGCTGGGTGTAGGGAACCATATTAATAGTCTGGGGGGTTATTTGGGGTGGTTGGTTCCCTTTAAGGATATATTTTAAGTCATTTTCTTAAATATCAGATTTTCCATATACTTTATTAATAGTGAAATCAATAGACCATAAAATAGAAAACATGTGTCATCCTTACAATCTACTGTTGTAATCCAATATGATGATAAATGAAGTAAAATTATTAGGATAACCAGTACATAGAAATCTTGGGGTCCATAGTATAAGTTCTTATCGCACCCCTCCCAACAAAAAAAAATATGTGGGTCATCTAAGAGCATATCTCACAACATTATAAAGAATTTTTTCTCTTATTGACGCCCCTTTCATTACACCTATAAAGTATAAAGTATGATGCCAACCAAAGTGCCCCTTGAACTTCTTCAGAGTACCCTCCACATGCACAGTATGATGACCTCACATCCCCCCAAACTACACCAAATCATGGTGACCTCAACAGTATAATCCCCAACTGTGACTCCCACTTAGCCATCTATGCCGTATAATTGGCTTATGTACAGTATAGTGGCCCCTATACCTCTTAATCGATAATCACCACCACTATTCCTCAAAATAGTATAATGGCCCCTACAAAACACTCTGCATGATGCCGATCCAGATGAAAGTGTGATGCAAGGTGGGGTGCCGACACTAGCATCAGGCACCCCACGGATCCCATAGCAGCAGCGTGGATTGCAATACACCACTGGAATTAAGGGGATTGGACAAAACTTGCTAAAAAAAAGTCAACTGAATTGAACGGGAAAGGCTGAAAGTGTAAACAAAATGTTAATTTAGTATCATCAACTGCATAAGCTGTGGTTATCTTACATATCTTTGAACTCCAAGGTGGATGCATAATCAACGTTTATTAGAAAGTCTGGAGGCATTATTCTTAAATCCAAATAACATGTATAGGCCTAATAAGATTAATTGAAGGTTAATGTTAACACTATGGAGTTAAGCAGGGAAGGTTCAATTAATGGGATATCAATTTCTGTACCTTTTTACTACAGTATTCTACACATTATGGGCACTGTTTACAGTAGTTTTTGTTTTGCCTGATGAGTAAGTAATGCAGCTGTGAATGTAGGAGCCCTTCCTGCACTTGGATGCCCCTTCTAATAGCCAGATTAGAGACCTGCTGGAAAGATTGTCTTCTGGTTGACTCATTGCAGTGATGTATTGCACAGTCAGATAGATACCTACATAGGAGCTTTGACTGAAGAATTAAGTAGCCACATGGAACTTATACCTGACCCAAAGATGCGAAACCCTTTGAAAGGAAATTTGTCACCAGAATTTTGTTCCCCCATCTAAAATCAGCACTATTTAGGGGCTGAAATCCTTTTGATGAATTCACTGTTTTATATGCTACAGATCCATCAGTTCTCTAACGTAAAGCTCATGGGCCCTGATGCAAGAACTCCAATGGGGCCCCCAATTATTGCAAATGCTTAATACCAGCAGTCATTTTCTATAGGAAAAAGGGACTTTTGGGGCCCCCTAGGCTCCAGGGCCCGGGTGTGATTGCAACCCCTGCACCTGTTGTAGTTATGCCTCTGCTAAGCTCTGTAAAACTCTGTCCTCATCACTGATTGGCAGCTTTATCTTTACTCTGTGTATAGGCAGTAGGTTACCAATCCAAAGTGGCAGTGGGCTTAGGCAGAGCTTCTAAAAATGGAGTACTATATGACATCAAACAACCCAGTAAGTGACACACCACTGGAGTCAGTTTCTATAACCCTACATTATGCTCTTCATAGATTAGGAGAAAGCAAAATGGTGACACATTCCCTTTAATACTTCATAATCTATTTTATACAGATCTGCAATATCTGCAAGACAGTGCACCTACCGTAGTCTTACCATGTTTTCACCTTCCTGACCAGGCCAATGTTTCCAATTCTGAACACTGTAACCCTGGAACACTTCAAAGGATTCCAGTAGTTGTTAAGATTGTTTTCTCATGACATATTGTACTTCATATTAGTGGTAAATTTAGGATGATATGTTTTGCCTTTATTTGTGAATATATTGGAAATTTGGAGAAAAGTTTGAAAATTTAGCAATTTTCAAAATTTGACTTTTTATGCTCTTAAACCATAGAATTATGTTACACAAAATACTTAACAAATAACATTTCCCAAATGTCTACTGTACATCAGAACTATTTTTAAAACATTTAATTTTTGTTAGCAAGTTAGAAAGGTTAAACGTTTATCAGCAATTTTTTTATTTTTCCACAAAAATGTATAAAACCACTTTTTAGGGATCACATCACATTTGAAGAGACGTTCTGTCTATATGACAGAAAACACCCAAAAGCTTCATAGGAACTAAAGCAAAGAAAAAATGAAAACTTTACCTGTTCCCATAAAAATGTTACTTTCGCCCCAAATCTTGCATTTTCATAAGCGTAACAGGAGAAAATGCACTGTAAATGTGTTGTACAATTTGTCCTGAATATGCCGATACTCCATGTGATTGATAACTACTGTTTGGGTGCATGGCACAGAATGGAAGAAGCGCCATTTGAGCTCCTGATCTACCTAAATATTAAACTCCCAACACAAGTGACCCTATTTTGGAAACTACACCCCTCAAACAATTCATCTAGATGTGTGATGAGCACCTTGAACCCCCAGGTGCTTTTATAGAATTGTATAATGTTAAGTCGAGAAAATAAAAAATGATATTTTTCCCACAAAAAATCCAAACTTGAGATAGGAAACTGGGCACTGACCTTTTTGAGGCTTCACGGAGGGGCACACACAATGACGTCCAGGAATTCGGGGTTGCTCTGCACAGTCAAAGGCAACAATTTAAAACAGAAGATGCGGCACTAATCCAGGTCCGGGTTGCTCTGCGGTTTTATTTATACAACCATGCGGATACAAGCAAGGGAGGGTGTGCAAGGGACTACGGTCACCGTTTCGCACACACTTGTGCTTCTACGGGTACAAGTTACAACGTTATAACTTGGACCCGTAGAAGCACAAGTGTGTGTGCGAAACGGTGACCGTAGTCCCTTGCAACCGCTCCCTTGCTTGTATCCGCATGGTTGTATAAATAAAACCGCAGAGCAACCCGGACCTGGATGAGTGCCGCATCTTCTGTTTTAAATTGTTTCCCACAAAAATGTTGTTTTGGCCCCAATTTTTGTATTTTTAAGAGGGTAACAGTTTTCACAAGAGTACAATTTTGTGCAACTTCTCCTAAGTATACTGATATCCCATATGTGGTAGAAAAGTAGAGTTTGCACGCACAGCATGGCTCAGAAGGGAAAAGGTACAATTCGGCAGGATTAGATTGCGCATGCTATGTGACATTTGGACAGCCCCTGATATGGTAAAAAACACAAAAGAAACCTCCAAAAGTGCCCACACTTTGGATACTACACCACCCATTAAAATAATCTAGGGGATCAGTGAGCATATATAACCCTTAGGTGATTCACAGGATTGTATAATATTGGGTTAAGTAAATGAAAATTACATTTTTTTTCCACTAAAACATTGGCTCCAAGTTTTTAATATTCAAAAGGGTAATGCGAGAAAGTAAACAATAACATTTGTTATGCAATTTCTCCTGAGTACATTAAGCTTAATATTTGGTCATAAACGTCTTTTGAGGTACAGGGCAAAGCTAGGAAGGGAAGGAGCAACATGTTTTGGTGCAGATTTTGCAGGTATGGTTTGTATGGGCCATTTTACATTGGCAGAACCCCGGAAGTGTCAGAGCAGCAAAACGCCCCATAACTGACCAAATTTTACAACCCTCAATGAAATTATCTAAAGATGCATTTATTATATTGACACTAGGGATAGGGAGTACTGAAATATTCAGAATCGCTATACTCCTAATGAGTACTTTTTAAAACTCCACTCACACATAGACAGCCATAAAACAAGCATTTCTGGGACAATGCAGGAGGGTGAGCTTTTTTGCACATTCACTGCATGCCACACCTTGCTGTACCCCCTAGTGAGACCCTTCCATTCTAGTTTCTTTCACGCGGTGCTGACTCCCTTTGTGTCCTGAAGGCAGCTGGCAATAAGTGTCAGATCGTTCACGATCGACACATCACTCACAAGCATCAGTGTTACTCAGCGAATACTGAACTATCCATGTGAGTAATGAATAGTAAAGAGTATATTCACTCATCCCTAACTGACACACAGGAAGAAAAACATTATTACATTTTCATTAGTGATGGGCGAATCCTAAATTACTCGGAATCGCTTGACTCTAGCGAGTCCGAGCCCGGGACTCGCTACTCGTTGCGAGTCTAGCGAGTCCAATGTTAATGAATGGGGAAGCGAGTAATAGCGAGTAGTGTGCGATTTACAAATCACAGATGTGTCTCGGAAGCTTCAGCCTGAAGCAATCCTAGTTTTGCCATTGATTTGCATTTGACTCCTTTACTGTGCAAGTAATCGCTGGGAAACTCGCACAGATAAGAGTCCTGCTGTCTGCTCTGTGTGCAGGCTGCCGCAGCTCCAGGGTCCTAGAGCCCGCCTGCTGCCTGATGTAGCAGAGCTGAGATTGTTCTCAGTCTGCTCATTCCCTGTGCATAGACATCTATATCTATGCACAGGGGATGTAGCAGAGAGGACATCGCGTTTTGGACTGCGTCGGACGGAAGAGGATTTTTTTCATTAAAGATGGAGTCCCTAATGGCTTTTTTTTTATTTCTAATAAAAAATTTTCTCTGTGTTGTGTTTTTTTTTAAACAATTTAATAGAAATTCATGGCGGTCATGTCTAATATTGGCGTGACCGCCATAAATTTCGGGCTTAGGGCCAGCTGATAATGCAAAGCTGGCCCTAACCTCTTTATTACCCAGCGTGCCACTGCCATCAGGGCCGCTGGAAGAGCGGGGTTCAGCGCCAGAGGATGGTGCTTCAATGAACGCGCCATCTTCTGGGGCGGCTGCGGGCTGCAATTTGCAACGGGGGGTGCCCAGAAAGCTTGGGCATCCCTGCGCTGCGGATTCCAGCCCCCAGCTGCTTAGCTGTACCTGGCTAGACATAGAAATTGCGCGGAGCCCCACGCATTTTTTTTAAATTATTTCATGAAATTCATGAAATAATAAAAAAAAAGGGCTCCCCTATATTCTTGTGTCTGGCCAGGTACAAATAGGCACCTGGGGGTTGGGGGCAGCCCGTCGCTGCCTGCTGGATCCAGCTGGTTCCAGAAAGACCATGTAATTTTTTTTCTGATAAATCAATAAAACAATCCTAAAAAAGGGACTGCATCTTTATTAACCCCTCGCCCATGGTCCAGGGGTTAATAAAGATGCAGTCCCTTTTATTTACATCGTTTTATGGATTTGTCAGAAAAAAATTTCACGTGGGCTTCGCCGTATTTCTGGAACCAGCCGAATCCAGCAGGCAGCGAATTTCATGAAATTTGTATGTCTAGCCAGGTACAGCTAAGCAGCTGGGGGCTGGAATCCGCAGCGCAGGGATGCCCAAGCTTTCTGGGCACCCCCTGCTGCAAATTGCAGCCCGCAGCCGCCCCAGAAGATGGCGCGTTCATTGAAGCGCCATCCTCTGGCGCTGAATCCCGCTCTTCCAGCGGCCCTGGTGGCGGTGGCACGCTGGGTAATAAAGGGGTTAATACCAGCTTTGTTATACAAGCTGGTATTAAGCCCGAGATTCTTAATGTCAGGCCACGTTTGACCCAGCCACTAAGAATCTCCAATAAAGGGTTAAAAAAACACAACACAGAGAAATTTTTTTATTAGAAATTTAAAAAAAAAGCCATTAGGGACTCCATCTTTAATTAAAAAAATCCTCTTCCGTCCGACGTAGTCCAAAACGCGATGTCCTCTCTGCTACATCCCCTGTGCATAGATATAGATGTCTATGCACAGGGAATGAGCAGACTGAGAACAATTGCAGCTCTGCTACATCATCTCTGTGAGCAGGCGGGCCCAGGACCCTGGAGCTGCTGTCTCTAAGACAGCTGGACTCGGCTCGCAAACTTTGTGAGTTTCCCTGTGATTAGTCGCACAGTAATCAGACCAATGCAAGTCAAAGGCAATCCTAGTTTTGTAAGCGTCTCTGACAAAACTAGGATTGATATTGATTTGCATTGGACTCGTTGCTGTGCGAGTAATCACTGGGAATCTCGCAGAGTACCGAGTCCTGCGAGTCCCTTACTACTCGCCGAGTAACGAGTCCTAGCGAGTAGATTCGCCCATCCCTAATCTTCATCATAAAAAATTAGTTTTAGCCTCAGGTATTACATTTGCTCACAGGAAAATGGGTAAAAATAGCAGTAAAATGCCTCACACAATTTATGCTGAATATGGCAATACACCATATGTGGCTATAGAATACTGTGAGACTCAGGAGGGAAGCAGCGCTATTTCAATGCTGGTGCAGAAATATTCATACAATAGCTAGCAAGCAAACTCCATATACAATGCCCCTAAATGCTGAAAGAGCAGAATTCCCCACAATGGGCTTCATTTCAGAGATTACACCCCTTTAGGAATTCTTCTCAAGTTGTAAAAAAGATTTTGACTCCATGGGTGTTTTACAGAAACAAGCAGCAATGGGTGTTGCTGAGTGAAAATTGCAAATCTTCCATTGTAGTGCTCAGTACATTGTACTACCCATAGATTGTGCCTAGCCCATGCTTCTGGAGGCATCCCAAAAATTAGGTTGGCTCTCCTCACTACAGAAACTCCCAACATGTAGATGCCAAATATGGTTTAGAAACAGTGTGGGGCCCAGAAGGGAGGAATGCATTTGGATTTGGACTTTGCTGGTTTTATTTTAGGTGGGAGCCAAGGCATTTTTCTGGAGCCTTTGTGCTACCAGTGTAAACACCCTATATTTCTGTTAACAGATGGTGGACCTGAGTGGGGACGTGTGTTTTTGTTGGTTGAGTTGTATGCTATTGGTGGTGATTTGGGCACAGAACATTTTTAGATAAGTCCACATTCATCCTGTGCTCTTTGCTGAGTAAATACATTCGGGTTTCCATCTACAGCTTTGAAATATGTACTTCAGATGAAACCATCAATGAATTTATACACTTATATAGCAGCTGAGTTACTACCGATTCCATTTGATCTCTGTTCAGCAGTGTCCTTCTTTGCAAAGATGTACAAAACAGTTGTTGACCACAATTTTGTACAAGCCTAAAAATACATGTAAAAAGACACACATCCACTGGTGATTTTTTTTTTTTTGCAGGATGAGTTGGCATTTTTAATGGTACCATTTTGGGTCATATAATATTTTTGTGAGGCTGAATCAAGAAGAAACAGCAATTAAGAAATAGAGATGAGCAAACACCTTTTGAAGTTAGGGTGAGATTCGGTTAATTAAATCACAATATGTTTACCGAATAATTTGACGAACAGTTCGTCAAATTGGCGAACCTCATAAAATTCAATGGGAGGCAAAACCAAAGGAATAGAAAATATCTTTAGGGGGCCCAAAAGCTCCAAAAACAGCTAAAATTAGTGGAAGACAGCAGGTAAAATGCCATCTATTCCACAGGATTAACATTTTTATCACTGTGAAAGCCTGGGCCTGGCTCAGCATTTAAAGCTTCAACATTAATCAAATACAGGGGGATAAGTGTTAGGTGTAGACAATGTGCTTAGAGAGCCCTGCAAAATTCAGAATATACACAACAAAGAGCCCCCAAGAAAAGTCTCCACATTTCAAAACATTAGGGCCAGATACACTGAAAGTGGCATCAATTGACCCAGAATAAAAATGATATAATGAAAAACAAAAGAAATACAGGGGGCGCACTATTGCATTATCAATGTTACCAGCGGGGGATAATAATATGCGTGTTCACTAACCTATTATTGTTGTGCAATCCCCGCACAACAATGGTGTAGATTTTGGAAGCGGTCGGGGTCTCCTTTCTCCTATTAAAAGTTTTTTGCGGTGGTGTGGAGACAAGTTGAATCAGCTCCGTCCCGGGAGTCTCGGCGTCCCCGCTCGCTTCCTTCTGTAACCCCGCCTGCTGCCGCCCCACGTGACTGGGCGCACTAACGCAGGCAGGTCCTGTGTTTCTCTCCTGGTAAAGGATTTAGCTCGGTCTGCAGGTCCTCAAGTATCAACGAGCTGCTCCAGCCGTGTTCTCTATGCGAGATGATAAATTTGAATTCAAAAGGACGGTCTCCTGTAGGGCGCTCTAATTAAGGCCAGGGACCCTTCACATATCAGACCTGCTTCCGAAGTAGGTCTGATATGTGAAGGGTCCCTGGCCTTAATTAGAGCGCCCTACAGGAGACCGTGCTTTTGAATTCACAAAAATGATATAATAGCACAGCCTGCATGAATGGCACAGGGACATGAACAGTGCCTAGACTAGCATTTGCAGATTAAACATTGTTTAGTAATAGGGGATTGACTGACTAGTGTAAGTATGGTATCAAAAATATAAACCCCGGCACACAATATGTGAATAAGAAAGTTCAAAGACACATCAAACGGTGTTGGAGCGTAACTGTAATTTATTCTCTCGCAGCTGAGCACAACGTAAAAGTATACAGTGTGACGTTTCGGCTAACATAGCCTTCCTCAGACACTGATGATATACTAGATCAGAGTGAATAAATGACAAAGAAAAACATGTCAAAAACATTGTGTACATATTATTGACAATATTACATGGTATACAAGAGAAAACAGTTGCATCCAATTGAAACTAGGATTGTAATAGAGTGAAAAATCAAAAACATAGTAAAGCCGAACTCATCGTACCAAAATGCGTAAGTGCTTATACATGGGGCTGCAACATGAATGAGGGAATCAAACGCAAGAAATCTGTGTGTAGAAAAAGACAATTATTAATCCATAATTGTATATGCACATCTAGACATATCTTGTCTCTGAAGGACCAAATATGGGAGGTGTAACCCGAATACGACTAACGTATATAGGTATATATATCTATATATATATTTTATTAAATGAGAAAAATAGAAATAAAAATGAGGCAAAAAGCTGGGGGAAAAAAAATTAAACTCAAGCACCAGGCTTACCCAGGGACACCTGGTAGGGTCAGAACCTATGGTCGCGAGTAGCGGTTGTCAGAGGAACCCAATGGTATATTTATGATAACTGTGTAGATCAGCGACGGGCTCTGTTAACAATTGTGGTCATAGAAGAACTGAGTAAAGAAATATAAACCAGACAATAGAGTAAACACATGACCTCAAAAGGGCTCATAAAGCGAAAAAAGAAAAAACCTGAGGTAGATTGATTACCTGTAACATATGTTCAATTGTGACAGTATCTTACGGGTCTGAATGCCCTTAGGGGGTCCGGCAGAGGGTCTGGAGTCAAAAGGGTAAATAAATACCACACAATGCGGTATCACATGAGCATGTGAATACTACAATATACAGTTATTATAAGACACTGTTATTTGTGATCAAAAGCAAACCTTATATAATGGGCAGTTTCACCAAAGTATCTAATGAATACTCCCACTACCAGAACCACCTAGGGCAAGGTACAGAAAGATGTTATGAGCATACTACAAGTAAACACTGTCATCATTCAATTATCCCACCATATAACATACTAGTGCAGTACTACCTTATTGAGCAGCAAACACAGATTACTGGCTCCTATCTGTGCCCCAAGAGTGGTGTGAAATAAGAGGAATTAATGGCCTGGAAACAAAGCAAAGACAGTGAATAACTGCTGGACTGGGATATACAGCCCAACAGAGTCTGGTACCTGTGATACAGCAGCCTGCAGCGTGCTGGGGAGGTAGGGGAGTGCTGCTTACAGTCCTGTGCTTTAAGTAGTGTGCAGACAGGTGATGGGCATTACTGACTAGTGTGCAGATCGCCTCCTGCTTCCTGCCACTGGAACGCAGGAAGAGATCTGAAGTGGAACGCAAGCATAGATGTGACGAGTCAGGTGACTGTGAGTCTGGTGACTGTGAGTCCCGCCTCCCTCTCAGCTCCGTCAATATCTCTGCCAGAAAGAGAAAAACAAGCAGTTAGTGTGAAAACTAAAGGACATAGGAGCACTGAAAGTAAACCATAATCTACAAGAGACAAATAGGGTAATATCCACAATAAAGGTGAGTAAGCACAGTGCACAGGTACTGGTCAGTTGATGTCAATTACATTAATAATGTTATTGTGTCAGTGTATAAAGACCTAAGATGCAAAAGGAAAAACGAGCACCAAACAGCATTGTATTATATATAAGCTCCTATATCACAGCACCTCTGACCAGTCCCGTGCACCGTGCATCACACCCTAAGTATAGGAAATATGAAAACAATGCAATAGTAGATGTTAATAATGTAATCATGATGATAGACATTAATGGCAAACAAACAAGCATGGTGGTGGGATAAATATGACGACCAGGTCACATGAAAGAGCCAGATTGATCGGCCAAAAGTTCCCCATTGTTGTCATAAATCTTAAGTTGGA
Source organism: Allobates femoralis (assembly GCA_033576535.1). Classification (NCBI taxonomy): domain Eukaryota; kingdom Metazoa; phylum Chordata; class Amphibia; order Anura; family Aromobatidae; genus Allobates; species Allobates femoralis. Next base: position 301,492,741 of record JARQOC010000006.1, on the reverse strand, counting down.
AATAGAACAAAGTGAAGTATCTGACAGTATGCCAGTTCTGTAGAGGGACGCCCTCAATGCTTAGCTAGATGGCAATACATCATATTCTCTGTTGAGTCCAAATGGAGCCAACGTCTGTAACTGGTGAATCCAGTAGGATTCCCGTTCCTTTAATCTCTGTATCCTGTTGCCGCCACGTCTGCCCACATTGACCTGCTCAATGATTTGATATTTCAACTGGGCCACGGTGTGTCTGTTCTCGTTGAAATGATGTGGAATCGGTAGAATGTTCTGTTTACACCTAATCGTAGACTTATGTTTCCCTATGCGGTCTCGGGCATGCTGGGTGGTCTCCCCAACATACCGAGACCGCACGGGCATTTGATAAGATACACCACATAAGTGGTATCGCACGTGAAGAATCCATTAATCGGGTATGCCTTCCCTGTTCTCGGATGAGTAAAGTATTGGCCTTTTGTAATGTTCGAACAATGAACACAACCTAGACACGGAAATGTACCATGCCGAGGAGTGGAAAGAAAGCGTTGTACTAAGGGTGGTCTTTGTGGGCCTATGTCAGCCCTGACCAATCCATCTCTCAGATTATTAGGGCGTTTATGACACACTAATGGTGGATTCTTAAATTCAGGAATGGTAGGATATGCTGTCCCTAATAGGGGCCAGTGTTTGCGGAGTATCCCATGCAGGAACTTATTGAAGGGATGGTAAGTATTCACAAACACCACCCTGGGGGTCTGAGACCTAATTACTCTGTGCTGCATTGATTGAGGGAGAGCAAACCGTGATGGATAACCTCTAGTGACGAATTTCCGTGTCATCTCATCTTGTCGTTCCTTAAGTTTTATTGGATCTGACACAATCCGCTTGACCCTGATATGTTGCGACTTGGGTAAGGACAGCTTCATATGTGGGGGGTGGCAACTTGTGAAATGCAGCAGGCTATTCCTGTCGGTGGGTTTGGTGTATAGGTCAGTGCTTAACCCGCCCCTTGAATCAATCAAAACCAACGTGTCCAAAAAATTGATCTGTGTCTGATGATGATGTAATGTAAAATTAAGGCCACTAACTGACGTGTTGAGGTGATTAAAGAATTCCATAAGGCTATCAGTACCACCGTTCCATACCAGGAACACGTCATCAATGTAGCGTCGCCATAGGACCGCATGTGTCTTGTAAAGGGTTTGTGGATATACATACTCCTCCTCGAATTTAGACATATAAATATTTGCATACGGCGGTGCTACATTACTGCCCATCGCGGTGCCTTTACACTGGACGTAATATTGGTCTTGAAAGAGAAAGAAGTTTTTCGTAAGAACGAGATTTAAAAGGTCCGTGCAGAAATCCTTTTGGGGAATAGAGAAATTTGTGTGTTTGTTCGAAAACCAAGACACCGCATCAAGGCCATCACCATGTCTGATGCTCGTGTAGAGGCTTGTGACATCCATAGTAACAAGATGACAGCCAGATGGTACTGGCTGAATGTCCTGTAATATTGACAGAAAGTGTCCGGTATCCTTAATGTACGAAGGGGTCAATGGTACAAGGGGGGATAGGATTTTTTCAATAGTTCTGGCTATGGGAGAGAGAATAGAATCCGTAGAAGCCACTATAGGTCTTCCCGGTGGCCTATCCATGTTCTTGTGGATTTTTGGAAGCGTATAAAAGACAGGTGTAATGGGATGATGATTGATGAGAAAATCAGCAAGCTTAGTATCAATGACTTGTATGCTCAAGTAATAGTCTACCTTCTCCATAATTAAATTTCTTATGGAGAGAGTAGGATCTCTGTCTATTGGAAGATATGTCGATCGGTCAGATAATTGGGTCTGAATCTCTTCTACATAATACGCTTTATCTAGAACAACCAAGGCCCCACCCTTATCGGCTGGTTTAATGATCAAATTTTTACGGTCCTTGAGGTCCTTGAGTGCCTGGCGTTCTGCAACTGTAAGATTGTGTCTGACTTGTAATTCCCCTTTACTGACATCCTTTAGCCACTTCTCTACGTCTGCTTTAACTAGGGCTATATAGGTCTCAGTAGGGTGATACTTAGATGGAGGCATATATGAGCTGGGTTTTTTCAAACCCAAAACCTGAGAGGTGAATTGTGTATGATCAGTTGCTAAAATACCAGACCCAGAAGACTCACCTGTATTTGCAAAATGTGTCTTAAGCCTTAGTGTTCTATAGAAGCGATTAAGTTCTTGTTCAATGGTAAAAGAATCGAAGATGGGGGTTGGGCAGAAGGAGAGCCCCTTCTGCAGAACCTCCATCTCCGTTGGGGATAAATAATGGGATGAGATGTTGAATACCAAGTTTTTATTACCTGTGACCTGGTCGTCATACGGTGTGGGCCTGGGGCCCCTCGGTCCCCTCCGCGTCTTCCTCGTCCGCGTCTCTGGCCGGGCCTACTTTATTAATTAGTGTAAGTATGGTGCTCAAAGAGCCCTGGTAAATTCATTAAACTCATAGCAAAGAGACCCCAAGAAGATTTGTCACATATAAAAAAATTAGAGCTCGCCACCACAAAAGTGACGTCAATTGACCAAGAATAAAAATTGAATAATGGCGCATCCTGCATGCATGGCACAAGTTCTGGAACAGGGTCTGGCCTAGCAATTGAGGATTAAACATTGATGAATAAAACGATGATGAGTGACACATGTAGGCCTGTTATTTTGGTGGCCCTCATATCTTATGCAACTGCTCCAATAAATATTATATTGTGCCACACTTAGGTGAAACAAGTGTAAGCTTCTTTGACTACTACCAGAAGAAATATTCAGGTGGGTCAGTGACAGATGTAGGCATGGTTCTCAGAGAGCTCTGATAAATTTACAAAATACATAACAAGACATCCCAAGAAGAGTCGCTATATTTAAAAAATACTAGGGCCAGATACCACAAAAGTGGCATCAATTGAACCAGAATAAAAATAGTATAATGGTGAGATCAATACAGCACACTGAAAAATACACCATCGACTAGTCTGCGCAGTCTGCAACTGGGTTGGACAAGTCCTTTGAGATCCATGACTTGTTCATCTTGATGAAAGCTATGTGGTCTACACTTTCAGGAAACAGCCAAATGTTCTTATCAGGACACCACCAACAGCGCTAACACACGTTTTGAGAGAATGCTGGTTGACACACATGACAAAACTTTCAAGGCGTGACTGGTGAGCTCAGGCCATTCTATCTTTAAAGCCCAAAATGCAAAAGAGTCCAAACCCACCTTGATGACAAGGATATTGAGCTCTAGATACTCTCGAACCATTCTCTCCAACTCCACAACCCTGCAAAAAAGCCCTTTAGGGGAACCACAAATATTTGTCAATCACTTGTTTGAGGCCAAAAAATGCCTTTTTAGGGGAAGCACAAAGCTTTGTTAATCACTTGTATGTAAAAAAACAGCTTTGGCAATGCGTATAGATTTGGTAATCACACTTGTTCTCGGCAAAAAATGCCTATGTCCAGATTAGAGATGAGCGAACACCTGAGTGTTCAAATTCAGATGTGGAGTGTTCAACAAATTATTCGACGAACCTTGGCCAAATTTTCCAAACACCATTGATATCAATGGCAGGCAACACAAAGCATTGAGAAAGCACATTGAAAGGTGTCCAAAAGCTGCCAAACACTCACGGACACACACAGATCATCTTACCAGTCTCCTGCTGCTTGCTTGCTTGCTTGCTTGCAAGTCCGCTCTCCCTCTCACTTACTTCTGGCTACACTCAGGATTGATGTGAGGCAGTAATAAAGACAGAGTCCAGATAATGTGTGTTTTTATTTCTAATAAAATGTTTTCTCTCTCTATTTTGTCTTCTTTACTATTTACTAATGGCTGGGTTTAACATTGGTCAACATTAAGAATTTCAGGCTTAATGCCAGCTGACAATACAAAGCTGCCATTAACCTCTTTTTACCCAGTTTGCCACCACTACATGGAAACCGGAAGAGGCAGGTAAAGAATCAGGAATTGGAGCTTCTTATGAAAGCGCCAATTCCTGGGGCAGCATGGGGCAGTCCAATAATGATGTGCACTCAATCCACTCAGCATAACAGCCCTCAGCTGCCTACTTTAAGGCCTCTTTCACACATCCAGGCATCCAGCATGTGTGTAATCCATGCCTACACATGACGAAGGCACGAGCATAGAGAGACCAATGTTAACCTATGGACATTTTCACATGTCCGTGATTTTGCACGTACCGTGGTCTCTGTGTGGAACAGACGCATGTCCGTTTTTGGCAGGCAGCAAGGACCCTTGCAGGTCAATGGCTCCGTGCAAAAAATGTCCCGCACACAGATGTCATCCATGTGACATTCCTGTGAACGGACTGTAGCAAAATGTTTTAAGTATAAAAATAAAAAATGTTATACTTATCTGACCCCAGAGATGCTCCTGTCCCTCACACTTCCAGGGCAGCTTATTGGGCTCATGAATAATCACTGAACTGTGAGCTGCAGCCCCCCTATCTATCTGGATGTCACACAGATAACACACGAACACCATACATACGTCACACTGTGCTGGACACATGATCCCCCAAAAATGGCCTCTCGCAAGTAAAAATAGGGAGGAGCCCAAAACTTTTATTCCATTATTTATTTTATGTCAGATTACAGAGACAGTATCATGCAGCAGTGAATCCCACTGTGGACCCCGCCATGTTGTCTGATGCTTTATTACATGCAGATTTTGAGAGTCTTGCAGTTCCGTACCTCACACCTTCAGGCCAGAGGCAAGCAGTTTGTTCACCAGTCTCTGTAGGGCAGTATCAAAACATCTGTTTGCAGAAAATGTTCAGCACACATGGAGTGAATGAAAAAAAACCTTTACTATAACACAGGCTATAAGTCTGAAGCAAAATAAAGTTAACAATATACATATTGTATACACATAATTAAAAAAAACATAACTTTGGAAATTACAACAAAAAACTGAGAATAAAAAAAGTCCCTAAAGTCAATGCCATGTAATCAATGGATCACTGTCTCACAGACCCCCCAACATTCCTTTAGGAAGGTCCACTGGGAATGTTTCGTCTGTATTTTTATTCATGCCCTGGATGGATGGCAAAGTTTTGGTGGTAGTCTGCAGCCAGAAGATCTTGGGAGGTCTCTGGGGCTACTCCTCTAGGCGCATTCTCTGCCACCACCTGACCCCAGCACACTCCATCATTGCCACAGCTGGTGAAAATTATGAATGAACTAGGGGTTTACCACCCCCTCTAGGACAGACAGGACCATCTTTGGGAACATCAACATGCCCTGCGGGTTTGGGTACATCTGGCTGGCCAACCAAGAGACACTATGGCCGCACTCGATACCAACATCTCTCTTGGTCGGTCACCTCCTGCCACTCCTGAATATTGGCCACAGTGCCAACCAGAAATATGTTAACTGCAAACCACCCCTTCATGCCCCACACGTTTATGAATATGACTCATCCCTGACATAGATGTTATGCAGTCTTTGGAGAAGATCGTCACACTGCAGGGCGGCGCTGTTGACATAGATCCAACGTTTAGTGCCATGTTCCACTAGGAACCCATACCCTGTTTGAATAGCACCACCTTGCCTTTCATGCATTGGTTGAGGAAGTCCTTAGCCTTAGGCCCATGCAGCCAGTCCCAGTCAATGGTATCTGCATGTTGAATCTCCTCAACAAATGACATAAGAGAATGGGGTGGTTAATGCCTTCTTGGATAGGTGCTAGAAGGGGGTAGGTATTCACACACGGCATTGCCCAAGTTAAATGCCTCTGGAGGTGGTGCAGCTGGTCTGTACAGATGGGAGACATTACTTTCTAGGTGCTCCTTTTCTTCAGGCTCCCCATAAAGGTCCTGGTGGTCTTTGGGAGTAAGAAATAGGAGCTGAAGTTGCGACACTGGCTGCAGTTAGAATCTAGCTAGAGATACTGGAAGAACCTCTGCAGTCTCACATGTGCTACTCCCGAGCCTGGATGCCGTAGGGTAAAAGTCACCTGACTGCTGGGACGCGCGCCTCAGGTCCGCAGCTTGCATTGGAACCCAAGATTGGATATGCACCTGATTACAGATGATGCTCAAATTGAAAAGTATAGTGGAGCACCAGATGACATAGGTATCTCTTTCCATGATGCCACTCTGGGTCTGGTTCTGCCAATCCAGCTTCTGCCCATGAAGCAGGTAGACCATATCCTCTGAGTTGAGGTCAACCATGCCTCCAGACAGTGGAGCTGCGTGCCACTGGGATTGCAGAGACAGAGTACATGCATGCCACTTGGAGTGCAGACACAGGAAAGATGGCGGGAGATGCTGACAAAGTTTTGCAGGTTTGGATGTGTTTTCTTTCCTTAAGGGGCCTGCCTCTTGCATGGAGTGATTCAGACCCAAGCAATTAGTACTGGAGTTGAATGTTTGCACACTATTGTTGCCTAATGCCTAGCTGCAAATTAACATCTGTATGTCAGGCCTATATGAATATGACCTGGGTTACAGATACTTAGTAACATGTCACGCTTCAATAATGGTTGTAACTATGAAACATAATGATGAAAATAAATAATTTTATTCAGGTCATCATTCACAACCAATTAATCTGGAATGCTGAATTAGACTACTAGGCACTGCAAGGATGCAAGGAGGACAACTGTAATATGCATTATACATGAAATGTGAGCCCCCATGGGGACGGTGTTGCAAATGGATGTAAAGTGCTATATAAATGAATGCGTATTATTATTATTATTATTATTATGACATTAAATAGTGATTGCACATTTTTAAGAAGCAATATCCATACTGTGGGGTTTCTTTAGTGTGAACAGACCTATAAGATCAGAGTTGTGAATCATATAATGGCCGTATGACATTTTTTCATATATTGCTTTTAAATAAGTGTACAACAGATCGTCTCACATGCTGGTGACCATCTGCAATAATAAGGGTTTGCTCTCCAATAAACAAAATATTCACCCAAAATTCCCTTAAAAATATAAAGCTCTTTTAAACTGATGTTTTAAGGACAGTGTAAGCTTCCTAGTCTTCCAAGCTGCTGCCACATCTGGCACTGTTCCCAAAATTCAGACCTTGCAGGTGTCAAACACCTGAAAACTCCAGGAAGCTTAAAAAAATTCTAAAAAAATTCACAAAAATTCAACAGCTTACTATAACCCAGTAGACCTGATAGCTGGTGACACTCTTAATGTTTGGATAGGGGTGGTCCCCAGACAGCGGGTCTTCCAGTGATCGTTGTGGCCCCAAATTAATAGGTAAGGTTTTACGGCTATTTAAAATTCCAAACTTTTCCCAAATAAATTTGTGTTTGCCGACTTTTGGTGGATGTGTTTGTGATCACCGAACCGAATCGACCGGGTTCTTGCCGAATTTGAAATTGGCGAACATGTAAAAGCAAAGTTTACCCTGTTACCCTTCTATTAAATCTAGAAAGGGATCAAGTTGCTAGCTATCTTTTTGTATAGCACGGATGGAGCAGGACGGATCAGCACGGAGTGGCAAAAGCACTGTCCCTAGAAGTAACACTCTGAAAATGCCGACAACGACAAATAGACACTTTTTATATCAAGAGGGAAATGTGAATTAGGAAGCCAAAGACACAAGTTATCTAATGGCGCAAGCCTTTGTGTCTACAACTTGCGGATGTTTTATGAGCCCTGGTTGGCTACCGGATCGGGACATCCACATAGAAAGTGTCAGGAAAAAAATGGAATCTAATGCTCCTCTAACCTATACCCACCCCTTCCCCTCATTGAACGAGCCCCGCCTGCTATCCTACCCAGTCAGAATATACAAGAAAAGCACCATTTAAATGCAGTAATGCTTTTTTCATCCGATCAATTACCAAACAAAGCTGAGTTCGAAGACCATTTAGCAAACTGTTCGAAGTTGCCAACCCTAAATCTGAATTTGCAATGTTTGTGCTGAATTTGAAATTGGTGAACATGTTTGGGGAAAGTTTGCTCATCTCTATTCAGGAATCTTTTTTTTGGGTAGGGGATGGGGCATTACGCCATTCACCGTATTGTCTTTGTATGAATACAGCAATACCACGTTTAAATTGTTTTTATTTCTTTATGTTTTGATGATCTTACTATAAAAACAAGTTTATATAAAATAAAATGTTTTTGCATTGCTGTATTCTGAGAGGTATATTTATTTTTATTTTTTTCCCTATGGAGCTGTATGGCAGCTTGCTTTTTTATCTGGGAAAACATGACATTTTCAGCTATATCATTTTCATTTACATATGACTTTCTGATGGTGTATTATTATATTTTTTTGCATATTTTATATGATGAAAAGACAGATTTTGCTAAGTATTTTATTTTTTTTACGCTGTACACTGAAGGGGATAACTAGCGTAATGGTTTTATAAATAGGGTTGTTCCACATATTGTGATACCAACTGTGTTTACTTTTTTGTAGATTTTTATTTTTACATAAACATAAAAGTTTATTGAAATAATATTTTTTCATTCTTTTGATCGTTATCTTTCCATGTATGTTTTTACAATTCTTTTTAACCTTGTGTTTTCCCTTTTTTTACGTAGTCCTTAAATGAGAAATTTAATGACTTTGTGTGATCGCTGGTATATTGTATTGCAATGCATTATACCTGTCAGTGCTGAACTGACAGAAGTCTCTTAGACCAGAGGTCCCCAACTCCAGGCCTCAAGGCCCACCAACAGTGCATGTTTTCAGGATCTCCTTAGTATTGCACAGGGGTTGGAATCATTACCTGTGCAGATGATCACATTAACACCTGTGCAATACTAAGGAAATCCTGGAAACCTGCACTGTTGGCGGGCCTTGAGGCCTGGAGTTGGGGACCTCTGTCTTAGACTATGTTTCTGGCATGGTCAAACAGGCTTGCCACAGCTGGCTGACCTGTAGGTTGTTGTGATGATCTTAGAATGCCATGGCAACAATCAGACCCCCATGATCATGTCGCATAGGGGTCATTCCATGTCAAGTGAACCAATGATTATTACCTCTATATTTTTAATTCTTTTGAGATTTTGTTATTTGATAATAGCATGTCAGACAATGCAAAATGTGAACAGAAAATTTTTTTAAAAAATTTATTTTTTTTTTAAATGATTTTCAAAGTTCGGAAAAAGTGTGAATTTCGCTGTTGCCTGCCTTTACGTTTCTCCTCATAACTCAGGCTAGGAATAAGATAGAGAGACAAAATAAACACCATTCTACTCAGAACTATACAGGCTTTCACCAGATATGTCACAAGAGGATCTTTGTTAATATTTTACCCATGTGATCGCAAGCGCAAAACTTTAAAACGTATTTCCGAAAAATCGGCGCGCTTTAAATATTTCAAAAACTGCCCATGTGTCTGCTTTGCTCTTAGCCACATATGTACCAAATTTCAAGTTGGGATCGCAATGGGATCATATTTTAACATATTTTACTATTAATAGCGTCAATGGGTCATTCCATATCAAGTGATATAAATATGAATATTTTTTTTTACCTGACGTCTTTAGATTTTTTTTTTTTTTTCCTTTATGAAGTACTACTTTAGTTAATTACAAATTAAAAGTTTGGAATTTTTTTCTTCATCAGTTAATTTTTTACAGATTTTTAAAGTTTAAAAAAAGGGTGAATTTTGGCCTGGTATGACTTTACATTTTTTTATCTCGGGCTAGAAATAAGATAGAGAAACAAAATAAACACCATTCTACTCAGAACTGTCCAGGCTTTCACCAGATATGTCACAAGAGTATATTTGGTAATTTTAATTTTTTACCCATGCGAATGCAAACGCAACATTTTGAAACGCATTTCCGAAAAAAACGTTTTAATAAAAATTTTCCAAAACTGCCCATGTGTCTTTTATGCTCTTAGCCACATCTGTACCAAATTTCAAGTTGGGATCGTGATGGGATCATATTTTAAAATATTTAACTATGGTTAATCTCATTTTTATTAAATTTTGAAAAAACATATGAAAGACATACATTCAATCTTTTAACAAAATCTTGAGACATATAAAATATACAAAAAGAGAATTCACAAAGTTATTAGTAACTTTAAGATAAGCTGCAAATTTACTTTTGCGCTTATCTCTGGTGCAATATATACTACAATCTAAATATAATTCCAAACACTCAAGTATACAACCTTTCTCAGGGTTTTGAGATGTTCTGATGTCAAGGGGACAAGCAGCCCCAGCAGAATGATTTTTATCACTTGGCCCCTTCTAACAGGTTGACCACGTAAGTGGGTCATTACCCGTTGAGGCCTAGTTGGAATAGTCTATTGACTGGTGTACCGGAAAGGAAGGCCGAAATATTAATGATCTCACAGCTCAGAGTTTCCGATACCTGTCTAATGTTCACTAGAATTCTGAAGGTATAGGTGTAGAAAGGAAATACCTAGACTGAATGTATCAGATGGGAAGAAAAGAGAGATAGAAAAGAAGAGAGAGAGAAGAGAAACAAAAACCATTAGAAAAAGTTATACTGGGAAAGAAAAGCCACGTAAGAAAAAAAGAAAAAAAGGAGGGGGGGGACGGGTGAGGTATGGGAAGGAGAAAGGGTACTCATCCCACTGGCTTCCCATCAGCCAGAGGTCGAGCCATATTATTTGTGCTGGAAAAGATACTCCTAAATTCTGCAGAGTCGTGAAAAAGAATCCATTCAACCCAAATCCCTAAGAATTTGTTCCGAGATCCCGACGCATCAGCTGCGAGCTCCTCCATTCGATATATGTCCATCAATTCTTTGAACCAATCAAGTAGAGATGAAGCCCGGCTTGATTTCCAGAACCTCGGGATCACAGCATGAGCAGCAGAGATGCAAAAGCGGAGAATATCCCTCTTCTGTAGCCCAATAGGACCTGGAAAAATGGATAACATTGCCGATTCTGGGCAGCATTCGGCTTGTTTACCTGTTATCCGGGCGTATGCATTGAAAACCTCAGACCAGAACCGCCGGATTTCCCCACAACTCCACCAAATGTGTATCATTGTACCCTTCTCTTCCCCACAGCGCCAGCAGGTATCAGGGGTTCCAGGGAACATGTTCCGGAGTGTCGTCGGGCACAAGTACCATCTAGTGAGCAGCTTATAGCTTCTTTCTTGTGCAGAACAAGCGCTAGCTAGTGAGTGAGTAAATATAAAGCATTTCTGCCAATTAGCTTCTGAAATGCTACACCCCAATTCCCTCTCTTAAGCACATTGGAAGTAAAGGGTGCCCTGCTCTCTCATGGACCCTAAGGCCTGGTATAGAACTGATATTTTGCGCCTCGGTGGAGCCTCCAGTTGGAATAACCTCTCCAATACGTTGGGCGTCAATCTTACCCTGCAAGAGTGGTCAGCTGAATATAAGTATGCTCTGTATTGGAGAAATTCGAATCACTTAAGAGGTCTCGTAGGTTCTTTGAGTTGTAGCTCTGCCATCGGGGGCAAACCACCACTGGACAGAGTCTGTCCTACTCGGGTGTCATCCACAATCCGCCAACATAAAAATCTCTGCCTGTCAAATCTGGATGGGAAAGATGGGTTGGAAAAAACGGGAGTCAAAGGGCTAAGTCTGTCGTTTAAGCGGAGGGTTTTCGTCACTAGGTGCCATACCTTCAAGGTGTTTCTGGTCATGTCTGTCAAAGGTACTAGGTCTGTGGAGTCTTTAGGGGAAATCCAAAGCAGGTGTTTCAGCGGAATCCCCAAACCCTCTTGCTCCACCCCTACCCATTTCTTGGAGGACGCAAGATAATGCCAATCTAGAGCTCTAACAAGAGAGGAATCCACAAAGTACGCTCGTATGTTGGGTAGTCCAACCCCTCCTCTGGTCTTGGGCAAGGATAGGATATTCATTCGCAATATGGACCTCTTGCCCCCCCAGACAAATCTAAGGATCATAGATTGCATTTTGGAGAGGAAGCCTCTATCCAATAGAACAGGAACTGTCTGAAAAGTATATAAGAGTCGGGGCAATACATCCATCTTGACTACGTTTATTCTCCCGAACCAGGATAGCTTTAATTGTCTATAGGAGGTAAATGCCGATTCTGCGTTAGTCAAAAGGGGTTGATAATTTAAATTGAATATTTGTTTAAGATCTTTTGGTATAAGGACTCCCAAGTACTTAATGGCTTCTACTTTCCATTTAAATGGGAACTGTTTAGATAGATGAGAAACCAATTCTCCAGGCAAAGAAATATTGAGTGCCTCGGTTTTGGAGCAATTCACTTTAAAGTTGCTCAATTGTCCGAACCGTTCAAACTCCATTAAGACCGAAGGGATGGAGACCAGGGGCTGGGAGATGTAAAGTAGCAGGTCATCTGCAAATAAGGCTAATTTGTGATGACTCTGTCCCAGCTTGACCCCATGGACGCATTCATTGGACCTAAGTGCAAAATATTTAACTATTATAGTGTCAATTCAAAAATCACCAAGAACACAATCAGTCATTTTTTCACAATTGCCCGTCAATAGTTTGAATTTGATATAAAGAAACATAGTCTTGTAACATCTCAAATGAAAGCTGTTACCGTTCTGAGTAAAATGATGCCTCTCCCACTTCATTATCTTATTTCTAGCCTGAGATAAAAAAATGTAAAGTCATACCAGGCCAAAATTCACCCTTTTTTTAAACTTTAAAAATCTGTAAAAAATTAACTGATGAAGAAAAAAATTCCAAACTTTTAATTTGTAATTAACTAAAGTAGTACTTCATAAAGGAAAAAAAAAAAAAAATCTAAAGACGTCAGGTAAAAAAAAATATTCATATTTAGATCACTTGATATGGAATGACCCATTGACGCTATTAATATTAAAATATGTTAAAATATGATCCCATTGCGATCCCAACTTGAAATTTGGTACAGATGTGGCTAAGAGCAAAGCAGACACATGGGCAGTTTTTGAAATATTTAAAGCGCGCCGATTTTTCAGAAATGCATTTTAAAATTTTGCGCTTGCGATCACATGGGTAAAATATTAACAAAGATCCTCTTGTGACATATCTGATGAAAGCCTGGACAGTTCTGAGTAGATTGGTGTTTATTTTGTTTCGCGATCTTATTTCTAGCCCGAGATATGATAGAAAATGTAAAGCCATACCAGGCCAAAATTCGCACTTTTTTAAAACTTTAAAAATCTGTAAAAAATTAACTGATAAAGAAAAAAATTCAAAACTTTTTTTTTGTAATTAACTAAAGTTGTTCTTCATATAGAAAAAAATTTTAAAAAATCTGAGGACGTCAGGGAAAAAAAATATTCATTTTTGGATCACTTGACATGGAATGACCCATAGGAGAGAGAGCGCATTCCCCCTATCAGACTCTTAAATGCTGTAATCATTATTCATCATGACATTTATGGGGGTTAAACAGCTAGGGATTGGGGCAGGAACCATCCACGGCGGTGAAAGTTAGAGATCGTCTCCCAGCAGTGATCAGGCGGACACTGTTTATGACATTGGTTGGAAACCCCTATCCGACCATGACTTATAGGTACTTCAATTGTTGTCAAGGGGTTAATCTATGAATATTTCCTGCTGAAATTTGGATTATGAGACACTGGTACATTTAAAATCTAGCTCATATGCTAATATAACTTTGTTCTACTCTGTTCAATATTCTGCTTCTGTTTTATGAGATATAACACCTTTTTTATGAGTCTGATTTGGAACAAGTTCCAGAAAATCAGAATACCCGGTCTTCCTGGACTACTGAATGTCAAAAGGATAAAAAAAAGAAAAATGTATATATCAAAAACTATCATACATGTTTACTTGATAAGCAAGGTGTCAGGGGTGAGGTCCTTCTTCTGTATATGCAGTTTCACATAATTCTGCACTTTTAGCTCCTTTTTGTGATATGTTCCACTGCTTTTTTAAGTCGAGTTTTGAAATAGCTTTTACTTGGTTTGAAATGATGTTGGTCTATAATTGTAAATTACTTCTGGCAACACTGCTGCCTTGTCAGCTTTTTAAAGGTTAACTCCGTCTTTAATCATTGTAACACATTCTTTGTGGCTTAAATAACTTTTTCAATATTTTTTCTCTCCCAATTACAACAGTACCAATCGCATTTCGTTTACATGGTATTATTATACAGCTTCAAATGAACACTTTATTGTTGTTGAAAAAAAAGATGTACTTGTAGAATGATTAGTCTGGCATAAGAAAAACTGCACAGAAGTGCTTTAATTGTTGCAACACAACATTATTATTTGGAACTATTTATTCAATATTTTTTTTACAGATGAGCGTTGATAGGTATTTATGAGTAGGAACAATACTCCTAATCAGTCTATAGGGTCATGCAGGTCATACAAAGCTGAATAAAATAATACTTTGATATATGCGATCTGATATATTTTTAATACTAAAAAAATTGAGGCAACTGGCCCCAATCTGGTTTGGATACTCCAGGTCCCGACCAGGAAAACTGGAGGCCACTGGGAGCAGTGGCCAAAAACCATGGATAATCTGCAGGATGATGGCTAGGACTAGGTCCAGGGGCTATGCCGCTGCAGTGGCCTGACAAAGGCCTGCAGCCATGAGCCTGGGACTCTGTTCAGAAAGGCGCATGGCAGGTGAGGCGAGAATCCAGTGCAGGGAGAGTGCTACCTTGAAAGGCCCATGAATGGTATCTTGGCAGAGCGATCCTGATCTCCTGGGGACTAACCTGGCTGCACTTTGGAAAAGCACAGCACCCGGCTCGGTAACCTTGCCTGATCAGCAAGTAAAGGGTCAAGAACTTCATGAACTGTGTGTGTCTGCTCTATTTGCACCCTGTGGCCCTCTACATCAACAAAATCCTGTCCCTGCAATAGACTATCCCATCTGCCCTGGGGCTCCACTGCACCTGTGGGGAGCGATAACATCCTGGCTGCACTACCATCTGCCCCAGGGGTCTTAATCTGCTGCGTCAGCCATCCCCAGCCGAAAAACCACCGGTGGCATCACAAACTTTCCCCTGTAAATATTCCCCTTTACTGCATGCCCAGGGTCATGGAGCCGAGATTTCCAAAAGAACTGAATGGCCCGGTCCCAAGTACCCCATGGCCCTAGGATTCGCTGCATAAGGGCGGAGACACATCATGCAAGATGCATTTGAGATACTCGCATGAGTCTCGCATGACTCATTTGGAACTGCCCCTGCCTCTCTAAATGGGAGCCCGTCAGCTGCTTTTGTTTTTATGCATCTCCACGCTCTTGTCCAGATAGGCAGGGGCCATTCCGGGTTAGTCATGAGAGACTCATGCAAGTATCTTAAATGCATCTCACATAGTGTGTCTCTCTCCTAACTGACAGATCTGCAGGTTCCTCTCAGCTTTAGCTTCTATTTCAAAGACAGCTACTGTTACAATATCCTTGTAAGGTCGGTTTCACACTGCAGCTTTCACACCGGACAGCCCTAGACCCTCCAGTTCCGTTTGCAGCCGGATTCCTCTGATTGCAGCCACATCTGCTGAAATTTCAAGATTGCGGCTAGCCGCAGTCCTGAAATCTCTGCAGGGGACAGCACGTGGTGCTGAAGTTTAGCAGCGCTCGCTGCTAAACTCCAGCACCCAGCGTCCTGCTCCCAGATCTGATTTTATGTCGGATCTGGGGCGATCCGGCGCTATAGATCGCCAGGTTAGGGGGCATAGGATCGCGCCGGATCTGGGAGGATCCAGGAGGATACGATTTTATCCAATTTTTCCCCAGGACACAAAAACGTTGTAAGCAACTCTTTAGGATCAATTCACATCAGAAACAGTCTCTCAGGAAAGCCTGGGAACGTAGTCACAAAAACAAGTCTCGAACTTGAAACTGTGCAGTATAATTTAGGTTAAGTCCCACAAGATCCAGAAAAGTCCAGACAAAATATAACTGCACAAAACTAAAAGGGAAGCTGCAAAGCTTACAGGCACACAGGCTTACATACTGCAGCACAATCAACAAGATTTTTGGCTTTCGGCATGTCCACAACCATACTGAGCATTGGCATGCCAGGCGCACCATGTTATCCAGTCTGTTTAAAGGCAGGATCAAGGGTTGCACCCCCATTTTGCTGTGAATATCACAGAGATAGGACAAAAATTGCGTTAGAGACAGTGTTAAGGTACCGTCACACGCGGCAATATTGCTAGGCAATTTCACTGGCAATTTGCTGGCTGCAGTGAAATCATTGACACTTTGTTCTATTTTGTTGCTGTGTACAAATGGAACATTGTGTCCATGATTTCACTGCAAGCAGCAAATTGCCAGTGAAATTGCCTAGCAATATTGCCGCGTGTGACGGTACCTTTAGGTTACCATGGAGACACTGGGGTAAGTGGGTGCTCTTGTCTGCTGGCCTAGCTCTCTTTAGAAATGCTGCATGGACCAGGGCTCATCCCATTAAGCGCCCAAACTTCTTCCCCATGGGTATAACACTACTCAGTCGGTGGTCCAGATCAAAAAAGTTGGCTGAACAGATAAGGGGTTAATTCTTGTCGTGACGCCACCTGCGGGAATTCCGGTGATTTCACCGGCGGTGCTTGGATCTCCGGGGGATGGAATTCAGCAAGATGGGACGCTCCCCACAGGACGAGCGGGAGTCCCCAGAGCCAGAAGCTGCACTTGATGTTGTGAGGCAGCTTAGTTATTCTTAATATGCGGAGTTAAACAGTTCTGAAAGAAGCACGGACACCAGTAGTCTCTGTAACGGGTCTTTAACTGTAACCAGCAGGTGATACATGGTATACAGATAACGGGCAACAGACTGAGTGGACTCAGCAATGACCGGTGTTGTCTCAGAGCTCCGCGGTGTTCCTCCATTCTAATTCTGTTCTATTTGCAGACGTCGCCTTAGTGTGCCAGTTCGGGTACAAGGGGGCTACTTGAATTTCCCTGCCGGTGTATACAACCCGGTGTGAGTGGAGCCTGATTCCTTTTGATGGGTACTCCGCTGGCAAGACGGCTCTAGTCGCGGCTGCAGTGAGGCACTCCTAGAAAGCAATCCCTTCACTCCTGGTTTGCTGAGTAGCGATGAACGACTTACTCGTTTCAGAACCAGTGATCCGGTGGTTGGTGGGCACGGGTGTGATTGGACCCGTTTAGTAGTTGCCCGTGTTCCGGTAAGGGTCACCGCTTGATGGTGCCCTGCCGGTGAGCTGGATTTCAGGGCTGCACAGAACTGTGCAGGGCCCTGCTCCTTCTTCCTTCCTCTCCAGCCACGTTCTAACTTCTCCTCCTAACTTCCCCCACACACTACACCTAACACTCCTCCCACCAGGACCTGATTGGCCCTCTGCCTCTGGTGTGTTGTGTGGTGCATGGAGCTCTGACTTTAACCATGTCAGCAATGAGACCAAAGATATTACATCTTCAGTCAGGGATGCAATACCTTCCTGTGACGCACTCGTTGCGGGGCGCTACACATCCAACACTACTCCAACTCCAGGCCAGGAGTATTTAGGCAGTCCTGAAGCAGGGAGGGCGCCATCTTCAGGCTGGAGGAGGAGTTACATAGAGGTGGTAGGGAGAGTGGAGAGAGAGAAGGGAGAACATCTTAGGAGAGCAAGGAGGAGGAAGGCATGTGGACAGGACTCTGGAAGGTGGAGTTCCAGGGCCTGTTATGACCCTGGAATAAAGACCAGAAGTTTATTTGCACCATCTGTGTCTGTGGTGCTGTCCTTTCTTATGTGATGGAGTTCCAGGGGATACGGGAATGGAGGATCCACCTGTGGGCCCCGAATCCGGACCTGACTGGTTGCCAGAGGGGACCGGCCCCGATCTGGTGTGAACGCTTCAAGGTTCCACCAGGAAAATTGGAGGCTACTGCATCTGCAGGAGCAGTGGCTACAATCCATGGACAATCCGTAGAACGGTGGCTAGAACTAGGGTCAAGGGACGCATTGCCCATCGTCCAACAAGGCCCGCACCCACCAGCTTGGGACCCTGTTCACGAAGACGTTTATTAACCATTAACTTGCTTTAACAATGCAATCCTGGTCATGAACCCGGTAAAAAAAGAGCAGGTGAGGCGAGTAATCCACCGCAAGGAGAGAGAAACATGTGAAGGCCCATAAAAGGTTTCTCGGCAGAGCGATCCTGATCTCCTGAGAGCTGTTCTGGCCGCAATCTGGAGAAGCACAGCAACCGACTGGGTAGCCTTGCCTGATCAGCAAGTAAAAAGATAAAGAACTCCACAAACTGTGTCTGTCTGCTCCTTCCACGCCATGTTACCTTCTACACCACTAGAGCCCCGTCCCTGCTATTGATTGTTCCATCTGCCCTAGGGCCCCACTCTGTGGGGAGGGATACCAACCCAGCTGCACTACTATCTGCCTCAGTGGTCCTAATCTGCAGCGTCGGCCATCCATGGCTGAACAACACAGGTGGTATCATGCTGATCCCCTGTAAATACCCCTTAACTGCACAGCCAGGGCCATCTAGCTGGGTCACAGCAATCGTGACCTCCCTGAAAAAGTCGACCGGCCCAGCTACCGAGTACCCCACGGCCTTGGTGGGCATTGCAATTGATTTGTCCCAAACTGGTAGTGAAGCAGTTATATGATCTGTAGTGCCCCACTGGTCAGTAGGTACTGCACCCACAACAGAGTGTGCAGTATTCCTGTCATTGGTGAGTGTAAAGTCAACCTGAGGTTCCTATCCCAGCATCCTTACACCTAGATTAGGGGACCAATTGGCAACCCATTAGCAGGGTAACCGTTCCGGGGGAAGGAATGTGAGGTGTAAGAAGAAGCTTGAAGTCACACAGTTGGATCTGTCCATACTGAGGGAAGAAGCAATGTGGGAGCCCTAGACGGGTCTCCCAGGGAGGGTGCCTGAGAAAAAAAGGCGATCCAAGAAAGAAAGGGGAAACCGAGTGCCAGACCACGGGACAGATCTGTGGAAATTCTAGTTCACCAACTGAGTGCTGGCTCCGAGTCACTTTACAGGCGAGTTCATCCCTGAGCTGTCAACACCGGCCAGTCGAGGGCCGAACTATCAGCCCCAACCCCCGTCCAGAATGTGCAGCCCCACCAGGATCACCAAACCGGGTTGAGCCCCTTAGAGAGAAGAAGGATACCTCATAGCACCCAACAGACCTGTTATAAAAGCGGCTGTACAGGGCAGCGCAAGGATACTGAGGAGGCGCAAGTCAAGAACACGGGACATAGAAAGACAAGAGAAGCTACATTACGGGAGCCTCAGAGAGACTTTATCCTCCTCAATGACTACCCGGCCACTACCCACTAAAGGACTGTGTTAGCTGTAACCTGAAGTGCCATCTGATGTGCTTCCAGTAAAGTACCAGTATAGAGTCTAAAAGCCTTGGGGTCTCATTTCAACGTAAACTGCTGTGCTGCCCACATCCAGCACTACGACAACAAGTGCCTTTGATCCTGCCCCGGGAACTCAGCTCCACCTGCAGGGAACTACACCACCCAATCTGCAACACCATCATCCCCGGCGGTCTGATCGCGGCGCTGGTGAACTCACCAGAATCTGCAGGTGGTGTCACGAGACTTTTATTCCCTTTTTATTTTTCTCCAAATTTTCAGTTGACCACCAGGGCTACGAGTCCGGGCAGGCCACCAGTGACATCCCTCCAACTCCACGCCCAGGTTCCGAGTTCACATAGACCCTTGGGTCAATCAGATCCTCCAGCTGGATTCTTGGATCCTAAGCAGGGATGGGTGAACTATTTGAGTTTGTGACAGGCATTGCCCTGTTAAAGCTGATAGTTAAAGGGACACTGTCAGGTCATTTTTCAGTATGATACTCCCCTCTGTGCTCTGTGCTGGGAGGGGAGAGGTGTTTTGTGCTGCAGCCTGTAAAATTTCTATCTGTATATATAAACTTTGGTTTTCCTGCAGACATGTAAGTGTAATGTAGTGAATCTACTAAGCAAATGATCAAATGTTCTTATAATCTCACAGAAATATCTCAGACTGCACACACCACACATATGTCTCATACACACAATGACATGAAGAGCTGCAGCTGAAGCCAGTCACGTGACTATTCCCCCCGGAAGCACGAATGAGACACAGCACCGGAGTATAGCTGAAAGGGATAATGCGGAGCCTGTAAGTAGAATTAGTATGTTTATTAACCATTAACTTGCTTTAACAATGCAATCCCGGTCACGAACCCAGTAAAAAAAGAGCAATTCGCCTATCCCGACTCCTAGGCTGAAGTCCTATTGAAATGAAGACTATGGTGACAGGAGCAAGTCACTTTTTAAACCACCAGGTCTGGTTTTAAGGTATTTTGTTTTTACATGAGTGGTGGTATAAGGCTGTTCCCTCATTGGTCACTAGTTCAATTTGACTGAATAATCTTCCTCTCAATGATATAGTCAGAGGGACTGAGGCAATCCACATTAATCCACATTTTTGGCAAATTTTCACAAGGATCTGTGTGCTTAATCTATAAAAACACTCTGTGTGGCCCTGCAACGGGCTCTAATGAGCTAACCATAAAGGATGCCTGACATAGAGCTATCACCATGCATGATGTTAGACGTAATGTGCCTGGTATATAGTAAAAGGGAGGGAGAGGAGTGGGAGGGAATAAGAGAGGAAGAGAGGGAGGGGGGTGGGTTTAGCTTAGAGCCCACAGGGAAGCAATAAAAAAAAACAACCCCACATAGTGATTCTGTGCTGCACACATGCTAATTTGCTGTACTGTTTTCCCGGTGTTTGATAACAGTTTTATCTGCAATCAAACCTTGAATCATTGAAGTAAAGGTATGATTGCACTCAGTATCCTAGAACCTGTAATGCACTGGCTTCATTTTATAGCCCTAAAACCTGCTGGTTTGTTCCCTTTAATCTATATAGATGCTCTATGTGGAAACTCCAACAAAGGCCTTGTTTACACATACCATCCGTTTTTGCCTTAAATCCATTTTTGGGAACATTTTGGACTGTTTTTTTTCAAAGTGCAAAAACGCATATGTGTTAACGCATGGTGCACTTAAGTGTCAATGCGTTTTTTAACAACACATACGTTTTTGTTCAGCATCCCAAAAAACACTGCATGCAGCATTTTTGGGTGCTGTAAAAAAAACCATGCGTTTTTAAAAAAACACATGCTTTTTTTAACATGGGGCCCTATGGGAAACACATGTGTTTTTGCATGGCACACATAGGCACCTTGCGTTTTTGCATGCGTTTTTGGTGAAAAAATGACTAAGTCCCAAAAGTTCCAAAAAACTTTCAGAACCTCAGGGGACACTATTGGCTCCCTTAGAAAAACGGATCTGTTTTTCTAAGGGCTTAAAAAACGGATTGGTATGTGTGAACAAGGCCAGACTCTGCTGGGATAATCTTAATAAAAAGTCTGTTTGGCCACTGTGCACCATGATGTGTGGGCCTAATCTTTAAAAAATACTGTGTGTCCACTGCATCAGCCTCTGTGGGGTTAATTATAAAAGGTTCTGTGTGTACACCATCCACCAGGATCTGTGGGCTTAATCTTAAAAATGCTCTTTGTGACTAATGCATTAGCCTCTGTTAGTATAATCTTTAAAAATGTTCTGTGTGGTGTAGGGATCTACTCCATCAAGTTGGAACGTGCTGAGTGTTGTAGTTCAGTATGGCAGCAACACAGACCAAAAACAGTCCATATACAGAGAAAATAAGGCATTCATTTTCTTATACATTACATCATATTTCATTATACGATAAACACAATAACAGCTTGAGTATTGGGTGGCGAGTTATATATTATACTTATGTCTGACACTAACATGTACCCTCCAGCCTGAACCTAGTGACTCCTCCAAAAGCTGACTGCCCCTCCAGAGCTTGTCACCCCCTCAGACTGTCTCTCAATTTGATTAGACTATGTGCCAAATAAATTGACCCATTATATGCTATGAACCACACCAATTTGTGTAGGTATGTGGATATCTAACTTCATCCTCCTCTCCAGCTAACTGTAAACCTGGACCCTGTAATGTAATGCATTAATCAGTCTCATAGCACTAAAGGTACCAGAGAAGCTGATTGCCATGTGATAGTGACCACTTTGCACCAGGATCTGAGGGCTTAATCTTAAAAGCTCTGTGTGGCCACTGCATCAGGCACTATTTGGATAATCTTAACAAACGTTCTGTGCTACCTACGGGTGCAGTCACACATAACGATCGCTCCAACGATCCCGACAGCGATAACGACCTGCCGGGATCGCTGGAGCATCGTTACCTGATCGCTGGGGAGCTGTCAAACAGGCAGATCTCCCCAGCGATCAGGCCAAGGGAGCCACCTCCCATATCGCTCCCTGCTTAGCGCTGCGGCAGCGCTAAGCAAGGAGAACGCAGGTAACTATGATAAACAGCGCGTATCCAGGCAGTGCGCGCTGCCTGGATACGCGCTGTTTATCATAGTTACCAGCGTTCTCCATGCTTACAGGCAGTGCTAAGCAGGGAGGACGCTGGTAACCATGGTAAATGCCGGGTATCTAGGCAGCGCGCGCTGCCTGGATACCCGGTGTTTACCATAGTAACCAGCCCTGTGAGGTCACAGATCGCTGGTGTCTCGCGGTCACACGCAGCGATGCGTGCCGACCAGCGGGAAACCAACGATCAAAAAATGACCCGCAGCACTTTGCAACGATCAGCGACCTCACAGCAGGGGCCTGATCGCTGCAAAGTGTCACACATAGCGACATCGCTGGGGAGATCGTTGTAACGTCACAGTTACAACGATCTCGCTAGCGAAATCGTTATGTGTGACTGGGGCCTACCACTAGGATCTGTGGGCTTAATCTTAAAAAAAATCTCTGAGAGGCCACTGCACCACGCTTTGCAGGTTTTTTTAAATGCTGCTTTGTGAGGGGAACTCTGGAACTCTAT
Organism: Allobates femoralis; assembly: GCA_033576535.1. Lineage (NCBI taxonomy): Eukaryota > Metazoa > Chordata > Amphibia > Anura > Aromobatidae > Allobates > Allobates femoralis. Next base: position 301,469,925 of record JARQOC010000006.1, on the reverse strand, counting down.
GCTGTCTGGGTCAACTGTGGAAACAGGTTCAGTAGGGGCCTTTGTTTAAAATTGATGCTCTGTGGGGGATCTCTGTTATTATAGACTGTGTGGGTGAACTATGAAAACAGGCTCTCTTGGGGCCTATGTTTAAAGATAATGCTCTGTAAATGAACTCTGCCAATCTTGGCTGTGTGGGACAAGTGTGGAAATATGGTGTATAGGAGCCTTTTGGTAAATTGGTGCCCTTTGAGGAAACTCTGTCACTATATGCTGTGGAGATGTGTGTGGGTCTTGCACTGTTTGGAGTACTCCATGAACATGGCCAGCACTGATGACTGATGACTGCCTGTTCGATCACAACTAAAACTATGTGCAGCAGATGTAGAGTACGCTACTGTAACTAACATTTTTGTTCTGTGCAGGAACTTTAAAATAGGCTGTATAATAATGTGTTGGTTACTCTCTCTATGTATACAGGTAGTGTAATACTTTGCACTTTTTAGGAGGTAAATAATGAGGAGAGCATCAAATAGGGGACACGGCCATGGTGCTGCTGACTGTGGTGGAGCTGCTTCAGGACGAGGATTTGATAGATCTGTGCCGGCTATGCGTCCAAATGAAACACCAGACCACAGAACATTCTGCATCATTTTGTAGGCTGCTGCGTGAATGGTGAGGCCAGAATATGTTGAGGCGGTTTTAAATTGGATAGCTTACAGTGCTTACAATGCTTTCGATTTATCTTCCGGTCGCTATACTAGTGGAGCAACGTATACTAACCGGTCAGTGGGGCCGGATTCTATTTGGATTGTGATTTTGTAAATACAATATTTATCTTCAGTAAAAATAGTTGAAAAAGTGCACATATCTTGTAAAGCTAATGATTATATTCCATGTCTTTTAACCTTTTATTATTAATATGGTAACCTTGCCTTATGCCATAGCTCACTACAGAAAAGAATACATTTATGCTCCACTGTTATTCTATAATACTTTATTACATCATTCCTTAGTAATAGAAATAATATCACACAAATGGTGAATGAAGAACTAATGTATAATACAAATATGTATCCCTTTGTGGTCACTGACCGTAATTACTTTAGAAGATAATACTGTATTTCCTTGGATTATTATAAAAAGCTGAAATGTATAGGTGTTGACGTATTGTAGTTTATTGTTCAAAACTCTACTACATGGTTGGTTATGGCAGAAAATGTATTGCTATTATTTTGTTTTATCCAGCATAGATATAATTTTAACTGTGCTGCTATTTTCATAGCATAATGTGCAGTTGACTGCTTCAACACTTAGGAATGCAATGATTTATATAATTGAATAGTATGTAAAGTGCAAAGGAGTAAGTATCGGTAATGGGTGTAAGTACTTCTCGGCAATGCTATACACAAGTATTAAGTGCTGTGTGCGAGGCCAGTGTACATTGCTGCTATAGAGAAATGATAATTATGGAAAAGTTGGAAATGATTCTGAAGCACAGCAAAAGCAACAATATAACAGAATCCCTCTTATGTGACATAATGACATGGAAAATATATTTACAACTTAGCACAAAGCAAAAAGAAACATATGTGCTACATTGTCTCATGCAGAAAAGACACATTTCTGGTATTTTATCTGCTTAGCATCAGATATTTGTAATTTTATTTTCAAAATTGGTTGTCTGGAACCTTAACATTGACATCCTATCCTTAAGATAGGTCAACAATTTCTGATCTGTAGATTTTCAATATCCAGCACCCCCACCCATTAGCCGACTCCACTGCTGCCGCCGGCTGGAACTATTCAGTTGCAGAGCTGCACATCACACCTCAGTCAACTGCATAACATATATATTGGCTACTGCTTGGTATAGCATGTCTGCCTCCTTTTCAAATTAACAGGGAGTAGATGGAGTAGCTGACCACTATTCTGCTGATGCAGCTATGCTGTGCAGCTCCACAACGGCACAATCCGATCCGGGGCTGTCTAATGTGAATCGAACAGCCCCGTACTGAATTTCGGCCCCATAGTATGCTAGTAACCGGTTTCCATCTGTCTGGGAGGATCCGGGTGTATTCGGATTTTTCTCCCAGAAACAAAATTGCTGCTTGCAACATTTTTGTGTCCGGGGCGAAAAATCTGCCCAAATTGGATCCTCCCGGATTCTCCTGGATCCTCCCAGTCCGGGAGGACCCGTGGAACCAGATACCTGCAGCTGAAGTTCAGCGTGAGCTACACTGAACTTCAGCACCAGGGAGCTGTCCACTGTGAAGCGGTTCAGCACCATTTCGTAGGGGACAGCTGCGCTCGGCTGAATCCGGCTACAAACAGGACCGGAGGGCATATTAGCCCTCCGGTTCTGTTTGTAAATTCGGCCCAGGGCTGTTCGATTCACATTGTACAGCCCCGGATCAGATTGTGCAGTGGTCTGAACCCGGCCTTAGTAGTTCTGGCTGAGTGCAGCATCAGCAATAGCTGATCGGTGGGGGTGCTGGGTGTCGCATTGATCAAACATTGAAGACTTAACCTAAGGATAGGTCATCAATATTTAAGGACCGGACAACTCCTTAAACACATTATGGAACTAGTGTGCATCTCCAATAACAGGAGCACTCGCATACAGGGCAGATTACAGATTCAATAGAAATCATAGCCTATGGTTTCTATTGAATCTGTATTACACTCTTTGCATGCACTCATTCAATGTGTTTCTCATCTCAAGTAACTTTTTGAGAAACCTATTGGGGGGCTGAAGACCTTGACCTGATCCTTAACAATCTGCGGTCAATAAAAGTTCTGCAACATTAAAAAAAATTGCTTATATTTTACATAATTTGAAAACGTTTTAATTATTTGCTACAAGCTTTTCCACAGATATGCATCAGAGTATGGTAGAAGCTCAATTTATTATTTTAACATTTTATGCCTGCAGGTTACTTTACAGGAGGTTTTCCACTACTTGGTCAACCGTATCTCATTCCTTATATTTGCCCCCATAAAAATAAAATAGACAATACTCACCTCTGGTGCCAGTTCGGTTCTGGCAATGTCAGAACTCATGTTCCCATTGCCCAGATGACATTGCAATGATATTCGCAGATTTTGAGCCCTCGCGGACAGTATCTTCTCCCTCTTGTATCTGTATGACAAAATTGTCCACATTTATTGTACTTGTCCTTGTCTGCCCTTTTAGCATGTAAAACGCCATGGAATTTAATGGTGCTATATAAATAAATACCGTATATACTCGCGTATAAGCTGAGTTTTTCAGCCCAAAAATTGGGCTGAAAAGTAGGCCCCTCGGCTTATACGCGAGTCAATACGCCCCAGTGTATAAAGCAGCCCCAGCGGTAGTATACAGCAGCCTTAGTTATCCAGGGCCCCCCCAGCCTTGCTCCGGTAACCTGTAAAGGAAAATATACTTATCACTGTCCCGCTGCCGTCCCCGCTCGCCGCTGCCATCCGCGATCCTCCATCATCATGCGTCTTCTTCCGGCTTCCTGTGTTCGTCGCCGGCAATGACGTCATTACCGGCGACGAACACAGGAAACCGGAAGAAGACGCATGAAGATGGAGGATCGCGGACGGCAGCGGCGAGCGGGGACGGCAGCGGGACAGTGATAAGTATATTTTCCTTTACAGGTTACCGGAGCAAGGCTGGGGGGCCCTGGATTCCTGGGGCTGCTGTATACTACCGCTGGGGCTGCCGGGGCTGCTGTATACTACCACTGGGGCTGCTGGTGCTGCTATATACTACCACTGGGGCTGCTGGGGCTGCTGTATACTACCACTGGGGCTGCTGGGGCTCCTATACACTACCACTGGGGCTGCTGGGGCTGCTGTATACTACCGCTGGGGCTGCCGGGGCTGCTGTATACTACCACTGGGGCTGCTGGGGCTTCTATATACTACCACGGGGGCTTCTATATACTACCACTGGGGCTGCTGGGGCTTCAATATACTACCACTGGGGCTGCTGGGGCTTCTATATACTACCACTGGGGCTGCTGGGGCTTCTATATACTACCACTGGGGCTTCTATATACTACCACTGGGGCTGCTGGGGCTTCTATATACTACCACTGGGGCTGCTGGGGCTTCTATATACTACCACTGGGGCTGCTATATACTACCACTGGGGCTGCTGGGGCTTCTATATACTACCACTGGGGCTGCTATTTACTACCACTGGGGCTGCTGGGGCTTCTATATACTACCACTGGGGCTTCTATATACTACCACTGGGGCTGCTATATACTACCACTGGGGCTGCTGGGGCTTCTATATACTACCACTGGGGCTGCTGGGGCTGCTATATACTACCACTGGGGCTGCTGTATACTACCACTGGGGAGGCCTGTATACCACTGGGGGGGGCCTGTATACCACACTGCTGGGGGCTGTATACCCGTGCTGGGGTCCACCCTCGGCTTATACACGAGTCAATAGGTTTTTCCAGATTTTTGGGGCAAAAGTAGGGGGGTCGGCTTATACACGGGTCGGCTTATACACGAGTATATATGGTAATAAAACTAATATGCGAGCCCTGTAACCAGTCAGTGCCAGCTTCCATTGAGTGGCAGCCACAGCTTTAACTTCCTGTTGAGTACTGAAGTGTCCGAAGACGGGAAGAAGGAAGCCAGCAATGATTTATCGTGGGGCTCGTGTGACATAACAATGTCATGTGGGCCCTGGAAGTGCGAATTCTGACATCACTAGAACAGTTCTGGCACTGGAGGTGAATATAGGCTTTTTTATGTTTATGAGGTGCAAATGGGGAATGAGGAGTTATCCAAATATTGGGCGACCCCTTTAAGTAAAATTCAGGTAATTTCTACAAAAAGAAGTTTATATTTTCAATTTCCAAGTCTTTGTAGGCTGTCAAGAGAGCACTTTTCATAAAGAAGCATAAAACTAACAGAACTGGAAATAAAAAGAAGTCTCTTCTAGCAGGACTTCCTCAGCCACCTATACAAGATGATATAGGTGGTGAGATTGAGCTGCTAGACATGCATCTACCTACTTGTATCTCTCTGCATCAGAGATAGAACTCTTTGTGTTGAGGTCCTTGGTTTCACCATAAGCTCCCCTATCACTATTTCTTAGTGAGGACTTTATTGTAACAAATGTAAGTGTACTAGAGATGAGCGAATTTCCCCAAATTTATTTTTGGGTTCAATTCAAGCAATTTGGTCCAAATCAAATTGCTCCAAAGCATCAAATTTTTCTATCAAGACCTGACTGAAAATTTGCCATCTCTCAGAATTGTATCTAATCCATTTGAAGCCCTTTGATTAGTTTTACAAAAGTAAAAGTGACTATAGATGAGCAAACTTTTCCTGAACCTGGTTGCCAATTTCAAATTCGGCACGAACATTGCAGATTCTGTTTGCAATCGTAAACCCAAGCAATTTTCCCTAAAAATTAGTGAACAATGTTTTGTTCGGGAAAACATTTTGGAATTTAAAATGGCCCTCAAATTTTTCCTGACTGTATGGGGTCAAAACGCTTGTTGGTAGACCCGATGACTTGTGAATACTCCTAACTGTAAGGTAAGATTTGGTGTTTCCAACCTAACCTACCAGCGTGTGTTCAGCTATAGAATTTTGTGCACCTATAAAATATTATTTTAAGCTTCCTGGAGTTTGCAGATGTTTTGACACCTGAATGGTGTGAAATTTTGAAATATGGACAGATGTGGCAGCAGCTGTGAAGTCTACGAACCTTACATTGTCCCTTAAACATCTATTTAATAGAGCTTCATATTTCTTTTTTTATATTTATTATTTTGTGGTCAATCAGTTTTTATTAAAGTTTTGCAAGAAAAAACACAGTATACAATAATATTCAAAGTTACAATAACAACATGGATAATCTTGTCAAGAAGAAAGCATCTTCAAGTTTTTAAACAGCAGCAAACTGCTGTGTGTAGGCATGACCTCCAAAAGTCAGAGTCATCAATTTAACAATCAAGTTAGTCAGAAAAGAAGCGTTATGGCTACTTAAAGCAGAACATCCATACAAAAGTGTAGGAGTGTCACATGGGTATGAAGAAGAGTTAAGAAATAGAGTGAGGAGTAAAGCAGCAAGTAAAAAAAAGAGGGTACAGGAGGAAACAAAGGACAACTGGAGGGGAGGGGGGGAAAGGGGTAGGAACAAAAGGGCCCGAATTTTTCCTTCATCGGGTAGTCTGGAAGGCAACTTGTCTGTCTGAAAAATTGCAAAAGGGGAGGAAAAAGACAACATAAATTAAACAATTCTTGGAAATCAGGGGTGTCTCAAAAGAAAATCCATTCCAACCAGATTGCGCTAAAGCTATCCATCGACCCAGAGAATTCAGCAGCCAGCTCTTCAATTCGGAAGATGTTCACCATTTCAGAGTGCCACTCTGTAATGGAGGGTTGTACACTGGATTTCCAGAACTGAGGAATTACTGTTCTGGCTGTGAATAGACAGAAACACAAAATGCCTTTCTTATGAGCATGGATGGGACCTGGATAGATGGAGAGCAACGCAATTTCCGGGCTGCCTACAATTTGGATCGCAAGAAATTTTTAAAGACTGTTTCCCAAAACCTTCGAACCATGGGGCAATGCCACAAAATATGCAGGCGAGTTCCCTCCTTGGACCCACACCTCCAGCACAGACTTGGGATTGCAGGAAAGATAGCATGTAACTGGGATGGGTACAAGTACCATCTGGTAAGCAGTTTATAAGTTTTCTCCTGGGCAGCACAAGTATTATCCAATCTATGTTTAAACAAAAATGATTTCTCCCATTCTGACCCCGAAATTTCCTTTCCCAAATCCCTTTCACATGCCAATTGAAACTTAAGTTTCCCTTTCGACCCTTTCGATGGAATAGTTTGGTACAATACAGAGATTGCGTGGGAGGGGGAGAAAGGAAAACAGGACCTCTAAAGGAGTTAATCCTAGTGGGCATAACTGCTGAAGAAAGGAAGGAGTCAAGCTGGAGATATTATCACCACTTCAACCGCTGTGATGAAGAACTCCTCTGAAGATCATCAAAAGGGGATATGACCATTGCGGAGTATCTGCCCTAAGCGGACATCATCCCCACTGCTCCAACCTAAGTACACCTTCTGATCCAAATCCGGGGGTAAGGCGGAGTTACCAACAAGGGGCGTTAGGGGGCCGAGCTCAATTTCCGTCAAATGTCTACCTGTACAGGAGTACCATGTCTTCAAACTATCCATGGTCAATTTGGAGAGAGATAACAACGTAGTGGTGGGGGGGCACAAAAAGGATCAACCAATCCCACGCAGTAAAGAACTGTTTGAGGATGCAAGAGAAAGAAGCGTGTATAATGGATTTGGATCAGAGCCAGAAAGTGTATATATATATCAAAATGTATTAGTCCATCATCAGGTACATACAAATAGCAAAAAACACACACAACTAAAAAACAAGTAAAAGCAGAAGCAGAAGACCTGCATAAATAGAAGGAACCACCTTCAACCTCTGCTTGCTGAGGTATGGGACCACAAATATCTACAAGGATCATATATACATGACAAAAGTGTATGTCAAAGGAACTCTCAACAGACATAGGTTATATGTTCCCACCAAAAAATACAATAATAAATTCTGTATTTTGAAACCTGATCAAGTGAGGTAAGAAGTCACATATAAACCTCAATAAAGTAATCCTCAATAAGATGGGAACCAACAATCATGGCCTGTATAGAATAAACACATTAAGAAGGCATTGAATGAAAAAGATCAATAGCATGATAAGCAAGCTAGTAGTATTTGTGTCCATAGTTACCCATTAGCATGCAAGTCACATAGTATGTAGCAAGCAGTGGAGCAGAGACCCTCACCCTACATGTGTCCCCCTCAAAGGGGGCTTCCTCAGGGGTCAAAGGGGTGTAGTGAGTGGTTTAGAAGCACCCTATAAATACCTGTATATGATAGAAAATAACTATCAGCTGTTTCAAGGTGCGTGCCTGCAGCCACCGGCGTCCGGAAGTGCTGCCTGTAAACTCACAGGACGTAAAGTGCGGACGGCGCATGCGCAGACCGGCCGGTCAAGCTGAGTTTAACTCACACACCCCGCACACGCAGTGGAGCCATCAATCTCTAGTTTTATTTTAGTATGTTGCTATGTGTCCTTGTATTCTTTTCCTGACCTCTTGTGTAGTTTCGCCCACATACATTTTTGGACAGTTACAAACTATAACATAAACAACATTGAGAGAGTGACAGTTTGAATAGATAGAGAATTTGATCTTATATGGAAAGAGTGGCAGGTTAATCTCACATCCTGCCAACATATGAGGACATACTGTGCAGTCACCACAGGGATACGTACCAACAATCCGTGTGCCTCTACCCAAGCGGGTGGTAGGTCGCTGGAAATTGCTCTTTGTTAGATTATCCCACAAATTTCGAGCTCTTCTTGCAACCATAATAGGTTTTTCACTCAGGAAAGAGCAGAGTCTTGTATCACTTCTCAGGATGCTCCAGTTTTTCTTCATAACTTTGTAAACCTCATCCCAGTGGTCATGTTATGGGGTGATCAAGTTAATGTTCGACATCTTTGTTTAAGAAGATCTTGTCTGCTTTGTTGTTTGCAGTTTTCAAAAGCCTTTGAGATAATTTTCTTGGGGTACCCCCTTTGTCTGCATCTGGAGGTGAGGTCCTTGGCTTCCTTTAAGAAGGTAGTCTCTTCACTACAGTTCCTCTTTAGTCTGCAAAATTGATATTTAGGGATAACGTTCCTAACATGTACAAGATGAAAACTATTATAGTGTAAAACTCTATTCGTTGCTGTTGGTTTTCTATGGAGTGCAGTTTGAATCTTACCCTCTTTTACGCTGATCTTCAGGTGAAGGAAATCGATAGAGTCAAGGGATATATTAGATGTTAGCTTGATGTTCCAGTCATTCTCATTTAGGTTTTTCACGAATTCCATACATTCTTCACTTGGACCTGCCCAAAGAAACACAATATCATCGATGAATCGATACCACCGAAGTACATTGTTTTTATAAGCCAAAAGGGTGCGGACGTAGATCTCTTCCCACCATCCTAAGAACAAATTGGCATAGGAAGGGGGCACATCACGCACCCATGGCAGTTCCGGTTACCTGTCTATAGTGAACCCGGTCGAACAGAAAGTAGTTGTTCTCCAGAACAGGTCCAACAGAAATGAGTCATGGGAACGATTTCCTGTGCTCTGTTTGTTAAGAAGAGAGGAGATAGCCCTTATTCCAAGATCATGATGGATACAGGTATATAGGCTTTCAACATCTATAGTTACCAATAACGTGTTTGTAGGTAAATCAATCCCTTCCAACAATTCAATCAGGTGGGAGAAATCACGTATATAGAGTCCAGGGAAAACACCATAGGCTGCAGATAGAAATCGATATATGAGCAAGGATGTTCAAAGAGTCCTCCAATTCCGGACACAATAGGCCTGCCCGGTGGCTTGGTTAAAGACTTGTGTACTTTTAGCAGTAAGTAAAAAGTCAGAATTTTAGGATGTTTTACTATCAGGAAGTCTTTTTCTCTCTAATTCACAATACCCAAATCAAAAACCCTCCAAATTAATGCATCAAATTTTTTCTTAAAGACACTAGTCGGGTCTGATAGTAAAGGTTGGTAACAAGCTAAATTGTGAAGCTGTCTATGCGCCACTTCTAAGTACATTTCCACAGGCCAAAGGACTACATTGCCCCCCTTATCGGCTTCTTTAATTATAAATGAAGGTTTCTTTTGCAAGTTGTTAAGGGCACATCACTCAACAACAGTCAAATTAAACTTTGAGCGAGAGTTTATTTTCAAATCCTTAATGTCATTACTGGTGACCTCACAGAATATCTGAACTGCCGGGCACACAGAAAAGGGGTGTGTGGCCTGCGAAGGTACTCGATATGGAAAAGCCACTTTATTTATGTTACCTGTATTTTCTACATTTTCATATATGAGATCTAACAAATCTTGAAAAGCTGCCCGATCTTGGATGGATAGAGTGTCAATTGCCGAAGGTCGATGATAAAGGAATTTGAAGATCAGCTGTCTACAAAAAAGATAGAGGTCCTTTATTAGCTCAAACTTGTCAAGCGATTTTGTATGAGAGAAAGATAGACCACGTGAGAGCAAACTGATCTCAAATTTGGAGAGACAAAAGTTAGAAAGGTTAATGACTTGGACTTTACCTCCATCACCAATGCCACTTTGTGTCAATTGTCCTATTTCTTCCTGCGGTCTGGATTCTGTGGTTGTACTACCTTTTCACTCCATCTAATTCTTCTCCTTACTGGAGAGATTACTGGATTGATCAGATACTTTCTCTATTCAAGTTTCATTTTTTTCCTTCTTTCTGGCTTTAATGGTTCTAGTCTCATTAAAATAATCTTTATTTTCACTTTTACTCTTTTCTACTAACATGTCTTGATCCTTTGCTCCATGATCCATTGAGAATCCTTTTGGCTGCTCAGATCTCCGCCTCCTTACGTCCTCTCCCTCACCATAGCAACATACTAAAACAAAACTAGAGATTCACAGCTCCATTGCGCGTGCGCGGTGTGAGCGATGAACTCAGCTTGACCGGCCGGTCTGCGCATGTGCCGTCCGCACTTTACGTCCTGTGAGTTTACAGGCAGCACTTCCGGACGCCGGAGGCTGCAGGCACGCACCTTGAAACAGCTGGTAGTTATTTTCTATCATATACAGGTATTTATAGGGTGCTTCTAACCCACTCACTACACCCCTCTGACCCCTGAGGAAGCCCCCTTTGAGGGGGACACACGTAGGGTGAGGGTCTCTGCTCCACTGCTTGCTACATACTATGTGACTTGCATGCTAATGGGTAACTATGGACACAAATACTACTAGCTTGCTTATCATGCTATTGATCTTTTTCATTCAATGCCTTCTTAATGTGCGTATTCTATACAGACCATGATTGTTGGTTCCCATCTTATTGAGGATTACCTTATAAAGGTTTATATGTGACTTCTTACCTCACTTGATCAGGTTTCAAAATACAGACTTTATTATTGTATTTTTTGGTGGGAACATATAACCTATGTCTGTTGAGAGTTCCTTTGACATACACTTTTGTCATGTATATATGATCCTTGTAGATATTTGTGGTCCCATACCTCAGCAAGCAATGGTTGAAGGTGGTTCCTTCTATTTATGCAGGTCTTCTGCTTTTACTTGTTTTTTAATTGTGTGTGTTTTTGCTACTTGTATGTACCTGATGATGGACTAATACATTTTGATATATATATACACTTTCTGGCTCTGATCCCAATCCATTATACACACTTCTTTCTCTTGCATCTTTAAACAATTTGGGGAGAGATCTTAACTGTTAATTATCTGAGGAGGAGATCCAGGGAAGGTGATGCAGAGGTATCTCTAGTCCGTCCTGCTCCACAGACATCCATGTCTTAACTTTTCTTTTGTATTGCCAGTCAAGTAGCCTCACCACCACCAAAGCCTGAAAGTATTTTTTAACCCCTTCTCGACCTTTGACGTTATAGAGACATCATGAAAGTCAGTGCGCTCCCGACCCATGAAGTCTCTATAATGTCATGGGTTGTTGTTGCGCTCCTGAAGCTCCAGTGACCGGGTCAGTGACAAGTCACAGGAGCTTCAGGATCGCAAGGGTCTATACTTTAGCCGGGGGGGGGGGTGGCTTAGCCCCCTCGTGTTTAAAGTCGCTCTGATTGGCAGTTGAAAGTGAAACAGCCGATCGGAGTGAATCAGAGTGATTCACCCCTCCAGATCTGATTGGAGCTCTCCAATCATATCTGAAGGAGCGGATCGACAGGTGTCTTCCTCCTCCTCAGCCCCTTCCCGCTCTGGTGGTCATCAAGACCCCTCATCCCTCTCATCCACCCCTCTCATCCGGTCCTCCGTGTATGTATCCACTGGCGGGCTACACCCTCCGGTGCACCCATGGGTCAGGCGCCTCAGCCCTCTCCCATTACTTTCACCCCCCTGTCCCACCCCCACCTCTGACCCCTGTGTCCCTCACCTCTCCTGGCGTGCTGCACCTGACGGTGAACACAATGGTCAGCCTCTTCTGCTCCGGCTGTGGCGCGCCTCCTCCTCTCCCGGGCGCCTCCTCCTCACCGGTGGATTGTGAGTGAGGTAAGTGAATAAATAGATGGATGGATGGATGGGTGGATGGGTGGGAGCATGCATGGATGGATGGATGGGTGGGTGCATGCATGGATGGATGGGTGGGTGCATGCATGCATGAGTGGATGGATGGGTGAATGGATGGATGGGTGCATGCATGGGTGAATGGATGCATGGGTGGATGGATGGGTGCATGCGTGCATGGAAGTGTGCATGCATGGATGTGTGCATAGATTGATATGTGCGTGCGTGGATGTGTGCATCTGTGGATGCACGTGTGCATGAATGGATATGTGCATGTGTGAATGTGTGGATGTGTGCATGTGTGGATGTATGCATGCATGGATGTGTGCATGGATAGATGTGTGCATGGATGGATGTGTGCGTGCATGGATGTGTGCATGATGGATGTGTGCATGCGTGGATGTGTATGTGTGTGGATGTGTGCATGGATGGATGTGTTCGTGTGTGGATGTGTGCATGCGTGGATGTGTATGTGTGTGGATGTGTGCATGGATGGATGTGTTCGTGTGTGGATGTGTGCGTGCGTGGATGTGTGCATAAATGGATGTGTGCATGGATGGATGCGTGTGTGCGTGGATGTGTGCATGCATGGATGTGTGCATGCATGGAAGTGTGGATATGTGCATGGATAGATGTGTGCATGAATGGATGTGTGTGTGGATGTGTGCGCGTGTGGATGTGTGGATGTGTGCATGCCTGGATGGGTGTGTGCTTGCATGGATGTGTGCATGGATGGATGTGTGCGTGCATGGATGTGTGCATGGATGGATGTGTGCATGCATGTGTGAATGGGAGCATGTGTGGATGATGGGTGCATGGGTGGATGCATGGATGCATGGGTGGATGGATGGGTGCAACAAAGGATTAAGTGTCCTCTTATTGTAGTCTCTGGGATCATAGTCATGGTGCACTGTATGACAGATCATAGCCATACAGTGCACCATAACTCTGACCCTAGAGACTGTAGGAAGAGGACACTTGATCCCTTGATGCAGTCTCTGGATTGAGCAGAGGCGATCGAGTGTTGTGGGACCTTCGTTGTGGACTACATCGGATCTTTATAATAAAGATGGAGTCCAAATTTTGTTTGTGTTTTTTTTTTTTTCAAATAAAAGATTTTTTTCTGTGTGGTGTATTTTTTTGACTATTTACTAGAAATTCCTAATGGTCGGGTCTAACATTGGCCCGATATTATGAATCTCGGGCTTAGTGCCAGCTGCCAATAAAAAATCTGGCATTATCCCCTTTATTACCCAGTTTGCCATCGGCACCAGGGCAACTGGAAGAGCCTGGATACAGCAACAGAAAATGGCTCTTAAATGAATGCGCCATTTTCTGGGGCGGCTGCATGCTGCAGTTCGCAGTGTGGGGGGCCCAGAACGCTTGGGCCTCTCCATGCTTTGGATTCCAGCCTCCAGCTGCCAAGTTGTACCTGGCTGGGCCAAAAGTATAGCGGAGCCCCACGTCTTTTTTGTTTTCTAGAATTAGTTCTAGAAATAAAAAAAAAAGGCCTTCACTGTATTTTTGGTAGCCAACCAGGTACAACTTGGCAGCTGGGGGCCGGAATCCTCAGCGTGGAGAGACTCAAATGTTGTGGGCCCCCCCACACTGCAAATTGCAACCCACAGCCACCCTAGAAAATAGCGCATTCATTAGTGGCTTGATTTTCTGGTGCTGTACCCAAACTCCAGTTGTTGGTGGCACACAGGGGCTCTCCGTACGCGACATGGTGCCCGCTAACAAGTTGAATGGAAAATTGGCTCCAATTGTTAGTGGACACCATGTCACGTATGGAGAGCCGTTATGTGCCTAAACATTGGAGTTCCCGCACAAGTGACCCCATTTTGGAAACTAAACCCCCCCAAAGAACTTATCTTGATGCATAGTCAGCACTTTGAACCCCCAGGGGATTCACAAATTGATCCATACAAATTAAAAAGTACTTTTTTTTCCACAAACACTTTCCTTTTTTATTATTACGGATTAATTTGTGAAGCACCTGTGGGTTCAAAATGCTCACCATCCATCTAGATAAGTTCCCTAGGGGGTCTAGTTTCCAAAATGGGGTCACTTATGTGGGAGCTCCAAAGTTTAGGCACACAGGGGCTCTCCAAACATGGCATAGTGTCCAGTAACAATTTGAATGGAAAATTAGCCTAAATTGTTTGCAGACACCATGTCGCGTTTGGAGAGCCCCAGTGTGCCTAAACATTGGAGCTCCACCATAAGTGACCCCATTTTGCAACCTACACCCCTTCCCCAGGGAACGTATCAAGATGGGTGTTGAGAATTTTAAACCCCCAGGTGCTTCACAAATTAATCCGCAAAAATGAAAAAAGAAAATATTTGTGGGAAAAAAGTACTTTTTCATTTTTATGGATCAATTTGTGAAGCACCTTGGGTTTCAAAGTGCTCACTATGCATCTAGATATGTTCCCTGGAGGGTCTAGTTTCTAAAAAGGGGTTACTTGGAGAGGAGCTCCAATGTTTAGGCACACAGGGGCTCTTCAAACGCGACATGGTGTCCGCTAACAATTTAAGCGGATTCTCCATTCAAATTTTTAGCGGACACCATGTCGCATTTGGAGAGCCCCTGTGTGCCTAAACATTAGAGCTCCCCCAGAATTGTCCCAATTTTTTATACTGCCCAGGAACTTATCTAGATGCATAGTGAGCCTTTGAACTCCAGGGGCTTCACAATTGATCCATAAAATGTAAAAAGAAAAAGTACTTTTTTTTCCACAAACATTTTCTTTTTTCATTTTTATGGATTAATTTGTGAAGCACCTGGGGTTCAAAATGCTCACCACCCATCTAGATAAGTTCCATGAGGGGTCTAGTTTCCAAAATGTGGTTACTTGTGGGGGACTCCAATGTTAAGGCACACAGGGGCTCTCCAAATGCGAAATGGTGTCCGCTAACAATTTGGAAAATCAGCTCAAATTGTTAGCGGACACCATGTCGCGTTCGAAGAGCTCTGTGTGCCTAAACATTGGAGCTCCCCCCAAGTAACCCCATTTTGGAAACTAGACCCGCCAGTGAATTTATCTAGATGGCTGGTGAGCACTTTGAACACCCATATGTTTCACAAATTGTTCCGTAAAAATGAAAAAGTACTTTTTTTTCACCAAAAATTTCCTTTAGCCTAAAATTTTTTATTTTCTCATGGGCAAAAGGTTAAAATGCATCCTAAAATTTGTTGGGCAATTTATCATGAGAACACCGATACCTCATATGTGGTGATAAACCACTGTATGCGCGCACACAAGGGCTCAGAAGTGAAGGAGCGCCATTTCACTTTTTGAAAGGAAAATTAGCTCCAAAAGTCAAATGGTGCTCCTTCCCTTCTGAACCCTGCCGTGCGCCCAAACAATGGTTTACGACCACACATGAGATATCGGTGTACTCAGGAGAAATTGCCCAACAAATTTTAGGATCCATTTTAAAATGTCCATTTTTCCTTCCACGTTGCTTTACTTCCTCTGAAGCACATGAAGGGTTAATTTAATCTTCTTGAATGTAGTTTTGAGTAGCTTGAGGGGTGCAGTTTTTGGAATTTTGTCACTTTTGGGTGTTTTCTGTCATGTACACCCCTCAAAGGGACTTGAAATGTGATGTGATCACTAAAAAAATGGTTTTGTAAATTTTGCTGGAAAAATGAAAAATTGCTCATAAATTTTGAACCCTTATAACTTCCTACCAAAAATTTTTATTTTTCCCCAAAATTGTGCTGTTGTAAAGTAGACATGTGGGAAATGTTATTTATCAACTATTTGGTATCACATAAATGTCTGGTTTAGCAGAATAAAAATTCAAATTTTGAAAATTGTGAAATTTTTAAAATTTTGCCAAATTTTTGATTTTTTCACAAATAAACACAAAAATTATCGACCTAAATTTAATACTAACATGAAGCCCAATATGTCACGAAAAAAAAATCTCAGAATCGCTAGGATCCGTTGAAGCATTCCAGAGTTATTAGCTCATAAAGAAACACTAGTCAGAATTAAAAAATGCCAAGGTCTTTAGGGTCAAAATAGGCTGGGTCCTTAAGGGGTTAAAATTAGGTAGACCTACTCCACCTTTGGACTTGGGGGCGGGCAAAATCTTCATCCCCACCCTAGATCTGACCTCCCCCAGACAAACTTTGTCACTTGAGATTGAATTTTTGTGAAAAAGCTTCTATGGGGGACAATGGGAACTGTCTGGAAGATGTATAGGAACTGTGGTAAAATTTCCATCCTAGCTACATTGATACTTCCAAACCACAAAAGGTTGAGGGGTGCATACAGTGACAATAAGGATTCCATTTTGTCCAGTAGGATTTGACGAATTAAAGACAATTACCTCATCAAATCTGGCAGGATCAATACACCAAGATAAATGATTTTATCTATTCTCCACTTAAATGGGAAATTTGATTTCACAGATGATGCTTCCCCACATGGCAGCATGATGTTCATTGCTTCAGATTTGGTATAATTTACCTTAAAGTTGCTCAGTATGCCGAACGTCTCAAACACTTTCATAATTGAGGGTAGCGAGATTCGCGGCTGAGAAATATATAGGAGAACATCATCTGCGAATAGAGGGGTTTTATGGTGGATCGAGCCCGTCCAAATACTATGAATATTTTCATTCCTCCGTATAGCATTAGCCAAATGCTCCATATCTATAACGTAGATTAGAAGGGACAAGGGTCATCCCTGCCTGGTCCCTTTGTGAATCGCAAAAGGAGTTGACAAGGCACCATTACTCTCACTTGAGCAGATGGGGCCGAATAGAGAGATACAACGTTATTCAAAAACTTAGGTCCCAATCTGATCTGGCTTATCGCCTCCCCCTCATGAACTCCCAGTGGACTCTGTCAAAGGTCTTTCCTGCATCCACAGACAACAAGCTAATGGGGATCTTGTGTGTCATGGCCTTAACAATAAGAAGCAAGGTTCTGATTGTGTTGTCCCTAGCTTCACAGCCTATGACAAAACACACCTGGCCCAGGTTTATTATACAAGGAAGAAGCAAAGCCAGTCAGTCTGCTAATATTTTGAAGAACAGTTTAATGTTTATATACAATAAAGAAATTGTCCTGTAATTTGCCAACAATTTCAAGTCTCTTCCAGGTTTGGGGATAATACTGATATAGACCTCCAAAGACTAGGGTGCCAAATCTTGTCCTTCAGTGATTGAGTTAAAAGGGGACAACAATTGAGGGGCCAATTGAGTTCAAAGGGTCTTATAAAAGATTTTCGCAAATCCATCTGGGCCATTTGGACACCAAAATGGATTTAATAGCCTCAAAAAGCTCTATCTCTGTAATCTCCCCCTCCAGAGACTCAACTGCTGCATCGTTCAGAGAGGGAACAGCCGTAAGTTGAATATATTCTTGAATTTTTTTGGATAAGTCGGCAGGGACCATATCAGAAAATCTCAATTCAATGTTATATAGGTCTTCATAATAAGATCTGCAGACTTCCAAAATGTCTTTAGGATTATGTGATTCTTCTTTACCCAGTCATTTGATCGAGGGGATGTATGTTGGGCTTGTCTGTGGATGGAGCAAGCGAGCAAGTGGGTGGCCACATTTATTTGCCGTCTTATAGAAATAGCTATTGACTCTCTCTCTAGTTCTCATATACAGTTGATCTAGAAGTTTTTTAAGTTCCTATCTTTTTAACATCAAGTCTGACAGGTCCCTTTGTGACCTGGTCTCTTTATGACTGATCTCTAAGAGATGGATCTGGCAGAGAAGAGCAGTGATGGCTTTAGACTTAAGTTTTTTAAACTTAGAGCCATGCTTGATTAAAGTGCCATGCAGTACATATTTCAAGGCTTCTCATTTGAGAGGCTGCGAAGTGAAGTCTAATGCATGAGTTTGGGAAAAGGAAATTATATTATGTTTTAGCTCAGCCAAACAGACGTTGTCTTTAAGGAGGTTACTATTTAGCCTCCACATCCAGGGCCTATGGGACTGGTTGGGGATGGACAAGGACAAAAAATCGGGGAGTGGTCAGTAAGAAGCATGTCTCCGAAAGTGGCTACCGTTTCCCATGAAATTATACTATGGCTGACCAGGTGTTACCACCCGGGGGTCTGCTGCGGTGTTCCAGCGTCCTCTTCTTCCTGCACCCTCAGCAGCCGGAGAAGGACTCCTCGCCTGGCACCCACATTCCAGCACCCTCTGCTTGAGCAGCGCTGCTCCTCTCAGTTCCAGGGCCGCTACTTGAGCTATGATACATCTCCAAAGCAGTATATGCTGGAGAGGCTGCAGGGATCATGCTCCTCCCCTCAGCCAATCACCAGGTCTCTGTGTTCTACCAATCAGGAGTACCCTGCTGATATATAAGCTTCCAGTTTCCTGTCAGTCCTTGCCAGGGCAACTTCTACCTTTTGAAGTGGCTAATCCTGGTCTGTCAGGTTGTTCCTTGTTTTTCTGGTTACCTGATTACTCTTGTTCCTTCCCGCAGATTCCTCCCGTACCGGCTCCTCGCTGACTCCAGTGGTCTCGGCCTGCTTCTGGACCTCTTCCCTGCTGAAGCTCTTCCTCCAGCCGTGCTCTGGATTCTCTGTGTTCCTGGTTCCCGTTTCTTATTACTACCCGGTTGCTGTTTTGTTTCCACGTCGCCTGGGGTCGGTTTAACACTCGTGTCCGCTTCACTGGCCCCTCCGAGGTTGGTTCCGGCGGGATCCCTGTATAGGGGTTAAGCGCTCCGGGGCCTCCTTCGCTGGGTTTCCAGTGTTGCGACCTTGTGGCCCTCTCCAGGGGCGTGTGGTCCTGTGTTGTTGTTGTTCTAATAAACCTGTTGACTTTACGTTACTGGTCCGCCTCTTTATCACCCGGAATCGGCATCCGCTCTACGCGGTCCAGTGGGTCCACGTGTGGGGTCCGTCAGTAGGACGTGACACCAGGAAGAGATCTATGCAGCTGTGTGAGTCATGGATCCGAGAGAAGTAAGTGTAGTCCTTACCTTGAGGGTGAAGAGTACACCATACATCTACTTATTGAAGAGTGTGAAGGAACCTTTTTAATGCTCTTGACTGGAATACAGCCTTTGCAAGAGGAATAATCAACTGTTGGCTCAAGAGTAAAATTAAAGTCTCCACCAATCACAATAGCCCCTTCAGCAAAATTGGCGAGCTTAGACAGTATTGCCTTACAGACTCTAGTCTGTTCCCTATTAGGGAGGTAACAATTGACTATAGTAATAATCGACGTGCAGTTTAAGAAAAATGTATCTTTCTTGTTCATCAATCATGGTGTCTAATATGGTATGTGTCAAACTCTTATGAATTGCTATAGACACACCCTTCGTCCTAGCATCGGTATTAGTACTATGAAACCATGTGGAATAGTACCTATTTTTGAGAGATTGTACGTGCCCCGATTGTTTCCTGGACTAACAGGATCTGTGTTTTTGTCTATGCATATCACTAAGGATCTGACACCGTGTCTGAGGTACATTGAAACCTCTAACGTTAAGACACCCAATCGTCAAATTAGCCATTTCAGGGATTGGACTCCAAACCAGAGAGGAGTGAGAGGCAGGCAGGGAAGGGAGGGCAGGTAAGAAGGGAAGGGAAAGAGGTAAGGGGTGAGAATACAAAGAAGAAGTATAGAGATATGGAAAAAGAAAATAGAGAGAAATGAGGAACTATTAAAAATTTCCATGTGACACAAACAGAAGAGAGAAAAAGAAGATTCGGGGTAGTATAGGCAAAAAAATAAAACCACACCCTTTGGCGGCGTGTGGAACCCCACGAGGGTGTAACCTTTCCAAGTAAGATCAAATACTCCCCGAACAAAAACCCTTAAACATCGTCTTAACTAATAAACTTCAGCATTTTAACCACTATGAAATTAAATTCACAGGGGACAAAAGACAACTAACCACTTCCCTCTGGTAGGTAACTAGAAATAGTGGGTAAGAGCAACCCCAGGCCCAAAAGTCGGCAAGACTCAAGGCGGGTGATGGATATGGTAACAATACCTGAAGTTACACCGTCAATAGATGATGCAAATCCTCAGCTGTCATAATTTGAGCCCAAGGGTCCTCTACCATGACCTCCAGCACTTTCACCTCTACTTCACATCCTATAGTGCCTCTGCACACATTGCTCCAGTGGTATCTGAGCCCAGTTTACTTCTCCAGGAACTCCTGGCCATTCCACCAGTGAGATATTAACTGGCTGAATTCCCTGTCCCCTGTGAATGCCGGAATATCTCTAGGGTGGGACACATAATACAATTCCCTCTCCCAGAAGACCTGGAGACGGAAGGGGAATCCCCAGGAATATGGAATGTCGCATTTGCGTAGCAGCTCTAGCAGAGGACGAAGGGCTCTTCATTTCTGGAGTGTCCATCTAGAAAGATATTCCATAAGTTGTACTGGGTTCCCACGGAAATTCAGTGAGTCATGGTTTCTATCCCTGGCAAGGATCTCTTCCTTTACCCTAAACCTGTGAACCCAGCATATCACATCCCTGGATCTAGTGCCTTTAGGTGGTGGAGGGCCCATATATTTGTGGGCTGTATCAAACTCAATGGAGGTGTCTTCAAGGACATTGCGGATCGAATTGAAGAACCTTTGAAGGGTATCATCTAACTCTCTTGAGGAAATGGATTCTGGGAGACCTCGAATTCTGACATTATTGCGTCTCTGTCTATTTTCCAAGTCCTCCATCAGGTCGAAGACATACTCAAGACTGGCAGCTTGACTAGAGGCTTGGTGTTCTAGAGCGCCAAGACACCTGAAAATACCTTTTGTATAGGTATAAGATGAATCAACCTTTACAGAAATTTGGTTAACTTCCCCTCTCAGGGCAGCTGCCTCAGCTCTAAATGAGGCCTCCATCCTCGTTATAAATCCCTCAATCTCCTTCTTAGTGGGGATGGTAAAAATGAGCACCCTCAGATCCGCCCCAGGGCTCTCTGCCCTTGCCCCATGACCAGCTACACCCTTATGGTCTAGAATATTTGGGAATTCCAACAGTGTGATGGGGGTACCTGTGGTTTGTAGAAAGTTTCCCAGGTTCTATAATCTGCAAGTCCTCATCCTGGTGGTTCATTACTGCAAGTTGGGAGTCAGTTACATTTTGTGGCTGCCATTTTCCACTGTATATGAAGGGCCGCGGGTCCATTATACGCTGATACACTGCACCCCCATTTGGTATGCTGACCCATTTAGTCCTCAGGGGTCCATCCGTCAGTTGGGCTCAGTTGAGGGGGCGCCCTTTGGTGTCTTCCCCATACGCTGCATGTCGGCCCAGGTATCTCTCCCTAATGGGGGAAAAAGTGCGTCTGCCAGAGGGGAATCTTGGTTGGGCCATGGGGAGCTGCAAGAGGGAATCGGTGGTACCTGGTGTTGATCAAAATCTTTGTGGAATGGTGCCAGTATGGAATGACCTCGCTCCCCTTTGTGCCATGTGGTTCAGCATCCACCGTCTCCTCGTGGTGCAAGCCAGGCTAAGCAGGATCCGCCATCTTGGGAGCAGTAGAGGTGCTCTGAGGTCTGCCTTCGCTTCTCAAATAATGGGAAATTCCCAATGTGGGGGTCACCGGGGCACCCGAGATGAGAGCTGGCCAGCATTTGGGTGGCATAGGGTGTGGCACTGAACAAGCAGTGCTGAATTGAATGGATTTTAATGGCCCGGGGAGCAGGAGAGATGTCTGCAACGTCCTTTCTACTCCATAGCCAGGCCACACCATCCCATATTTAATTTTTTTTTACTTATTATTTATTTTTTAGAATTATTTTTATTTATTTTTTGTTTAGAACAAATCTTTCTTATTGTTGAGGGTCAGCAGCATGCAAGGCCACCTCTTCTACACTTATCTACTAGCAATTCAGATAAAAATAGCATATGCTCATTAATTTGCACTGATGGGTATGAACAGCGTGTGACGCTGGCAAGTTGGTACGATAAATCGTTGAATTGGAGTTGACAGGTTTACCAACATGTTGTAAAACCTGACAATATCAACTCAAGCAACCTGCTGCATCATTATGTGTTACACCGCGATAACAATGTAGTGGACGACTTCGCCTAGTTACAGCAATGAGCAGGTATCGTTCGCGGGGTTTGCGAACGATACCTGCTCACAACATCGTTGGTGAGTTGGGTACGAAATCTAGACGTGTGACATCTCACCAGCGGTATTGAAATGATATCAAAAACATACCGCGTGCCACCCAGGATGTTGCCGACATTGTTTCAATGTTGTGCAGTCTTACGGTACCTTAACAACCATTATATGTCAGGTTTAAAAACAGTCTAGTGGGGACATCTTCTGGAAGGTTTTTGAAAGGTTTTCTTCCAGATTTCACTTATAAAGTACAGTGATTCCTGAGTTTTCGTCGATAATCCGTCCGAAAACTAACGATGAAAAGCGAAATCGACGAAAACCGAGGCAATGATTTCCATAGGAATCAATGTTAAATGAATTAATTGGGTCAGGACACTGAAAAAGACCTATGAAAAAAACATTTCATAGTGAATAAAGATAGCGGTTAATGATAGAATCACTCAGAAATGACTGTAAAAGGAATATGAAACACTCATTTAAAGAAAAAAATAAACATTTATTGTGTTTTTTTTAAAAAAGCTCTTTTTGGTGTATGGGGGATGTCGAGGAGGGGAGAGAGGGGTGTACTTTTTATTTTTTGGAAGGGGAATCTCATATTTATGCTGAAGTAATAGCGATGTACGGACATAAATCGACGAAAACCGAGGCATTGACGAAAACACAGACACGCTTTTCATTAAAAAATATCGAAACCGAAACCGATGATATCCGAAGTCGACAAAAACCGGGGTATCTTATATATAAAACCCGGAGGGATTTGGGACGTGACATCCGACACATTGTCCCAATGTCCGGCAGAGCTACACCCGTTCAGGGTGAGCCAAGATGGCGGCCGTAAGCGGGAGGCGGGACTCATAGAGCCCGCTACGCTTACGACCGCCCCTAACACACACACACATCACACACACAACACACGCACACACAGTCACCTATACTTATCACCTCTCCTCTGTCTTCTCCGCCGCCGACATGTCGCCGCCCCAGGAGAACTGGATCCAATATGGCATCAGGGAAGTTTCGCGAGACTTCCCGGACGTCATATTGGAACCATGGCTCCAGGGGCGGCGATATACTTTCTCCAAGATGGCGTCCGGGAAGTCTCGATAGACTTCCCGGACGCCATCTTGCAAAAAGTATGTCGCCGTCCCCCAGAGGACTGAATCCAATATGGCGTACGGGAACTCTCGCGAGAGTTCCCGGACGCCATATTGGATCCAGTCCTGGCTGCGGCGACATGTCGGCAGAACGGAGGACTCAAGAAGATGCAGGCGGCAGGGAAGAAGCAGGGATGGTGGTAAGTATATCGGAGTGTGTGTGTGTCTCTGTCCGTCCGCCCGCCCCACCGCTGACCACTCTGCCCACCGCTGATCACTCTGCCCACACAGCACCGCTGCACTGACCACTCTGCCCACACAGCGCCGCTGCGCTGACTGCCCTGCCCACACAGCGCCGCTGCGCTGACCACCCTGCCCACACTGCGCCGCTGCGCTCACCACACTGTCCACACTGCGCCGCTGCGCTGACCACCCTACCCACAGTGCCGCAGCGCTGACCACCCTGCCCACCGTGCTGCTGCGCTGACCACCCTGCCCACCATGCTGCTGCGCTGCCCACCCTTCCCACACAGCGCCGCTGCGCTGACCACCCTGCCCACACAGCGCCGCTGCGCTCACCACACTGCCCACACTGCGCCACTGCGCTGACCACCCTGCCCACACAGCGCCGCTGCGCTGACCACCCTGCCCACACAGTGCCGCTGCGCTCACTACCCTGCCCACACAGCGCTGCTGCGCTCATTACACTGCCCGCACTGCGCTGCTGCGCTGACCACCCTCCCAAACAGTGCCGCTGCGCTCACCACCCTGCCCACACAGCGCCGCTGCGCTCACCACACTGCCCACACTGCGCCGCTGCGCTGACCGCCCTACCCACACAGCGCCGCAGTGCTGACCACACTGCCCACACTGCGCCGCTGCGCTGACCACCCTGCCCACACAGCGCCGCTGTGCTCACCACACTGCCAACACTGCGCCGCTGCGCTGCCCACCCTGCCCACACAGCACCGCTGCGCTCACCACACTGCCCACACTGCGCCGCTGCGCTGACCACCCTGCCCACACAGCGCCACTGCGCTCACCACACTGCCTACACAACGCCACTGCGCTCACCACACTACCAACACCGCGCCGCTGCGCTGACCACACTGCCCACACAACGCCGCTGCGCTGACCACCCTGCCCGCACAGCGCCGCTGCGCTGACCACCCTGCCCACACAGCGCCGCTGCGCTGACCACCCTGCCCACACAGCGCTGTTGCGCTGACCACCCTGCCCACCGCGCTGCTGCGCTGACAACCCTGCCCACCGCGCTGCTGCGCTGACCACCCTGCCCACCCCGCTGCTGCGCTGACCACTCTGCCCACCGCACTCGCTGCTAACCACTGAGCCACAGCACAGTGCTAACCACTGAGCCACAGCGCAGTGCTAACCACTGAGCCACAGCGCAGTGCTAACCACTGAGCCACAGCGCAGTGCTAACCACTGAGCCACCGCGCAGTGCTAACCACTGAGCCATCGCGCAGTGCTAACCACTGAGCCACCGCGCAGTGCTAACCACTGAGCCACTAAGCTGCCTTACAGTGCTCCATCCTCCCTCACCCCGCCGCTTTGTCCTCCATCCTCCTCCTCCCACCACTCTGTGCTCCATCCTCCCCCACCCCTGCCGCTCTGTCCTCCCCCTGCCGCTCTGTCCTCCCCCTGCCGCTCTGTCCTCCCCCTGCCGCTCTGTCCTCCCTCTGCCGCTCTGTCCTCCCCCTGCCGCTCTGTCTTCCCCCTGCCGCTCTGCCCTCCCCCTGACGCTCTGTCCTCCCCCTGACGCTCTGTCCTCCCCCTGACGCTCTGTCCTCCCCCTGCCATTCCGTCCTCTCCCTGCCTGTGCCGCTCCATCCTCCCCCACCGCTTCCTCCTCCTTCATTTGTCCTCTTCACGTCCGCCACTCCATCCTCCGTCCTCCCCCTGCCCGTGCTGCTCCGTCCTCCCCCACCTCGCCGCTTCATCCTACATCCTCCTCCCCCCGCCGCTCTCTGCTCCATCCTCCCCCTGCCGTTCCTTCCTCCCCCTGCCTGTGCTGCTACATCCTCTCACACCCCGCCGCTACCTCCTCTGTCCTCCATCCTCCTCCCCCCTGCTGTTCTGTCCTCCCTCCCTCCCCCTGCCACGCCGTTCTTCCCCCACCGCTCCTTCTTCAATGTTCCTCCCAATTGAGCCCTCACCGCCTTCCCCATGCAATCACTATTTCTATATTCTAAAATACTCGATGCGTTAGAATCGGGCCACCAAGAGTTCCCGGACGCCATATTGGATCCAGTCCTGGGTGCGTCAACATGTCGGCAGAACGGAGGACTCAGGAAGGCGCAGGCGGCAGAGAAGAAGCATGGACGGTGGTAAATATATCGGAGTGTGTGTGTGTGTATGTGTCCCTCCGCCCCACCGCTGACCACCCTGCCCACGGCACTGCGCTGACCACTCTGCCCAAGGCGCTGTGCTGACCACTCTGCCCACAGCGTTGTGCTGACCACTCTGCCTACGGCATTGTGCTGACCACTCTGCACACACACTCACTGCTAACCACTGAGCCACCACCCAGTGCTAACCACTGAGCCACCGTATACTGTGCTACCCACTGAGCCACCTGTATACACACAATTAATTTCACCGCACTCCCCTAACTATTAGTAAATAAACTATACATAGATTCTAGACTACCCGATTCTTTAGAATCAGGCCGCCTTCTAGTCACTGTATAATTGAAAGTTTATTATAATCACTTGCTCTACATTATCATTAAATAAAAATTTACATGGCGGTTACATTTTAAGTCACAGATAGAGTGTCAGTGATTCCTATATTCCTCCAAATTAATTTTCATAATCAAATTAATTCCCTTCTCCTCAGACACTGTGTATATTTTGTGTACTATGTCTCTGTGACTGATCTCTGAGGTTGTCTCTCCTATTCTGATTACTCACTAAATGGTAGGAACAGCTCCTGCTTGGGCTTGTATCGTGAGTGACCTCAAACACCTATGGAATAGAATGCATATGAGGAATTGTGGGGAAGCCCACCAGGCCTTGTCAGAGAACATGTGATCTCTGTTTTATGCCATCTGTAACATGGTGGTAGCCACTAAAAATTATTTGGATTTGAGAACTCTGATGAATTCAAAATAATACACTTTTACAGGATCGACTCGCTTATCTATAGTGGAGACTTGATTTTGCGGCATTTACTAAACACCAATGTACGTATTATAAGTTCTTCTTATATATTAGTGACACAAAATCTTGTAATCGACACACTTGATATAAAGCGCTTAAAAGAAACCACTTCGGTTATGTGTGCATGACATATGTTTCAGGTGAGCACACTCAGGAACTGGAAAAGCACTTAAAAATGCTAAACAGAATGGACATATTCACAGCAGTGTCGAAATGACCTGCTGTGAATATATTCTGTCTTTTTGAGCTACTTTTAACCACTTCATGATCTGAAAGCAGTAAAGCTTTGAAAAAAAGTGACCTGACTATTCTTCATGTGACTTATACTTTGACAGCCTTTCATTAGTTTATAATAAAGTTTATAACCACCTGACACCCCCCAAAAAGAAAAGTTGAATAAAACAATAAAAAACTAAATATTAAAAAAAGCTAGCAAAGGCACTTCAGGACAAAAGAAATCAAGTGTGTCCTGAAGAATCCTCTAGCAAAACTCATCGGGTACACCAGTGTCTCCCAGCCACCGTGTACACATACTCTTCTGCCTGCTTCTCATATGGGACATGAAGATAACTCGAGGTCTAAAGGCCGCTTCACACTAGGATCTCGTTAACGATATCTTTGAAATGTCATGGATTTGTGATTGTTTAAACGATATTGTTTGTGCGTCGTTGCGTGTAAACGAACGATGTAGGAAAGATAAATCGTTGGGTCGTTCAGCTAAAATTTGAGATTCGGACCTCAAATCTATCGTCATAGGAAGAAGCAACATCGTTCAGTGTGACACCTTTTTGAATGATGTCGTTCATAATTCTCCTATTCCTGCCGCTTTATAACATCGTTCAATCGTTATTCTCCAAATAGCTGGAGCGTTGCCAAATTTAAGATTGTTAACGATATCCTTGCGTGTGACAAAGCCCTAACGATGTTGAAACTATCACGGTCACGTGGCATATATCGTTCACCTATATCCTAGAGTGTGATGGTACCTTAATACTTAGAGGTGATTAGATGATTTTGGGGTGAATATATTTTTAATGATCTTACTGTATATTAAAAAGAAAAATGTACATGCATTGCAGTATGAAAATGCAAAGTCCATATATTCATCTACCTTGTTATAATAATTTTTATGGTTCCTTCAATTTTTCAGTGGAGCACATGCTATGTATTCTGCACTTTGCTACCCATAGATCTCACAGATTAGCAGATATATAGTAGAACGAAAGCTCAACAGCTGTCAGGAGTTATAAATCCATGGTTCTAGAGGATTTATAATCCGGGAACTAGTCTGCCAAGTATTGTTAATTTCTGTGCACAATATCAAAGTTCTTAATTGTTAATATTATTAACAGTTGTTTGGGGAAAAACAAATCTCAGCAAAGTAATTAGACTAGACCGAATCTTGTGTGCTTGTTTTATTTTACTGTTTTTATATGATTGCATACACCTAATTAAACGGAATAGACAACTAAAGACAACATGATATCAGTTGTGTCAGTTAGGCAATCTAATTGTATATCCAATAAATAGTAAAAATACAGGTATAAAACATACATTTTATTCTCCATTAAATCTGTAAAAACACATAGTTAGCAATTATGATCTTTTTTTTAATTTGCTGAAGTAATTACTGATAGGGTCAACTAGTGGAAAATCAGACACAAAGTGATTTTATTTAGAGCATCTGTTGTTGATTCTATTTTAACTATCTAATTTTTTACAAAAACTAAATATGTGCATATAGTGTATTGTGTTGGCTGGTGACACACGGTGAGAGATGCATGTGAGATACTCGCACGAGTCTCGCATGCATCACCCGGCACTGCCGCCAGTTCTCTGGACAGGAGCGTATCAGCGAGTATCTCACATGCATCTCACACCACCTGTCAATGGCCTTTAGGCTGGAAACACACTATCCAACTTACATGCAAGTCTCTGGGACGAGACTCGGATGAGACTGGATCAGTGACCCTGAACGGCCTCTCCCTCTCTGGATGGGGAGTGTGGAGCTGCACAAAAACACAATCAGCTGACAATGCCATCCAGACAGGGAGAAGCCATTCAGGGTCACTGCTCCAGTCTCATCCGAGTCTTGTCCAAGAGACTCGCATATACTGTAAGATGGATAGTCTGTTTCCCACCTTATATTCACATACTGCCACTTTCTGCAGTATTCAGAGCTGTTCCACTCCTCTTCTCAGTAACATCACTACTCTTCAGACTCTCCGGGTAACACAAAACAAAACCAAAAAATGTAATTGTACAGCTGTTGGTATAAGTGCAGTATGTAGGTGCACATTAACACTGTGGCCATTAACAGACAAAACGGAAAAATAAGGAAATACCCTGCAATAATAATTATATATATAGTGCTATTAATTCCATAGCACTTTACATACATCAGTAATGCTGTCTCTCTTGGAGCTCACAATCTAAACATCCTATCAGTATGTCTTTACAATGTGGGAGGAAACTGGAACACCCAGAGGAAACCCACACAAACATGGGGAGAACATACAAACTCCTTGCAGATGTTGTCCTTGGCATCCTTGGTGCAAATTGAACCCAGGACCTCGGGACCTCAGTGCTGCAAAGGCTGCAATGCTAACCTCTTGAGCCACTGTGCTTGCCCAAGTACATGCAATAAGTAAATAACACATAGTAATCAGGCATGTAAATAACAAAGGGCACTTATTTGACACTGCGCTCCGCGTGACACGGACGTGGCTTATACAATACCAGCCTATGTAGTTTCAAAACAAGGCAGCTCCATAGACTTATATTGTAAATGAGACTTCTATCTCACAGATAGAGGGCAGAGTGAGCCGGAGTGCCTGATGAGTGCTGATGTCACCCAGAAGAGGAGCAGAATGGCACTGAATCCTAGAGAGGACAGCAGTAAGTGAGAATATTACTGTACACACTATGTTACGTACCCATATAAACATTTTGTGAAAAAAAAATAAATGGGCTTCAAGTCATAGGACATAAAAAATTAAAGGTGGACTGGAGGAAACTAATACAATAGGTCATACCTAGAACAAAGCCTAAAAGTTGTCTCTTGCGCCATGTACATATTTTCTTTTTGGAAGACCTGAAAATGTTTTTTTTTTCATAGACAAATCATTATCTTTTTGCAGAACTGGTTCTAGTTTTGCATAGCGCCATAATTTTACCTTATTATATAAGATACTGAAAAATGGGGAAAAATATCTAAATGGACTGAAGTAGTAAAAAAATATGTTTTACACAAGTTTTGATGTATAGACTCCATAGTCTTTACAGAGTTCACATTGCACTAAAATGACCAAGTGTCATGGATTCTCGAGGTCAGTTTGGTTAGTAAAGTTTTATATTTTTATATATTTAACTTTTTTGTAATTCTGAACTTTGTAATAAAATTGTTTTGTTAAAGTTACTCAAATCGCTTTTATTCTTGTATCAGTGAAGCTTTGATTTTGCCATTAACCAAAATAATCCTACATTTTGACATTTACATTTTTGTTCTTCACAGCATTTACAGTACATATATTTGAAAGATAAAACTTTTATAAAGACAGAGTGTCCAAATTGTATTATCCATTTGATTTGGGAAGGCAAAGGTAATTTTACATTCTAGGTTTTTTAATATTTGTTTTTGATATTTTAAACTATTTTTTTCTGATTTTCAAGCTCTTCTAGGTAGCCCAAAGATACTTTTTTATTACTATTTATAGTAATACTATAGTATATTGACAATACACTAAAATACTGATCTCCAAGACATGAAGACCTTTAGGTGATCCCTGGCTGCCCTGCAGTGGGATCTCAGGAGGGCTGATGGGTAACCTTCATTTCCCAAATCACACAACTGAAATGCCGCTTTCAGCTAGTTCTGATCACTAATATCAGAGACGGCTGCTTAGACCCACCATTTATGGCCAGGCTGATGTTAGAAAGGTGTTAAAGGGAGCACCATTCATTTATTTTTTTTGCTGATTAAAACCAGATAGTGGTAAATATAAATAGTTTATATATATCCTTTTTTTCTAAATATGATTAAGACAGATGACATTTTGAAAATACATTTTTCCACTCTTCTAGGCTTTTTTCACGCCACAGTACTTTTGGTCAGTATTTGTATGCCAAGACCAAGAACGTCTCCAAAACACAGAACAGGTGTAAATCTTTTAATAATAGTTCTTCTCTGTAAGATCAACGCCTGGTTTTAGCCTACAAACACTGATTCAAAATACTAATTAAATATTGACGTGTGAGTGGACCGTGAAGACGAGCCTATTCATTTACTGTGAATATAGGATACTGCCTTATCTGACATTGTTATAATCCGGCCTATGCGGATGATGAAGTGACTGTTGAGAAGTGTCAGCCTATGAGTCTCAGTGACCAGAATGAAAACGATTTCATTCTTTTTATTATATAATATTGAGATAAAAAATAAAAATAATTTTGTTAGGGTGCTTTCACACTGGCGTTTTTGCCCGGATCCGGTGGACCTGGACAGAAAAACGCATCTGCCGCAAGTGCCTCCTAACAGCCGTACTTGTGATAACTTGCGGCAAGCCCCATGCATTATCTATGGGGCTTGTGGTAAGTGTGCGTCAGATGCGGCAAGTGCGGTTTCAGCAGTTGCGTTGGCATCTGCCACAACTGCCTAAACCGCACTTGCCCCATCTGCCGCACACTTACCGCATGCCCCATAGACAATGCATGGGGCTTGCCGCAAGTGTACGGCTTTTTGGCCGGATCGGGGCAAAAACACCAATGTGAAAGCACCCTAATATGGAAAAAAATTGTACAAATCTTTTTTTCTTATTACACATTTTCTCACATTCTAATTACACATTTGAAAAAAATTGCACCAAACTGTCCTGTGCACACTGACCCTACACTGACCTTAAAGCAGTTTTCCATCTCAAAAAACCCTTATCCTCTGGCTCCAGTTCGTCTTTAAAATTAAACAAAACAAAGAAACCTGTAATTCTGTACTTTACTGACTCTCCTCAGGTCCCATGGTGAGTCTTGGGCGCTGCTCCTCTTGACAGCGCTGCAGACAATACCTGAGCTCAGAGACTCTGAGCATCTCATGCTGTCAACTTGTTCACAGCTTTGCTCAGTTACTGGTTACAGCGCTGTAAACTTGACACCAAAGCCGTAGACAGGCAGGTGTAGGGGAAACTTTTTTAACTTTCCCAACTTTCCGTTAAACAATGGAAAAAAAATGTTGTCTTTTCAGAGGGGTGGGGGGGGCGACTACAAACATTTGTACTAACAGAAATAATCTACCAAAACAAGTAGCTGATTGACCCAGAAGTGCTGGTGCTGGTACTTGTGGAATCATTGGAGCGTCAATCAGCTCCATGATCTAATGTGCAGCGTTGTTCTTAGACTGCTTATATAGCAACAGAACAATAAGGTGACTGTATCCCACAGCACATATCACAGAAAAGTGACACGGAGTAGAAGACTACAGAACATAAAGCAAGTAAACGCTCAAAGTCAAAGATTCAAAGGGGCCATTACTATAGGTTAAGGGATAAGGGGGCTATTACTGTATATTGAGGAATAGTGGTCAATTACTCTACACTACGGGTTAGGGAGGTTATAGGTTAGGGGAGTTATTACTGTTAGTGTTGAGCATATGTTTCTGATAAAGGTTCAACAATTTCAAATTCAACACCACCCTGGCCAATCTGGATGCGGGATCAAAAACCCAAACACTCTGCTAAAAACATGGTGAAATCAGCTTTGTTCAGTAACTGTTCAGAAGCTTAAAATTACCCTAAAACATTCGTTCAAGGTTTGGGGCCAAAAGAGTTGCCAGAACACCAGGTGTCTGAGAACTCTGGAAACCTATAGGTTACCTGAGTTAACAGCCATACGGTCTACCAGTGGTATTTAACCTGGAGAATATAATGAAGCGTTAAAAGAGTGTTTTTAAAATTCCTTGAGTTTCCAAGTGTTGGGACACCGGCATACTGTGAACCTTAGGGTACCTTTACACACGGCTACATTTGTAGCTTGTCACCAGGCAACTTACAGGTTGCAGTGAAATCATGGATACATGGTTCTATCTTGTTGCTGTGTACAAATGGAATCATGTATCCATGATTTCACTGCAACCTGTAAGTTGCCTGGTGACAAGCTACAAATGTAGCCGTGTGTAAAGGTACCCTTAGGGAGAGTGCTAGATGTGCCAGCATCTGTGAGCTCCAGAAACCTTAAAATCTCCTTTAAACATCCCTTTAAGAGAGGTTTTATTTATTTTTTAGAGAGAAAACCTTTTTTAGAGGGTCAGCATTGTGCTAGGCTACCTTTAGTGTTAGCAATTCAGATACATAGCAAATGTTCATTTTATGCTTAATATACACGGTTTTATAGGTCTATTCACACTCATAAACACTATAATATGGATATTGCAAATGTGTCATCCCTTTTTTTCCTTCCTTCCATATATTTAGAATAGAGATTTTTTGCATGTGCACGAGTGTGTTATATCATTAATCATGGGGTGTAGTCAGTTGCTCCATTAACTTGCAGTCACGTGCGTGTATATAGAGTAATTCACTTTATGCATTTCTATGCTATGAGTAAGAGCATTTTTTGCTCAAAATAAGTAGGACTGCGATATTATCTTCTTAATATGCACTAATAAAATTATCCTATTTTTATATGAAGAGGACAATGTAACTTTATTTCTTGCGATTGCTGGACTTTGTTGAAAAGTTTTGAAAATGTTTGTGTTCCTGTTACATTACTTTATCCTTCACCTGGGAAATTGCTTTCCGTCCTGTCCATGCATTGCCCAGTAGCCTTACTCAACATTATAGATGAATTGGTGGTGAGCTGAAAAAGCTATTTTCTTTTTATTATTTTTCCCCTAAATATGGCAGGCTTCAATACATCCAAGCATAAACCCAATTATTTCCTGTGGCATAGGGATGTGCTAATCAGGTGTATTCTGCAGCCACCTCATGAAGGGATTAATGAGGAGCCTAAGGTCACAATATTGGGAAAACAATAATATCCCTGAGCGATTGAGTCCTGGCACTGGAAGAGGAGGAACCCTAAGCCAAGGAAAGACGCATCACCACGGAGGTGCCATTTTGGGATTGCCATACAGAGTAGCAACATTGTGCTATCGTGTGCCTGCAGTCCAGACATGAATCCATCCCAAGAGATGCCTGGTCTGGAGGAAATGATCTTCCTCGCCACCCCGTGAGACGAGAGTTCTTCACTGCCACCAGAGTATTAGATGCCCACATATGTGAAGTGGAGCTCAACCTCGCTTCCACTTTAGGCATGATCTACACTAAGGTTTGGATCCACTGCAGGTCCTGGATGCCTGAATAGGTACCACTTGAACGGAGCTCAGGATGTGAGCTGTTCCCTATGCCAGCCAGGCCTGGGAAATACAGAAGTCAGGGGGAG
This sequence comes from Allobates femoralis, assembly GCA_033576535.1. Taxonomy (NCBI): domain Eukaryota; kingdom Metazoa; phylum Chordata; class Amphibia; order Anura; family Aromobatidae; genus Allobates; species Allobates femoralis. The sequence goes on along the minus strand of JARQOC010000006.1, from coordinate 301,436,003 downwards.
TATTCTGAAGCCTGCCTGGCCTTACCAAACCTGCAGCCGGTGGATCTGGAGTTTGAGGACAAGGAGGTAGTACCAGAAGCATCTGTTTCCCTGCCATCCATAGCACACCCACCAGAGGCCTTTGACTTGGAGAATGCCATGTGTGGTCCACTACCCCTTCCCAGAAAAGAACCTTATGGGTCTAAATCATCCCAGAACTTGTCATTTTTAGAAGAAAGTGGGCTCTCAGGGGCCCTTGCAGGTGAGTGATTTGAGGGGTCTAAGTGGGCCACCAGCTTTGAGGAGCAATGTGCCCAGGGTAGGTGGTGGATTTCTTTCAGAGAAGGTGGTATGGGTTTATAGCCAAAGAAGTCACAGGTCACCAATGTTATTTGAAGAGTTCCACCCTGGAGCGGGACAATGTGCCTTCTAGACTTCACACCCTCTATGTTGTTGAGATGGTCACTTTCAAGAAAGTAAAAGGCTGCAAGGGGTGGTACACAGTGGGGGTCGTCAATAGAGAGGATATTGAAGAGTGGGAGCAGGAGGCTGAGATCGACAGGATGGAGCTTCAGCTGCTGGACAGGCCTGACCATGGGAGCCAGGACACTGGAGTGAAACCCAGAGGGGTCAGACAGCCAGAAGGGCCTGTTGGGGTTGCCTGAGTTCCTCCAGTGTTTTCTAGAGGGAATTGTAATCCTAACTCCCCCCATCCTCTTCTTCATTGGTGGTCCTGATGGGATGTACTGTGGGGCAGGTGTTGCAGAATGCCCTTGGAGCAGTAGCACCTGTGACTTCGCCCCAAGACTGGCTGGGAGTGGTCTACACTAGGGAAGTGGCATGTCCATCCCGGTATTTAGTAAAAGAACTGTGGTGAGATTGGGAGGCTTCCCAAAAGGACGCTTATTAAAGAGGACTTCCCTAAGAAATGCCTGTTGTTGGGTCGCTGACCCACTGGAAGAAATGCCACTGCTGGGACTCTGTATCATGCTAGATGCAAATTTTCAGGCTGATAGCCTCATTGTTAGTCCTGGAATTGCCCTGTTGGCTGGATCAGGACTGTTGCTGTAATTTCTGACAAGAGCGAGGCCTGTTCATTTTGCCTTTAGGCCAGGAAGGCCTAATTTTATTATTCTACTTCCCTAGTATTGCACCTGCTGCACTTTTCCCTGCTGGATTAGTAGGACTGCAGCGTTCAGGCTACACCTTAAAACCCTAAGTGGACTATGCCCTTAATTGAGTATGCCCCATTATTTTGATGTCAGTGCCCCATTTTAATGGACTCTGCCGATCCTTGTAGGACTTGCTGGACATTATGGACTTTTGCGTGGAAAGGGGAAAAATAGGAGGACCCAATGTTCAAGCTGGGTCATTTGTTTGCAATGTTTAAGGACTGTGCCGATACAGGAAGTATATGCTGATACTTCCTGTGTTGTGCTACTGCTCAATCAGACAAATGACTCCAAAACCTATGCGAGCCTCTGTGGACTTTGTGCTCCTGTTTGACCTATTGGCTTGTCTTGCGAAAAAAATCGACTTGGGCTCTATAATTCTAGGGTCTCAACCCAGTGAGACCAGGGTCAGAACAACCCAAAGAAAGAAGCACAAAAACTTTTCACAATGTTATACCGATATTTTATGTGCATTTGTATATATGATGTCTTCCAGGTGTACACTATGGCCGAGGAAAAACATGGTTAAATAGAAGAGGTATGTAGAGTAGGATTTTACTGTTATATCACTTTTACTGTGTATATAAATATATGAGAGTCTTTATACTTAGTATGAATAGTATATGATAAGTGACTATGTGAAAATGAACAGTGTTTGTGTAACTTAAAGCTGAAAAATAACATCTTGTACCAACTTTTGAGTTTTTAACTCTGCAAAAGTAAAGCTTTTATACTTAACTTCTTGTGTGGTGGACTGTTTGGGCAACATAATAGGTGCTTTGATACTCCCCTTCAGATGCTGTAGAAGAAGCCGGAGGCATCTGGCCTATAGGTGGCATGTATGGAAATGCAAGACACTACACACACTCCTGTAGAACAGGGATGGGCAACTCCAGTCCTTAAGGGCCACAAAAAGTGCATGTTTCCAGGATTTCCTTAGCATTGCAAAAGATGTTGGAATCATCACATGTGCAGGTGATTCATTACCACATGTTCAATGTTATGGAAATCCTGAAGACATGCACTGTTTGCAGCCATTGAGGACTACAGTTGGCCAAAAATCAGCAAAGTAGGACATAAAACTCAGAAAAAAACTCACCGAAAAATAGCCATGTTAAACATCCATTGCACCTAGCAGGAGGCTGCCAGCTCAACTGAAAGGCAACACGAGTGTCTGAATACCGGTTCTCAATCTCCTGCAACCCAAGCAATGGGAGCGGTTGTGGCAACTGTGACCAGCCATGCTATCAAAGAGGCGATTGGTGGCATTTGTAGACACAAGGCTACCTTAGGGCATCAGTCACACTGATATATAAATGATGTCTAGTGTCAGACTGCAGCCTATTGGTCCCGCCCATGCTAATAGATCAGGCGGGCTGTGTCTACAAATACCACCAACCACCTCCTTGATAGTATGGCTGGTCGCAGGTGCCACAACCACCCCTATTGTTTGGGTTGCAGGAGATTAAGCACCGGTATTCAGGGGCTATCCTGCAAGTTTGCATGCTCTCCCAGCAGTCATTGATCTTGCCTCCATATGCTGCATTTACTTCAGGATTCTTGGTAGATTATTGTTTTAATTTTCTTTTTTTACATGTATTTTTTTGCTGGGTGGAATGATACACTTTTAAAAAATGGATTTTAATTTAAAAAAATAAATGGTGATATAGTAATGTATTGGGGAATTTGTTTTCAAATAAAATATTAATTGGTGTGAATATTTATGTCCTTACTGACTTGGTTCCCCCTTTGTGGAAAACAAGCCAAGGTAAAGCTGACATCTGGGATCCGGTATTGTCAGGGAGGGTTATTGGGTCACTCCGGCCTAAAGATAGCAGGTTACAGCCACCGCAGAACTGGCGCCTCCATTACATGTGCCAACCATGGTGCTTTGCCCCATCTCTTCCTGCTGCTCTGGTACATTAGTTAACGGGGTAATAGAAGGGGTTAATGACAGCTGAGAATTGACAGCTGTGACAACTGTCATCAAGCCCTGGATTGGTCATGTTTAGGCTTTTAATAAACCCTCACATTATCAATCAAGTGAGTAAATAGATAAAAAAACAGAGAAAAATCCTTTAAAATAAAACATGCAGAAAACATTTTCTACCCATTTATTAGCCCCAAAAATACCCTCTGAGTTAATGCACAGCAATGTCCCTCAAAGCTTCTCAGCTGCACTACATCATGATAACCAGTTACATTACAGTGACCACTCACGCTAACTACACCAAGAGCTGCAGCTCTGAGAGTAGTGAGGTCAGAGAGTTGATCTGAGGTCACAGCTGGTGCGGTTGCAATAGTACATTAGATGTGATCTCAGGTGAACTCTCTGACATTACTGCTCACACAGCCAGCTGTCAGTGTGAGAAAGCTGTTTGCAATGGCCAAACACTGAAAGCCTCAGTCCCACTTTGGCATTGGCATCACCTGCCACGACCACCTGCTTCCTGGACAGGAGTCTGCAACTCCATAGAAATATATGCAGCTGCAAGCTCCTCTCTGCAGAGTGAGCAGCCGGGCCTGGTGAATCCGATACGTGGGACCGCTGCCTAATGTCACCACTCACCACAATGTAGCAGAGCTGCAAGGCTGTACTGGACATCATGTTGTGGATTATCATTGGAGTGTATGTTTGTGGTTAATAAATGGGTAAAAGAGGTAGTCTGTGTGTTTTATTTCAAATAAAGAATTTTTCTCTGTGTGTTTTATTTCAAATAAATGATTTTTATGTGTGTTTTTTTAACTATTCCTCATAGGATTGGAGATGCACAGGTTTCATAGAGCCATGTCATCAGGGCTTGATGACAGCTGTCAATTCTCACTTGTCATTAACTTGTTTAGTTAACTTGATTGTCACCACACCAGGATATTGGGAAGACCTGGGAAAAGTGCCCGGAACTGAAACATCTAATTAACTCGGCAAATGTGGGGTAGCTGTGGGCTGCTATTCTTGCCCTGGGAAGACAATAAATGCATGCCTCCCAAGGGTAAGAATATCAACCCCCAGTTATATGGTTTATCTTGTCTGGTATGAAAATTATTTATTTATACACTGCACTTTGGGACACAGTCATCTACTTTTTACAGCAACCAATCACAGATGCCGGTAGAGAGAATGGACAGCGCAAAGTTTGACTTTATTCAATTATGAGGGGAAGCAGTGAATATGTATGAGGTTTAGTGAGCGGGCCTAGAAGCGGGGTGACAGCAGCGCTGAAGTTTGGTAAGTATAATAGTCTATGAAGCTTGGGACTGTGCAAAAACAGCAGGGCTCCAGTGTAAAATTAGTTTCAGCTGTTTTGGCAGCTTGTGGTTCCCCCTGAAGGTGTTTTCTTTGCCTATGATTTTGCCTCCTAGTGCATTCAATGGGGTTCAGGAGATTTGTTGATCTATTCACCAAACTATTATGCGAACTTATGGAAGTTTGGCGAACCGAGCAAGCCAAACCATGAAAAGTTCACTCATCTCTACTCACTACTGCAGTTAGGTGGAAAAAGTGTAAATGTGAATGTAAGAAATGAATCATTAAAGACATGTTACAGATAAGATCTTTTTATGTTTTGAGATTTTCTACTAACTCTTCATAGTAATTTTGTCTTGAGTTTCCAAAAAATTAGTTACCACTAATGCCAATGCTAACCATGCAGCCTTTACCTGCAACAAATGGTGAAATATCATCTTGAAGAAGCTTATGAACCTAAATGTCATAAAAAGACTATTTCCTTTATCTATGCTTCACTCAACCTTCAAATATTTTCAGCAATATACTTGTGTCATGCCATGCGCTCAGTACTCGATGCTGTGACCTCTTACTGTGTGGAGGTTTCCTTCTGTGGTGAGCAAAAGCCTTGTCGGTATCTGTCCACATGCACATGGTTCTGTTATCTTTGCTTCTTCCTTTGGTTTGTGGTTAGTTTAGTATTCACACTGATTATTTTGTTTCCTTCCTATCACATCTCAGGATGGGTTATTTATACTCTGCTTTCTTTAGCCTTCTCTGCTGGCTATATTTCTATGCGGATTTCAACTAACGAGTTCCAACACTGCAACTAGGTTGTTTGTCTTTTACACAGAGACCAGTGTTGTATTTGATCTGTGTATTTCTCCTTTGCCTTCCTTATACCTATATTTTTTTCTGTTACTTCTGTAGGAAGTTATCCTTACATGCTCTTATTATTAGTGATGAGTGAGTATATTTGTTACTACTACCTATTCACATGAATAGCATGGTATTCGGTTTGCTTGTTATATTGCGAGTATTTATTTACTCGCCTCGCTATATTCGGATGTCCCGCCCTGCAGTTTTGGCACCGCCTTTGCCACTAAACAGCCACTACACATGCTGGGCTTTTTAACGAATCACAGTAATGCCGCAGACATCTTGGTTGTGGAATTACTGTGATTAGCTGCCCGCACAGTGTCGTAGGGTCTATTTAAGCCCTGTGGCTGCCATTTTGAGCACATTGCATCTGGAGCCTGCATTGTAGAAGCACAGAGATCGCTGAACTGCTAGGGAAAGTGTTTAGGCCTCTTGATAACACAAAAGTCCTTTTCAGGGCTACCTGAAGAGTATACTAGGTCAGTGTACCGTAGGGAGGAAAAGGTACTCGAGAAGGGACAGTTTAAAGAAGCCAGTGACTAGCTCCATAGTACCACCAAAAAAAGCTCTTTTCAGAGCTGAAGAAACACAACAAAGTCAGAGTACAGGGAGGGAGAGATTGTGTATTAGGTAGGGAAAGGTTAAAGTGTTCTTCCAGTGTCCATCTTTAAACAGCTCTTGTTAGAGGCAAAGCTCTATTTTGCAGCACACACAGTACTAGCATTTTGTACTCCTCCTCCTCCTCCATCTCTTCCTCTCCAGCCCATCCAAGCTGGAGTCCCTCCTGTAGCAATGGGAGTCCCCTTTGAAGGACAGAAAACAAATCTTCCCCATCCTCATCCTCCTCATCGTCCTCATCATCACTCAATGTTGCCTCAGAATATTGGCTGGGCTCGGTAGTATCACCCATTGGGAAATCTTGATCCATAACCACATGTTGGTCATTCAAAGCTTCCTCTTTGAGATTATGTAGTGATTGTTTCAACAGACCGAGCAGCGGCATGGGTACACTGATAATAGCCTGACTAATCACCACTTGGTGTAGTATTCAAAGTTCTCAAAAACTTCACAAATGTCATAGATCTACAACCAATTGGCAGTTGTTATGTGTGGAGTGTGAGTCTCAATGCAATGGGCATGCTGAAACTAATATTTAGCTACAGCCCTCTGCTACTAACTAATCCTTGACAACATATATTATGTTCAGTTCAACTGCACGTGCAGGTCGTTGTTAACTTGTTAAATTACAATATGCAACACTTCAAGACCAGCACGAGTGGTAGAAGAATGGAGAAAAGGGGCAATAATACAGCACACCTTCTGATGTATGTACGGCAAGTCAAGGTATGTTTTTAATAACTTCTGAACAACTAGGTTCCATTTGTGAGCCATGCATGGCACATGTAGCTGCTTGCTTACCTTTAAAGCCGCCACCATTTTACTCCCATTATCGCACATAACCATGCACATACAGGAGGGCCCTTCAAAATTAATAAAGGAGGGCCCTAACAAATGTATACATAAGGGTTCTCCCATATGCATTGAAGGACCTCCCAAATGAATAGAGGAGGGCCCTCCCAAACATATACAGGGCCCTCCGAAATGAATAGAGGAGGGCCCTCTGTAATATACAGATGAGATGACCTTCAGTGCCAGCAACCATGACTTTGCTTATGATGTTATTCTTAAGGCACTGGTTTTAGCACCAAATGAATAGAGGAGGGCCCTCCCAACATATACTACAGGACCACCTCTAGGCCCTCACCAAACTTAGTGTTTGCAGGCCCTCTGAACAATTGATTTGAGGGCTGCAGAATCACATTCAGGAGGAGGAGGAGGAGGAAGAGAAGAAGGGTAGTCAGAAACTGTCAAATTAGGTTCACCTGGTGTGCTGTCAGAGGAATATATTGTCCCTGACTGCCCCCAATAAGTTCTCCATGTGTCTATTGCTATGTGAACCATCGCGGTTGTAGCGTTGCTGACAGCATGGTTGATATTGTTTAACACATGCTTCTGTAAAACGGGGTCAGAGTAGTGGGTAAAATAATGGTGCCACTAGCTAGGAAACCAGTATCATGGGGCAGCCACAGCCAAGAGATCACAGAAAGACTCCATTGCCACAAGCCTAAAGGGAAACATTTGCATGGCTAGCAATTTTGCAATGTGACCATTTAATGTTATTACTCTGGGTGACTGTTTGTGTATTTATGCTTCCTTTCCAACATCTGGAACAACAGCATGCTTTGCTGGGACAAAAAAAGTGGACATGGTTCATGATGATTGCTGTATCTGTGCAACCACAGCTCTTGTGCAGGAGATGGGAGCACCTGCTTCATGGACAGCAGATTATGAAGGGCCCTTCCAAAAGTACAAAGGAGGGCCCTCCCAAATGTATAAAGAAGAGCCCTTCCAAATGTATCAAGAAGGGCCCTCCCAAATATATAAAGGAGAACCCTTCCAAATGTATAGAGGGCCCTCCCAAATGAATAGAGGAGGGTCCTCCCTAATGTACAGATGAGATGACCTTCAGTGCCATCAACCATGGCTTTGCTTATTCTGTTATTATTAAGGCATTGGTTTCAGAATTAAATGAATAGAGGAGGGCCCTCCCAAACATATGTTACAGGGCCACCTCTGGGTCCTCACCAAACTCAGGTTTGCAGGCCCTCCGAACAATTGATTTGAGAGCTGCAGAATGACATGGAGGAGGAGGAGGTAGAAGGAGACAGAAACTGACTTACAAGTAGATGGAAATCATGATGGAATTTGGCCCGACGTCTTGACGTGGGTAGGATGAGTGATGTCCCAGGCGTCAATTTGTCCCACCCTCCACCAGGTTCACTGTTTGCTGTTTGAGAAATGTATCATCCCTGACTGTCCACAACCACATCTTCATGTGTCTGTTGTTATGTCAACCTTCCCAGTTACAGCGTTAGTGACAGCACGGTTGATATTGTTTGACACAGGTTTATGTAAGTCGTGGACAGCACACCCCATAAAATAGTGGCGGCTATGAAATGAGTATCGTGGGGCAGCCACAGGCAAGAGATCACAGAAACATTCTGTTCCCACAAGCCTAAATGTCAATGTCTCCACCGATAGCAATTTGGCAATATGCAATTTTAGTATTTGTGTCTGTGGGTAAGTGACTGGTTATTTCAGCTTCTTTTCCAAGCTCTCTGCTATGGACAACTTGACGCTTTGCTTGGACAAATAAGTGAATGAGGTTGATATTGGCTTTCTCTGTGCTACAGCACCTTGTAGGCAGGAAGTATGACCTCCTGCTTCGTAGACAGCAGATTGTCAAGGGCAAAGCACAGGCGACATGGCAGTGGTTTGACCCGCAGACACAGATTTGGTACCCTAGTGTTACGCCCACCTACTGAGGTGCTTGGCTGCAATGTGGTTCCGTATACTCATGGTGCTCAGGTTGCCTTTGCCCTGACCTCTGCTCAGCTTGGTATGGCAGATGCTACAGATTAACATTTTTTTCTCTTTAAAACTTACCTGGCCTTGGTATTCCCTTGTCATATCTGCAAACTTGTAAAAGAGTTGGATATTGACTTAAAGGGCCACTTCATATGGTGGTTATGGTGTTCTCCGCAAGGAGCCACCCTTGGCTGGGTTCTTCCCTGGAGGGATATATGGCTAGTTCTGTGTTTGAGACTCCTAACCGAGGTTCCACAGACTCTATTTGCATATTCATATTTCCCAGGGGGCAATGTGCCTAGGAATTCACTGTGTTTGAGCGCTTTAGCCAGCTGCCCGCAGTGTTTTCTTGGACTGGTCTCCCTGAGATCAGTGAATACTTTGCAATCTTGGTCTACTAGGCCTTGCTCCCACCTAGCCAGAATCCTACTCCACACTGATGAGGGGCAACACCCCGAAACAACTGTATGTGGATGGATACCTGGCCTTGATATTCCCTTGTCATATCTGTAAACTTGTAAAAGAGTTGGATATTGACTTAAAGGGCCACTTCATATGGTGGTTATGGTGTTCTCCGCAAGGAGCCACCCCTTGGCTGGGTTCTTCCCTGGAGGGATATATGGCTAGTTCTGTGTTTGAGACTCCTAACCGAGGTTCCACAGACTCTATTTGCATATTCATATTTCCCAGGGGGCAATGTGCCTAGAAATTCTCTGTGTTTGAGCGCTTTAGCCAGCTTCCCGCAGTGTTTTCTTGGACTGGTCTCCCTGAGATCAGTGAATACTTTGCAATCTTGGTCTACTAGGCCTTGCTCCCACCTAGCCAGAATCCTACTCCACACTGATGAGGGGCAACACCCCGAAACAGCTGTATGTGGATGGATACCTGGCCTTGGTATTCCCTTGTCATATCTGTAAACTTGTAAAAGAGTTGGATATTGACTTAAAGGGCCACTTCATATGGTGGTTATGGTGTTCTCCGCAAGGAGCCACCCCTTGGCTGGGTTCTTCCCTGGAGGGATATATGGCTAGTTCTGTGTTTGAGACTCCTAACCGAGGCTCCACAGACTCTATTTGCATATTCATATTTCCCAGGGGGCAATGTGCCTAGGAATTCACTGTGTTTGAGCGCTTTAGCCAGCTGCCCGCAGTGTTTTCTTGGACTGGTCTCCCTGAGATCAGTGAATACTTTGCAATCTTGGTCTACTAGGCCTTGCTCCCACCTAGCCAGAATCCTACTCCACACTGATGAGGGGCAACACCCCGAAACAGCTGTATGTGGATGGTTACCTGGCCTTGGTATTCCCTTGTCATATCTGTAAACTTGTAAAAGAGTTGGATATTGACTTAAAGGGCCACTTCATATGGTGGTTATGGTGTTCTCCGCAAGGAGCCACCCCTTGGCTGGGTTCTTCCCTGGAGGGATATATGGCTAGTTCTGTGTTTGAGACTCCTAACCGAGGCTCCACAGGCTCTATTTGCATATTCCTATGACTGATGAATGGGGTAGGAAAGAGAATCAGCCTTCTGTGCATGCACAATAGACTGCGTAGTCGTGTAAGATTTGGTGCTGCTTGAGAAATGCGTAGAGGTCTTGTCTGCTATCTAACACAGAATATGCTCTCACTTTTCTGGCTTCCACACATATTTATGTTCCAGAGCAGTAAACTTTGCAAGAAATATAGTGGATGCATTAAGCTTCTTCTGGCCTTTCACAGACTCAGTGCTTTGTTACGCACACTGACAACAACACGCCAAAGCCCACGTCTCTGTCCTGTACCACCGGTCTTTGTTAGTAGTTTGAGTTTTCATTACATATTCGCACATATTGATGCCAAAAGTCAAGCTGTGAGTCCCGAAAAATATCGAGGGGTAAAAAGGACCACAACCAACTTGCAGTGGTTTCACCCCTAAAAGTGTAGAGGAGGGCCCTCCCAAATGAATAGAGAAAAGGCCTCCAAAAAGTATAGAGGAGGGCCCTCCCTAATATACAGATGAGATAACTTTCAGTGCCATCAAATGTGGCTTTACTTATATTGTTATTCTTAAGGCAGTGGTTTCAGCAACAAATGTATACAGGAGGGCCATCCCAAATGAATAGAGAAGGGCCCTCCCTAATGTACAGATGAGATGACCTTCAGTGCCATCAACAATGGCATTGCTTATGCTCTTATTCTTAAGGCAGTGGTTTCAGCAACAAATGTATAGAGGGGGGCCCTCTTAAATTTTTATGTAAGAGAAGTCTCTCCAAAACATATGTTACAGGGTCATTTCAGGATCCTCAACAAACTTAGGTTTCCTGCCAGGCCCTCTGAACATTTGAATTTAGGGCCACAGAATCACGTGGCAGTGGAGGAGGGTGAAGTCCAATGGGCACATTGTAATTTTTTAAGGAATATGTATTCCACTATCACAGTGTCAATGAGGGAGGGATCGCCCAAATGTCTAAGTAAAAGCGGTCCCTCCAAAACATACGTTACAGGCCATCTTTGGGCCTTCATTCAGCAAACTCAGGTTTCCAGTCCACTGCAGGCCCTCTGAACATTTGGATTTAGGGCTGCAGAATCACATGGAGATGGCGAAGAAAGAGCAGTAGGAAGAGGAGGGTGAAGCACAACGCTACAATGGGCACATGGTAAACTGTTATGGAATATGTATTCCACTATCTCAGTGTCAATGAGGGAGGTACCACCCTCCAAAACGTAGTAGATCCAAAACACATGTAAAGGTACCGTCACACGCGGCAATTTTGCTAGCAATTTCACTGGCAATTTGCTGGTTGCAGTGAAATCATGGACACATTGTTCTATTTTGTTGTCGTGTACAAATGGAAGAATGTGTCCATGATTTCTCTGTAACCAGCAAATTGCCAGTGAAATTGCTAGCAAAATTGCCACGTGTGACGGTACCTTTACAGGCCATCTGAGGCCTTTGAGGTCAATGATCAACATTCCTACTGGTACGTTGTAGCTGGCCTTGTAAAGTGCTGGGGAATAACTAACTAAAAATGATGTATCACAGAGGGACCTAAAAAATGTTTAAGTCAGGGACCTCCCTCCCAATTTTAAAAGGCAAAAAAAGCTGCAACACTATGTGAGAAAAAACGCTAAAATTGATTTTTTTTTTTGTTTCTCTGGTTTATTTAGCCTTATATACAAGTGATTATGCAGGGAAAACTGTTTCTTAACCTTTTTGGCCTGATACATGGAATTTAGGTTAGGTTTGGTAGTTGTTCTTGTGTATTATTATTATTTATTTATAGAGCGCCATTAATTTCATGGTTTTGTACATAAGAAAGAGTTACATACAAACAAGTTAAAAATACAATGAACAAACTAACAGTGAGACTGGTACAGAGGGGAGAGAGGACCCTGCCTTGCGGGCCTACATTCTACAGGGCAATGGGGAGGGAGACAGTAGGTTGCGTCTGCTTAGGTCGTGGTTATAGCGTCAGGTCCAGTGGTGGTGAGGTGGCACCATGGTCATTGCAGGCTGTAGGCTGTTCTGAAGAGATGGGTTTTCAGGTTGCGCTTGAAGGTTCAGAGTGTAGGTGATAGGCTATGTTCACACACAATTTGCGTTTTTTTTAGCACTCCTAAAAGCACTTTCGTTTTTTTAAGAGTGCCAAAAAATGTGCCTTATGTGTGTGAAAGCTCCAAAAACGTTTTTGGACTTAGTCATTTTTTTCACCAAACACCCAAATACCCAAAAACACATGGAATAAAAATTTGTGTTTTTGCTGAAGAAATTTTTTATTCCGTATTCCTGACGACCAAGGGGGGGGGGGGGGGGGTTGGGTGCTATCATAAAACATTTTTTGTATTTTCTTTACTATATAGGGGGGGGGGGTGCTATTCAAAAAAAAAAAAAAAAATCAATTTTAATGACTCCTTTTACAAAAACGCTACCGTTAGCCCAAGTGTCTGCATGTGCCACACACATGCGTTTTTTTGTCCATCCCTGCGTTTTTGGGGTGTTAAAAAAAATGCAGGGATGGGCAAAAAAACGCATGTGTGTGAACATAGCCATAGTCGGACGTTTTGGGGTGCAGAATTCCAGAAGATGGGGGATGCTCAGGCAAAGTCTTGCAGGCGGTTAGATGAGGAACATACAAGTGTGAAGGAAAGGAGGAGGTCATGTGAGGATTGAAGATTACGAGTTGGATGATATTGAGATATTAGTTCAGAGATATATGGGGAGACAGATTGTAGATGGCTTTGTAAGTCAATGTTAGTAGTTTGAATTAGATACACTGGGGAATTGGGAGCCAGTGGAGGGATTTGCAGAGGGCAGAAGTGGTGGAGCAGCGAGGAGAGAGATGGATTAGTCAGGCAACAGAGTTAAGGACAGATGTGTATATGTAAAGTGGCGTAATACTGCCACAAACTTATTCCCAGAAACCATATGAGAGTCAGAAATGCAGGCATATTCTCCAGGTTCTTCTCATTCTGTTTCATCACTTTCCCACCCATTTCAGCCTTTTCCTCAGGCCCCCAGACCTCTTTGTAGGGTTATTATTACACATAAAAATTGAGCACAGGCTTTAATTTGCATATTCAAGAATTTTTATCTTTATTTCTACGACAAGAACAAAAAACAAGGGAGGTGGTGTAAAGTGCTCAGGATAGACACCACAATCGATTAGGATTACATGAACATTACTGACATATGTTCAGTTATCTATATTATGTTTACAAAGTAACTGCTCCCACTCCTACTGTATCTAGTTCTGTTGACTTATGGTACCTTTACACGCAGCTACAGGTAACAGGTATTCCACAGGTAACTTACTGGCTGCAGTGAAATCATGGAGACATGGTTCTATCTTGTTGCTGTGTACAAATGGAACTATGTCTCCATGATTTCACTGCAGCCAGTAAGTTACCTGTGGAAAACCTGTTACCTGTAGCTGCGTGTAAAGGTACCAATAGGGTTAATCCCTTTTAACAAAGGCTAAATAACCATCACTATGCACATAATCTTTTTCTGTTACATGTACTGGGAATTATACTCCCCATCTAAGTACAGTTGTGGCCAAAAGTATTGACACCCCTGCAATTCTGTCAGATAATACTCAAGTTTCTTCCTGAAAATGATTGCAATTACAAATTCTTTGGTATTATTATCTTCATTTAATTTGTCATCAATGAAAAAGCACAAAAACAATTGTCTTAAAGCCAAATTGGATCTAATTCCACCCCAAACATAAAAAAGAGGGTGGACAAAAGTATTGGGACTGTTAGAAAAATCATGTGATGCTTCTCTAATTTGTGTAATTAACAGCACCTGTAACTTACCTGTGGCACCGAACAGTTGTTGGCAATAACTAAATCACACTTGCAGCCAGTTGACATGGATTAAAGTTGACTCAACCTCTGTCCTGTGTCCTTGTGTGTACCACATTGAGCATGTAGAAAAGAAAGAAGACCAAAGAACTGTCTGAGGACTTCAGAAACCAAATTGTGAGGAAGCATGAGCAATCTCAAGTCTACAAGTCCATCTCCAAATATCTGAATGTTCCTGTGTCTAATGTGCGCAGTGTCATCAAGAAGAAAAAAATTGACGAGAGATTTCAACGCAAGATTGTGCAGATGATGGATAAAGAACCTCGACTAACATCCAAACAAGTTCAAGCTGCCCTGCAGTCCGAGGGTACGACAGTGTCAACCCGTACTATCCGTCGGCATCTGAATGAAAAGGGACTGTATGGCAGGAGACCCAGGAAGACCCCACTTCTTACCCGGTGACATAAAAAATCCAGGCTGGAGTTTGCCAAAACTTATCTGAGAAAGCCTAAAACGTTTTGGATATGCAAATAGAGTCTGTGGAGCCTCGATTAGGAGTCTCAACACAGGACTAGCCAGATCTTCCTCTAGTGAAGGACCAAGCCATGATAACCACCATATTAAGTGGCCCTATGAGTCAATATCCAGCTCATTACAAGCTTAAAGATATAAAGATAAAACGTTTTGGAAGAATGGTCTCTGGTCAGATGAGACAAAAGTAGAGCTTTTTGGGCAAAGGCATCAACATAGAGTTTACAGGAGAAAAAAAGAGGCATTCATAGAAAAGAACACGGTCCCTACAGTCAAACATGGCGGAGGTTCCCTGATGTTTTCTGGTTGCTTTGCTGCCTCTGGCACTGGACTGCTTGACCGTGTGCATGGCATTATGAAGACTGAAGACTACCGACAAATTTTGCAGCATAATGTAGGGCCCAGTGTGAGAAAGCTGGGTCTCCCTCAGGGGTCATGGGTCTTCCAGCAGGACAATGACTCAAAACACACTTTAAAAAGCACTAGAAAATGGTTTGAGAGAAAGCACTGGAAACTTCTAAGGTGGCCAGCAATGAGTCCAGACCTGAATCCCATAGAACACCTGTGTAGAGATCTAAAAATGGCAGTTTGGAGAAGGCACCCTTCAAATATCAGGGACCTGGAGCAGTTTGCCAAAGAAGAATGGTCTGAAATTCCAGCAGAGCATTGTAAGAGACTCATTGATGGTTACTGGAAACTCATCATGATTGGACCCGTGGAAGCGTAACCAGGCGAAATGTGCGCCCGTCATCCTCCCCGCACCTCCCTCCCCGCCACATAATGTTTGTAACCCGCACTTCCTAACGGAGGACTTGGATTAAAAGAACCTTCATCTAATGGTGAGTGCCGTCTGTTTCTTCTAAATCTTTGGACATTTTTGTGACTGGACCTTGTGCAGACCTGTCCAACACCATATTGCTGGCAGCACATACAAGCCTAGGAAAAACACCAAAAGCCCTCTAGTGCCCAGATTCCTTCCCTACAATTGTAAGAAACTCATTGATGGTTACTGGAAGCGGTTGATTGCAGTTATTTTGGCTAAAGGTTGTGCAACCAAGTATTGGGCTGAGGGTGCCAATTCTTTTGTCTGGCCCATTTTTGGAGTTGTGTGTGAAATGATCAATGTTTTGCTTTTTGCTTCATTCTCTTTTGTGCTTTTTCATTGAAGACAAATTAAATGAAGATAATAATACCAAAGAATTTGTGATTGCAATCATTTTCAGGAAAAAAATCAGTATTATCTGACTGAATTGCAGGGGTGTCAATACTTTTGGCCACAATTGTATTTAATACAAAATTGTGCATTATGAAGGTGACTCACCGCGGCCGGGACTCCGGTTTAGACAGGCGTTCGATTCTTCCTCCTTGTCACGGGTGGAACGCAACCTGCCGGTAGTGGGGCCCGGTGGTACAGATAAAAAATGAAGACGTCTTGTGGGAACAGATTAAGGGGTTAATTTGTCGTGACGCCACCTATGAGTGTTTCGGTAACTGTACCGACGCTGCGGGGCCTCCGGGGGATGGAATGCAGCAAGATGGAACGCTCCCCACAGGCTGAGCGGTGATCCCCGAAGGCTGGAGCTGCACAAGATGTTGATGAGGCAGCTGCGTTTACCTTAGCATGCGGATAAGCAGTTCATAAGAAGACACTGTAAGTCTCTGTAACGGGTTCTTTACTGTAACCAGCAGGCAATACATGGTATACAGTTTGTAGGTAGTGGACCGGGTGGACTCAGCAATGACCAGTGTGTTCTCAGAGATCCGCGGTGTTCCTCCATTCTATCTAAGTACTGTGCCGTTGTCACCCAGGAATGCCAGGTCGGGTACAGGGAGGCTGCTTGAATGCCCTATCCGGGGTATACGTTCCGGATGCTTTGGGGAGCCTGGGGTCCCTTGGTGGGTACACCGCTGGTTAGACGACTGGATTTGGCGATGGTGGGGTGCTCCTATAAAGCGATCCCTCCACTCCTCTGGTTCGCATAGCAGAGCTGAACTGCTGCTAGCTTTGGTACCAGCAAACCGGCTGTAGATGGGCATGGGGTGATTTTTGACCCGCATGTTGGTGCCCGTAGTTCGGTTGGTAATGCATCGGGAGTAATGGTGCTCAACCGTGGTGACGGTAGGGAGATGGCCGGTAGAAGGTGGCCAGGGGGCCGCACAAAACTGTGCAACCCCCTCTCCTAGGTTGCAGAGCTTGCTCTCTTTCGCTCCTTCTCCTACGTTGTTGCAGGGGGAACTCTCAACTAAACTTAAACTTCCACTACACTCTACCCTTACACTCTGCCCACCAGGACCTGATTGGCCCTCTATGCTAGGTGATGCATGCAGGGTATGGATCTCTGAGTTAACTGTGTGACTGCTGGGTTAGAGAATATTGCTGCTACATTTATGGCTGCAATACCCTCCTGTGACGCACTCGGTGCGGGGCGCCACAAAGGTACAAATGCCCATACCAGACAAAGACAAGGAGCAAAGAATCAGAAATAAGAGGCACACACTGACTAGTCCAGCGTTACACCTGCAAATTTGGGGAAGTAACAGTGACTATATAACTTCCCATATAAATTACCGTACCTAAATGCGGAGTTACAGTACACAGATATAAAGTGACTAGTGCATTGCCACTATGCCCATATTAGCTTTTGCCCAAGTAAAACCCTATAAACAGTTTTATAACTTGGTGGTCAAATCTTATCAGCATTAGATGGTTCTCAATGCCCGAACAGAGTCGGCACAATCATAATCATTTTCCCATACCATCAGTGGCCATCAGTCCAGGAGCACACGGAGGGGGGGCGGCGCCAGGCCACAGGACCCCAACGCCTTTTGTGACCCTGCGTCCACCTGGGTCACTTCATCAGCAGAAAATTACTCACATTTCCCATTGACTTGCATTGTACTTGCGATTATTACAAAGTACTCATTACGAGTATAGCGATTACAAATATTACGGTACTCGCTCTTCACTATTATTTATACTTCATCCACTTGTGCACGTGTTTTATGTTTGCTCACCTTTATTCTTTGTCTACCTCTGCACACCTTCATATTTATTTTCAGCAACACAAAATTAGTCAAGTTTTCATCTCTGAACAGATTTGGCTGTAGAAAAGTGTTATTTAATACCATTTTATATCAAATACTGGACTGTTGTAAGAGGATCAGTGAGTGCTAGTGCTGTAGAGTGCTAGCATCCCCTATTATTCAACTGGAAGGCATTCATTTTAGGGAGAAATTCTGTGATATAGTGTCATACTTTGGCACTTAATGGATGCACAAGGAGCTTCATAGGTACTCTATGTGCTGCCACACAAGCTCAGTGCTGTCATATACACAAGTCTTTAGACTCTGATTCATATCAATGGATACAGATTTATTTATGTGACTTTGGTCACTGATCATACAAATCTATATTTATTCTTTCTGATACTTCACGGATTACACAATCTTGAAAACGCCTTATGCGATAAAATCTAGGAAACATATATTTTCTTTCCTCTATTCCCAGAACCTATTACTCAATAATGTTTTTCTCCGGGATTAAATAAATTCAGCCACTTTCTGCTCAGCTAGTGTGTAGAAATGTCATCCTGCAGATCTCTGCATTACATCTGGCAAACAGCCACATACCTCATATCCGCACTGTGTCATGTCCAAACCATTCATAATGAGTGTGACCCCACGATCACTTCTCTGCAGCATCAAACTAATTCTGCTCCTGGCCACAGACAGTCAGCAAGGAAAGAGATTTGGTTGCTATCTCCATCCCCAGGACTGAGGGCTGTTCTAATGCTGTCACTTAAAACACAAAGCTGTGCTGATATTGCCAGTGGCTTCAACATGGACAGCAGCATATTGACTCGTTTAAAACCAGAGAGGAGTGCGGCTACTGCAGAGAGGATCAGGAGACAGAGAGTGCTGAGAATGGCTTTGCTTTTCAATTAAGAAACTACGGGAGTCAACAGAAAAACTTGTGTCTGCAACCTGCTTATTACTAGTATAAATGGCCAACAGGAGATGGAGTGCAGCACATCTCCTCACTGGAGGGAATATCAACCCCTCGTTCTTCCAAGTTGTCATGTTTACATTTGGAAGTATTGTTCAGTTACAGCGAAAGATAATTGACAGGTGTTAATTAGTGATGAGCGAATAGTGAAATATTCGGATTATTCATACTGAATATTTTTTCATATTTTCATATTCATACCAAATAATCAGTCCAATTTAAGTCAATGGGAAACACAAATTTTTTTTTGCAGGACTCAACAAAAAGGTCTGCAAAACTGAGAAAAAGATTGAAATGGATTGGAAAGTGATGAACCAGAACAGGAAGAGTCTGGAGAATATGCCTGCAAGTATTTTTGACTCACAAATGGTTTCTGAGCATAAGGTTATGACAGTATTAGGCAGCTTTCACATCAGCGATTTTACCTGTTCGTGGCAGATCCGACAGATTTTCTACATCTGCCGCGTAACGACTCACTCAAAAGGGTGCTTCTACTCAATACTGAGCAAAGGGTCTGAATACTTATGACCATGTGATATTTCAGTTTTTCTTTTTTAATAAATTTGCAAATGGCTGTCTACCAACCTTCACCATCCAACCTGATGGAACTGGTGAGGATATGAAAGGAAGAATGGCAGAGGATCCCCAAATCCAGGTGTGAAAAACTTGTATCATTCCCAAGAAGACTCATGTCTGTACTAGCTCAATACTGAGCAAAGGGTCTGAATAGTTATGACCATGTGATATTTCAGTTTTTCTTTTTTAATAAATTTGCAAAAATGTCTACATTTCTGTTTTTTCCAGTCAAGATGGGGTCCAGAATGTACATTAATGAGAAAAAAGTAAACATTTTTTTTTAAAAAATTTGCCAAATGGATGCAGTGAAACAAAGAGTGAAAAATTTAAAGGGGTCTGAATTTAAAGGGGTTACTGAGTACTTTCCGTACTCAGTAACTGCGGCACCAGCTGAAGGTGGAATACAGCCAGCATGCTCCTAGATCCTCTGCAGTCTGACATCTGTTGCTTCTGGATGGCTTAGACTGGCTTCACACCATGGCAAGATCCAATGCGGGGCTGTCAGGGATGAACCTGTCAGCCCCGAACCGGATCAGCACACAGAACCAGAGGGCAAATATGCCCTCCGGTCCGGTGTACAGCCGGATACAGCTTCCGCTGCTGATGATTCAGGACCGCGGCTCGCGGGGAGCTAGCCCCGGTCCTGAAATAACAGCGGCGTGTATCTGCAGGTGTCTGGTTTCCGGATCCTCCCGTACCGGGGTAATCCGGCCCCATAGGCTTCAATGTTAGGGAGCGACGGATTGCTCCGGATCCGGGAGAATCCAGGAGGATCCGATTAGGGGAGATTTTTCTCCCCGGACACAAAAATGGTGCATGCTCCGATTTTGTGTCCGGGAGGAAAAATCCGATTCCTTCCGGATTCTCCCAGACATCCAAAAACTGGATGCCAAAATACATTCAACCGGCATATTCGGATTCGGGGGTGTATGGTTCACACCGGACAGCCCCGGATCCAAAACACCATGGTGTGAAACCAGCCTTAGAGAAAGGGTCGCCTTCTAACAGTAGGCTCCTCAGGTCTTCCTCTGGCATTAAAGCCCAGTACAGTATCCAGATCTCACTGCAGATAAAGCCCGATGTGGGTATTGTAATGGAGCTCCAGGTCACATATGTGTCTATGTCCTCTGCAGTTTGCTCTGCTTCTGGTGTTGCTGAAACATCCTCTGCCCCTGGGGTGATGAGTAAGATAGACTAAGAAGGTATATCTTGTAGGGGGTTTATCACCAAACTGCCTACTGTAGGCGCACGGTATGAAACAGCAGAGCAACTGTAGCAGAATGTAGCTGACTGACTTGCTGCGTTGTACATCACTGCAAAATTGGAGCTGCAGCGATGCCTCACTTAAACAGATTTTCTAAGGACATTGTAAGCTTCTTGGACTGTACAGCTGATGCCATATCTGACACTGTTTGCAAAGTTCACAAAATTCAAACCACCTGCAAACTCTAGGTAAATTATTTTAAAGCTCAAAAAAATTCTACAGCTTGATACAAGCTGGTAGACCCGATGGCAGGAACATTCCTTACTGTAAGGTTAGGTGTTGTTCCCTGCCAAGTGGTCTTCCAGCGAGTGTTTTGGCCCCAAACTATCAGGGAAAAGTTTTGGGGCCATTTTAAATTTCAACATTTTTTTCCCGTTCAAACCCACGTTTGCCGATTTTTTTTTAAATTGCTCCCGATGCTGAACAAAATGTTCATGCCGAATTTAAAATTGGTAAACATGTTCTGGGAAAGATCAATAATCTCTAATCATGAGTCACAGGAGGCATATGACTCCACACTTGGCCACTCCAAGGAGCTCTTTAAGTCGCACCCCAGGGCAGGGGTACTCGGAACAGGGCCCTGTCGTCTCCTAGGGCTGTGGGGTGTCGCGGTGACACGACCTGGCTCCGTATGCCCAAGTGTGGCAAAATAAAAAGGGAATGGAGATAGAGGGGAAAATAAAGTTTATAAAAGTTATTCATGATGCCACCCGTAGTGTGTGGCTCTATAAGGCCACCGCTGCAATGAGGACCGCTGGGGTAATGGTGGGTGCAGCCGGATGGTGAGCCCTCTACCGATAGGGCCGATCCCCAGGGCATCCGAAGGTGTACTGTAGTATAAGTATAAAATTCTCCATACCTTCCGGCAGCATTCACAGTCTCTGCACGGTTACAGCTTCTCTTCTCCCCTGTGAAGAAACAACTGAGTCTACAGTGTACTGGGCTTTACTGGGCTTTTACTAATAACTTCTCGCTTAACAGTTCACAGTCACTTTACAGTTGTTTCACAAAAGTTACAATGGGCTTAGGCTCACACAGCAGCTCCATACAGTTCTTATGGGCTTAGGTTCTCACTGCAGCCGGGACGGTTCATCTACATTACACTCCCCTCAGTGTACTTCTCGGGCCCTTTCGTTCTCCTCTCCATGTGTGGGTATGGTCCGGCCGTCACGGGCTCTTTAGTGATTTGTCTCACTCCTTGGGTCACCAGTAGAGATGAGCCACCCCCCTAGTGTTCTAATTCGATTCGATTCGTCGAATTAGTGATTTGTTCGTCGAATGTTCGTCGAATGTTCGACGAACAACTCGAACCCCATTGAAATCAATGGCAGGCTACAAAAAACACATAGAAAACACCCTCAAAGGGCTACAAAAGCTGCCAAACTACTGGCAGCTGGCAGGTGGGGGCCGAAATCAGAGCAGGAGGTCACGTGGTGCCGCTCATTTGCTATTCATGATATGCACTGCATCCTCCCGTCCATCAGCAGGGGGGATGCAGTGCATATCCCGTAATACAGGCTCCCCCCATACCGTAGTTATACAGGCTCCCCCAGCATATATACAGGCTCCATCGTAGGTATACAGGCCCCCCCTCACAGTATGCCCCTCGCAGTGTTCCCCTCTGCTCCCCCGTCCTCCTATGTGCTCCCCTGTGTCTCTCCTCTGCTCCCCCTCTCCTCCTCCTCCTCCATTCTTCTCACCTGTCCTCGCTCCTGCACGTCCCGTACGCTCCCGATGTCCGTTCTCTCCAGCGTCTCCTGCAATGTGCTGCCAGGACCTCGCGTGATGTCATATTCACATCACAACCCGGTTACCTAGTAACCGGCAGTAATTACCGTATATACTCGTGCATAAGCCGACCCGTGTATAAGCCAACCCCCCTACTTTTGCCCCCAAAACCTGGGAAAACCTATTGACTCGTGTATAAGCCGAGGGTGGACCCCAGCACAGGTATACAGCCCCCAGAAGTGTGGTATACAGGCCCCCTCAGTGGTATACAGCAGCCTCCCAGTGGTAGTATACAGCAGTCTCCCCAGTGGTATATACAGCAGCCCCAGAGCAGTATACAGCAGCCCCAGAGCTGTATGCAGCAGCCCCAGAGCTGTATACAGCAGCCCCAGAGCTGTATACAGCAGCCCCAGAGCTGTATACAGCAGCCCAGAGGTATACAGCCGCCCCAGAGGTATACAGCAGCCCAGAGGTATACAGCAGCCCCAGAGAGGTATACAGCAGCCCCAGAGAGGTATCAGCAGCCCCAGAGGGGTATACAGCAGCCCCGGAGGGGTATACAGCAGCCCCAGAGGTATACAGCAGCCTCAGAGGTATACAGCAGCCCCATAGGTATACAGCAGCCCCAGAGGGGTATACAGCAGCCCCAGAGGTATACAGCAGCCCCAGAGGTATACAGCAGCCCCATAGGTATACAGCAGCCCCAGAGAGGTATACAGCAGCCCCAGAGAGGTATACAGCAGCCCCAGAGGGGTATACAGCAGCCCCAGAGGGGTATACAACAGCCCCAGAGGTATACAGCAGCCCCAGAGGAATACAGCAGCCCCAGAGGAATACAGCAGCCCCAGAGGTATACAGCAGCCCCATAGGTATACAGCAGCCCCAGAGAGGTATACAGCAGCCCCAGATAGGTATACAGCAGCCCCAGAGGGGTATACACAGCAGCCCCAGAGGGGTATACACAGCAGCCCCAGAGGGGTATACAGCAGCCCCAGAGGGGTATACACAGCAGCCCCAGAGGGGTATACACAGCAGCCCCAGAGGGGTATACAGCAGCCCCAGAGGGGTATACACAGCAGCCCCAGAGGGGTATGCACAGCAGCCCCAGAGGGGTATACAGCAGCCCCAGAGGGGTATACACAGCAGCCCCAGAGGGGTATACAGCAGCCCCAGAGGTATATAGCAGCCCCAGAGGGGTATACAGCAGCCCCAGAGCTGTATACATCAGCCCCAGAGGTATACAGGGGTACCCAGTGGTATACCGGGCCCCCCCTTGCTGGTGGCAACCTGTAAAAGAAGATATCATTATATTTATCGTATCGCCGCCGCCGCCGCCGCTCTGTCACCGTCACCGCGCTCCTCCTGGTCTTCAAGCTTCCTTCACCGTCACCGCGCTCCCCCCCTTGCTGGTGGCAACCTGTAAAAGAAGATATCGTTATACTTATTGTATCGCCGCCGCCGCCGCCGCTCTGTCACCGTCACCGCGCTCCTCCTGGTCTTCATGCTTCCTTCACCGTCGCACAGGAAATGATGTCATTTCCTGTGCGACGGTGAAGGAAGCATGAAGACCCGGAATAGCGCGGTGACGGTGACAGAGCGGCGGCGGCGGCGATACGATAAGTATAACGATATCTTCTTTTACAGGTTGCCACCAGCAAAGGGGGGCCCGGTATACCACGGGGGGGGGGGTTTGGGGGGGGGGGCTGTATACGACTGTGTACCCGTGTATAAGCCGAGCGGGGACTTTTCAGCACATTTTTTGTGCTGAAAAACTCGGCTTATACACGAGTATATACGGTACACTGCCGGTTACTGGTTAATGACTGTCATGTGATTATGACATCATGCCAGGTCCTGTAGAACAGAGGAGAGGTGAGGATGACCTGCTTTGTTATTTTTAACCCCTGCACTCCGGAGGAGTGCATGAATGGATGGGTGTGTATGTATGTGCGTTTATGTATTTATGTATGTGTGTATGTATGTGTGTATGTATGTGTATGTGTGTGTGTATGTATGTATGTGTGTGTATGTATTTATGTATGTGTGTGTATGTATGTATGTGTGTATGTGTGTGTATG
This sequence comes from Allobates femoralis, assembly GCA_033576535.1. NCBI lineage: Eukaryota > Metazoa > Chordata > Amphibia > Anura > Aromobatidae > Allobates > Allobates femoralis. The sequence continues at coordinate 301,411,854 of JARQOC010000006.1, read as the reverse complement.
TGTGTGCATGTGTGTGTATGTGTGTGCATGTATGTATGTGTGTATGTATGTGTGTGTATGTATGTATGTGTGTGTATGTGTGTATGTATGGATGGATGGATATTTTCAGTTCGATCTCAGTCACTGCTTAGCTGATGGGTGTTTCTGCTTAGGGATGCTTCCCACTTCCCCCTCCTCCGGGGAACTCTCTGTCTCCAACTTAATGTTCCTGGGTTTTACTCCAGTTCCTCCACACCTACCCAGGTGCTGTACTACGTTCCACCCTAACTTTGCCCCTCCTGCCATCCCTTGCCTGACATGAAGTGACTTAGGCTCAGGATCGGAGTGTGTGTGTGAGGTGTTGGTGTGAGGTGACCGTCCCACCAATCCCAAGTGCAATTTTCATTTGTGGCCACCCGTTGCAGGGGAGCCACATTTAAGTTCTATTTTCTGCATTTTGGCCTCTCAACATGCACCATTCAAGAGGACTGTGAGTAGATGGAGTGCAGTGATTCATAAAGATTTGAGCACCCATACCCTGAAGAAAGCCATGGTGGAAAATGGCAATTACGGTCGCAAGAGGTGGAGGATGATGATGATAAGACACATTCTGCATCATGTCAGTCCAACACCTCAACTTAGTAGGAGGATCAGCTTGAAGAACTGTAAAACGATGTGATGGATGATGAAACCTGGCACGGTGGCATGCATAGCGAGCACAGTAGCGTGGAAGGGATGGGATCCATACCTTACTACAGGCAAGAAAAAGCTGTGGTTTTATCAAAGGAAGAACTCAGTCATCTGTTGCCCAGAGTACCCCCACTCAGGACAGTAATTTGTAATATTTGTCATAATTGGCTGAGTAGAAGCAGGACCATTGCCAACCTGAGCACCACCAGCATGTACAAGCATATGGCAGACAACCACCCCAGTAGGTGCTCAGAACGCTTAGGTACAAAACCTGTGTCTGAGTGAAACCACTGTCACTTCCCCTGTGCTATGTCCTTTTTAAGTACTGATGCATCCTGTCCATAACGCGGAGCTGCACAGACACAACAATCATCACCAACCATGTCTAATTTGCTGTCCCCGTGTAGTGTTTAGTTAGCCCTTCCTCAGACTTTAGAAAGAAAGCATAAATACTAAGTCAGTGAACCACAGGCTCAAACACTAAACAGACACATTGTCAGATTGCTTGCCCTGGAAACTGGACACTGAGTCTTTCCACAACGTTTTAGCAGATGCCACCCCAGAGGTACTTGGGCCACAGCCATTACTATTTTTCCTGGTTTGCTGTCATCGCGTTACAGAAGTGTTGTCCCCGCGTTACAAAAGCATGTGTCCCACAATATCACCCATGCTCTGACCAATGCAGTTAGTGGTAAGGTTCTTCTAACAACAGACACATGGACAAGTTCTTGTGGACAGGTGTGCTACATTTCACTGATGGCACACTGGATGAATCCGGTGGAGGCTGGGAAAGAGTCAGAGCCTGGGACGTAACACATCCTACCCACGCCAAGAATAGAAGGCCCAACATCCATCAGGGTTACTCTCTCCTTATATGCAAGTTCCTGTCTCCCCTCCTCCTGCTCCTTATCTTCTGGTGAACTATCTCCTCCATCACTCTCAATCTGGGAGCTCTGCAGCACTGCCGCGGCAAAGTGGCAACATGCTTTTCTGAAGCTCATCTGTTTAGAAATAAACCACACATTGCAGCAGAGATTTTGAAAGGGATAAAAAAGACCAGACCGATCAGTGACTCTCACCATTGAACCTCCAACCAGGTCTGGTCATACAGTTGTGGCCAAAAGTATTGACACCCCTGCAATTCTGTCAGATAATACTCAGTTTCTTCCTGAAAATGATTGCAATCACAAATTCTTTGGTATTATTATCTTCATTTAATTTGTCTTCAATGAAAAAACAAAAAAATAATTGTCCTAAAGCAAAAAAAAATCATGTGATGCTTCTCTAATTTGTGTAATTAACAGCGCCTGTAACTTACCTGTGGAACCTAACAGGTGTTGGCAATAACTAAATCACACTTGCAGCCAGTTGACATGGATTAAAGTTGACTCAACTGTGACTGTCCTGTGTCCTTGTGTGTACCACATTGAGCATGAAGAAAAGAAAGAAGACCAAACAACTGTCTGAGGACTTGAGAAACCAAATTGTGAGGAAGCATGAGCAATCTCAAGGCTACAAGTCCATCTCCAAAGACCTGAATGTTCCTGTGTCTACCGTGGACAGTGTCATCAAGAAGTTTAAAGCCCATGGCACTGTGACTACCCTCCCTAGATGTGGACGGAAAAGAGAAATTGATGAGAGATTTCAATGCAAGATTGTGCGGATGGTGGATAAAAAACCTCGACTAACATCCATACAAGTTCAAGCTGCCCTGCAGTCCGAGGGTACAACAGTGTCAGCCCGTACTATCCATCGGCGTCTGAATGAAAAGGGACTGTATGGTAGGATACCCAGGAAGACCCCACTTCTTACCCTGAGACATTAAGAATCCAGGCTGGAGTTTGCCAAAACTTACCTGAGAAATCCTACAACGTTTTGGAAGAATGTTCTCTGGTCAGATGAGACAAAAGTAGAGCTTTTTGGGCAAAGGCATCAACATAGAGTTTACAGGAGAAAAAAAGAGGCATTCAAAGAAAAGAACACGGTCCCTACAGTCAAACATGGCGGAGGTTCCCTGATGTTTTCGGGTTGCTTTGCTGCCTCTGGCACTGGACTGCTTGACCGTGTGCATGGCATTATGAAGTCTGAAGACTACCAACAAATTTTGCAGCATAATGTAGGGCCCAGTGTGAGAAAGCTGGGTCTCCCTCAGAGGTCATGGGTCTTCCAGCAGGACAATGACCAAAAACACACTTCAAAAAGCACTAGAAAATGGTTTGAGAGAAAGCACTAGAGACTTCTAAGGTGGCCAGCAATGAGTCCAGACGTGAATCCCATAGAGCACCTGTGGAGAGATCTAAAAATGGCAGTTTGGAGAAGGCACCCTTCAAATATCAGGGACCTGGAGCAGTTTGCCAAAGAAGAATGGTCTAAAATTCCAGCAAAGCATTGTAAGAAACTCAACCGGAAGCGGTTGATCGCAGTTATTTTGGCTAAAGGTTGTGCAACCAAGTATTAGGCTGAGGGTGCCAATACTTTTGTCTGGCCCATTTTTGGAGTTTTGTGTGAAATGATCAATGTTTTGCTTTTTGCTTCATTCTCTTTTGTGTTTTTTCATTGAAGACAAATTAAATGAAGATAATAATACCAAAGAATTTGTGATTGCAATCATTTTCAGGAAGAAACTGAGTATTATCTGACAGAATTGCAGGGGTGTCAATACTTTTGGCCACAACTGTATGCAACAATGGACGTAACCTCATGGCAGCTTTGAGGCTTAGCAAACTTGTAATTGGTCCATGTATGGCCCATGTGCTCAACTTAGTTGTACAGCAGTTTCTCTAAATATACTGTTACGCCCACAGGGCGTGATAATGTAGAGTAGACTTACTAAACGACTGGGGTGTAGTGGTAGCTGTATACCAGATACTCAAGAGACAGGAGAGTGACTTTAGTATATAGTAAAACCAAGGATATTTATTGAGGAAAGTATAACAAAAGAGAAAAGTTGCGAGGGGAGGACCCTCTGGATTGCGACACTGTACACTAGTAGTGGAGAACTGGCAGAGGTAACCCCTTTACAGGGATTCACCCGTTACAACACCAGGAGGCCTAAATGACACAAATCCTGGACCAGAGGGCAGGGCCGTATTTGGAGTTCCTGCTGCCCTAGGCACTGTCAGCGGTCGCACCCCCGTTGCGGACCCCCCCCGTCGTGGCCCCGCCCCCACATTGCACCCCCCTCCCCCCAATCCCCCCATCACGGCTCCCTCCCCGTCGCAGCTGTGCCCCCAAGTTTCATGTAGCTTCTGCTCCCACACTCCATGTAGCACATATAAAAGTTTTAAAGGTTTGTCCAAACACACTACAGAGACATACTGGTGGGATGTTTACATTGTGAGCCCCAATGGGGACAGTGTTGATGATGTATGTAAAGTGCTGTGGAGATCATAGTGTAATATAAATGCAAAAACTATTATTACTAATATATGATGTCACAATACCAGGATCTGGGGATCTTCTATTTTGAGGTCAGGAGCTCTCTGATGACATGTTGCTGCCTGTCTCGCTGTCTTCCTCTTTTGACACTGCAGTGCGGTGGACAAGACAGCATTAGCTGGTTAACAACAAGAAGTATGGTGTGTCTACTAACTGAGCCATACACCCTCCCCATACCAAGAAGTATGTAGTGTGTGCTAACTGAGCCACAAACCCTCCTCATACCATGTTCAGCAGACATTGTAAGATTACTATATGCATTTTATTATTAGGGCATGGACACACTGATGAGAAACTCGTACGAGTGCAAAGCGTGATTTCATCGCATTGCAGTCGGACCAATATTAATCAATGTCTGAGAGCACATTGGCGAGTGTCGGACGCTTTTTTCTCATCCAGATTCTGGATGAGAAAAAAGTCTCAACATGCTGCGACAGTATGCGATTAATGTGCGAGACTCGCCAATGCAAGTCTATGGGACCGACAAAATCACGAACAGTACACGGACCATCCGAGAGGCATCTGTTTTTTTTCACTGATACATTATCATTCTGCAGCTGAGAACACTGTAAAATGTTCCTGTAAATAATTATACAGTAAATAAAGAGAATCATGTCGGACACTCGCACAGTACTTGCATGCCAAAAGGAGCAAAAAACGGATGACTGTACCCAAATTGTTATATATTTTAGGAGTCGGTCTATTTTCTACCGACTCCAACTCCGACTCCGACTCTGACTCTACCAAAATAGGCTCCAACTCCACAGCCCATGCTGCAGGTCTGTGGGCCGCCCCCTCCCATTTAGCATGCTGCAGCTCTATGGACTGCCCCTCCCCATATTGCATGCTATAGCAGGTCAGTGTGGGCCGCTCCCATCCTCACCCCATATGCAATGCCTCAAGTGCCTAAAAGCAAATACGAGCCTGTCCTCTACACCATAATACAGAGGATACCTTACTGATGGCGGTGACCTCTAGCAGAGTATATCGCCCTGGAAGCAGCGAACTTTGCACCACAGAGTCCTATCTTAAATAGAGCAGACGTGCACAGAACTTGATCTGTCCCACAGACCACAAATGGAGCAAGGCAGAGCACATGCACCTCTTCACCATTCACGAAGGTCTGTAAAGCTCGGTCCCTAGGCTTCAGAATCCCATTCTCAGGATGAGGTGGGATCCAGCAGACAAACCCACAGCTCCACTCTGTACACCTCGTACACATACGGCTCCGCTCTGTACACACGCGGCTCCGCTCCGTACACCTCAGACACACATGGCTCCACTCCATACACCTCGGATACACATAGCTCCGCTCCGTACACCTCGTACACACGTGGCTCTGCTCTATACACCTCGGACACACATGGCTCCGCTCCGTAAACCTCGAACAATAATGGCTCTGCTCCGTACACCTCAGACACACATGGCTCCGCTCCGTACACCTCGGACACGCATGGCTCTGCTCCGTACACCTCGGTCACACATAGCTCCGCTCCATACACCTCGGGCACACATGGCTCCACTCCTTACACCTCGGACACACGTGGCTCTGCTCTATACACCTAGTACACTCTCCACTCTGCTACATCCAGCGGCGTATCTAGGGGGGTGCTGCCGGACCATTTGCCCCAGGCACAAGTCAGTGGGGGGCGCCGGCGCCATCATCAGGTGACCAGGCGTCCAGCGGTGGCACTGCAGCACCGGAGCTAATCTCCTCCGCGCCACCCTGCATATTGTGCACGGGCGGCCGCGGCGCTGTGCGAGCACAACCCCTGCTACTGGTTCGCCCCCTGGCAGCAGTTCAAACCCCCCACCCCACCCCTCGGGTCACGTCGCGCTGCGGCTGACGTCACCCGGCGCGCCGCACAGTGGGACGGAGAAGAGAAGAAGAAGAGCCGAGGAGCTGCTGCAGCCTGCCTGCGGCCTGCCTCCTCCTGAGTCCTGACTCCTGACTGAGTCGTCCGGTCCGTCCTGACTAGCTACGCCTACTACTCTACTGGTAATAAAGTAACCTAAACAGAAGGGGGCGGTGCCTGTCCTGGGCTGGGAGTTATGAGGTATATATATATGTATACATCAGGCGCAGGCACACACTATGAGGTATTATACCTCATAGTGTGTGCCTGCCTGGTGATGTATACATATATACACCTCATACTGTAACTGCTTGATGTATACATATATATACCTGAGGTATATATATGTATACATCAGGCAGGCACACTATGAGGTGTATATATGTATACATCAGGCAGGCACACACACTATGAGGTGTATATATCATATATACACCTCATAGTGTGTGTGCCTGCCTGATGTATACATATATATATACCTCAAAGTGTGTGTGCCTGCCTGGTGATGTATACATATATACACCTCATAGTGTGCCTGCCTGATGTATACATACATATACCTGAGGTATATATATGTATACATCAGGCAGGCACACTATGCCTCATCAAATAAAAATTGGCGGTGGCGGGTGTGATTGGGGGGGGCGCCAAAATAAATCCTTGCCCCGGGTGCCAGAAAACCTAGTTACACCTCTGGCTACATCCACAATCCCTCCTGACCCACACACAAACTTTACCTCATCCAGCACTATGACAACCAGCACAGTAGAGCTCTGTTTAGACTTAGGAGCTCATCATGTGACCCCAGACTCTTCCTCTCCATTGACATCATCACATGTCCTGTAAGCACAGAGCAGTGTGCAGCTCTGGCTCTGTCCTTACAAAAGTTAACCCTTCTCGTGCCAAACACTTTTAACCCTTCTTCTGCCTCTTATCCCACACTGTGTAACCCACTGTCAGCTGTGTCCTGAGCAGACAGCCCTCTGCAGACTTGAGCCCGCATAGTACAGTACAGTACACGATGCACCACACCACCACCACAACGATGTGAGCACACCAAAACTTTGGTGGTCAGGACATAGGCTACGTTACTGCTGCAGATTCTCTGCAGGCTGCAGCTCATCAGCCTCATGCACCGGCGGCATGTTTGGCAGTGCGGCACCATCAGGACACACATACCGGCTCTGACTGAGAGAGCTGAGCCACCTGCGATATCCTGCCCGGGCCTCCGCGGGAACTTCAAGTCTCCGTCTCTTCCTCAGTGGGCTCCTCCTCCTCCTCGTCCCTGACTCCCTTTCATTCCGGATCTGCTGCAGGTTGTGGTGAGGTGGGTGGGAGCTAATAAGGCAGGCCAAATGATGACGACAGGGATGGAGGGGGGAGCAGGCTGCGACTGGGCCAGCCCGGAGCCTAAAAAAAAAAAATATGCTCAGGCGCCGCCCTCCACAATTCTGGTGCCCTAGGCACGTGCCTACAAGTGCCTAAGGGCAAATACGGCCCTGCCAGAGTGGCAACTCGTACTGACAAAAAAAGATATGGAAAGACTGTGGAACACTGGCTCTGTCAGAGAGAAGAATCCTGGGAGGTCCATTCAATCTCGGAGAGACTGATTCAGATGGTACAAGAATACGGACGCTTCTATGTGCATCAGGAGAGGCCTGGCCAACCTCAGGATTCTGTGGAGTCAGAGGTGTTAATATCATGCAGAACAACGAGCAACTGTTTTCCTAGTGCAGAGGTCGGCAGAGTGAGGACTGGACAGCAGCAACAATCATGAACACATTGCCCAGGCACCTCCCATAGGGAGAGGGTGCCTTTTTTGCTCAGAGCAGCTCAGCACTCAAGCATAAATCTAATGGGGAACAGGTGTAGTGTTACCATAAGTGTGTGTAGGATTCCCAGGAGACCTGCCAAGAGGATATAGGTTCCTAGCAGAGAAGGAGACAGACAGTCTCATGGAACCATGACCAGGGTGAGCAGACCCAGTGGAGCTGGGAGATGGGCCCTGATCTCCCTGCTTAGCAGAGACCAGTCCTGCGACTTACGCCCCCCTCCCTATCTTCAAACCTGCTTGGAACTTTCTAAGGAGGATTGGAGCACCAATGTTCTCCTCATGCTCACAGGTTCTCTTCTCAGGACCATATCCCTTCCAGTCGACCAGAAAGAGCATTCTGCCACCTTTCTTCTTCATGGCCAGGATGTCCATAAAGTCATAGATGTCCTTAGTACTGACAGGAAAAGGGAAATTAACTGGATCCTGGATGTAGCGACTGAGAACAACTGGCTTCATCTGGGATACATGGAAGAAGTTAAGGATCTGCAAGAAGACAGGCAATTTCAGACAGTGGCACACCTCATTGATCCGGTGTGAGGAGGAACCGATGCAGCACACCAATGTAGCAAGGAGCCATCTTGCAAGAGGGAACCTTAAGATGGATGTGCCTGGAAGACAGCCATACCTTATCTCTGGGTTGGAAAGGTGGCAGATTCAGATGTCTTTTGTCTGCATGTTCCTTGAATTGAACTGATGCCTGCTCCAATGAGGTCCTGGTCTCCGTCCAGACCTTCATGGAGTCCTTTGGCCAGGGACTCAGCCACAGGATTACCAAAAGCGAAACGCAACAGAGTCGTAATCCTTGGATGCTGTCCATAAACAATAAAAAACGCGGAGTTAGAAGAGGACTCACTGACATGGTTGTTGTAGGAAAACTCCGCCCATGGCAGAAGCTCTGTCCAGTTGCTGTGGTGGCTATTCACAAAGTGTAGCAGATAGTTAGTAAGGACTTGATTACTCTCTCCACTTGGGTGTTAGATTTTGGATGATAGGCCGAGAAGTCCAGAGTGACATCCAGCAGCTTACAAAGGGACCACCAGAATCGGGAGATTAATTGAATCCCTCTGATGGAGACACTGTAGAGTGGAAGGCCATAAAGGCAAAGGACATGATGATGAAAAGCTCTGCGAGTTTAGGTGTCCCATCTTGGAGAACCGCTCAATTACAATCCAGGTTACTGTAGAACCAGATGATGCTGCCAGGAAAGAGATGGAATAAGGCAATTGGCTGTCAGTTTCTTGGGTGTTTTCATTTTAACACAGGCAGGACAGGCTGATACAAAGTTCAGAACATCTTGGTGCAAGAAGGACCACTAGTAGTGTCCAACTGTTAGATATAATGTCTTCTTCTAACCGGAGTGGCTGGCAACTGGCAAGCTTAGAAGAGTGACTCCAGTGTAGGACTTGCTTCTTGTCTCTCTCAGTTACAAGAGTCTTTCCAGGGGGAAGCTGCGACAGCCTGACCAGAGCCACGGTGATCATCTTACATGGTTCAATGATGTGCTGAGGCTCCTCCTCTAGGTTGTCACAAAGGAAGGACCTGGATAGCACGTTAGCTTTGATATTCTTCTCTGCAGGATTGAAATGGAGAGATAATGACCCACCCCAGGATCGTGGAGTAACCATTTCCGGGAGTGGAGTTACTAGGGAATATCACGGGCTGCCTGTGCACGGACCTGTAGCCTTGGCGGTCACTGAAAAATGGGTTAAAAATAAAAATAAAAGAATTTGTGACGCCACCTACGGTGTCCAGTAATGTTAGCGGCGCTGCTTGCAGACCTCCAGGGTGATGATGAGGCAGCTGGGTTGGTAATGCTCCTTGTGGGTTGAGCGGGATCCCCGGGGCAGTTCTGGAATGAATAGGGAGTTACACATGGAGGTAACTCTCCACACAGCCTTGTCCCTGGTGCTACAGGAGAAGGCGACTTATCAGGTGGAGATGCTGGCAAGCAGTCTATGTTAAGGGCAAGATCAGGGGCCGTAATAACAGACACACACATGCTGGAAGTTGTTTCTGTACCTTTTACTTATGGGCAGTTCAGGATTTCCACACCCGATGAGTTGTGAGGCTTCCTTGTTACTGTGTTTGTGTGATAAAGTCTTGGCCTATCTGAAACCTGGCCCTGACCTCTCCTGTGTCCCTCACTTGTATAGCAGGTTGTAATAACCGTCTGACGGTTACCGCTGCTCCTCCATGGTCCCTGGCTCTGTTAGTAGCAGTGCTCCAAACAGTCCTCCTGCATTCTCTGCTGGGCTAACTGGATCCTTGCAGACTCAGATGCTTTCCTGGGGTAAAACGGTATGGTTCCTCTGCCCCCACTCTCTCTCTGGTACACCTTGCCTCCAACCCTCACTCTTGGGTCCCTTACACTGGCTAGGCTTCCCTCTGGTACGGGCCTAGCATGGCTCCGTTCACCAGGGGTCTTCCTCAGTACTGCCCTGTACTAAACTGCCTAACTCCTCCCCCGGGCCCGAATTTATAGGGGATCTTGCCTGAAGTCGGCAAGTAGAGCTCCCCTTCAGGTCTGGGGGTGGAAGGTGTTGCATTTGTAAGTTTACCTGATGTGGAAATCCCTCCGTGCACCAGGTGTTCCTGTGGCAACTAATCCGCAGGGATGCCACAATAAATTGAATCGAGTAAAGAATAAGGATCAAAGAGCCTGGCGAGGGTTAAGTCTTTGTGCTTACTGGAGATGCCACAGATTCTTATGATCAGAGTAAATGATGACCGGATGAACTGTGCATTCAAGCAGATATCACCATTCCTCCAAGGCTAACTTAAAGGGATCCTGTCACCCCCAAATCGCCTCCTAAGCTATTAAAACATGTCCCTGCAGCATCCCATCAGTAATCCCACACTCCTTTTTGGTCATAAAAGCATTCAGTGAAAGTATAGAAAAACGTTATATCACTTACTCATTAGTAATGATAATGAGTAGTGGCTATATTCTTTAGTCACCCAGGCAGGCCCATGTCGTCATAATAACACGCCTTAATAGGCGTGATCTGCAATTCCTATTACACTCAGTGCCTCCCAGCTCTCCTCAGCGCTGGCGAGGCTGTAATGGGGCTGTAATGAAGCGAATCGCGTCATTTCCGGCAGCGGGTGACGTCAGTACACCCACGCCGCATGCACAGTGCGGTGCTTGAAGCCCGCAGAGCAGCGTGGGTGTACTGACGTCACCCGCTGCCAGAAATGACGCGATTCGCGTCATTACAGCCCCATTACAGCCTCGCCAGCACTGAGGAGAGCTGGGAGGCGCTGAGTGTAATAGGAATTGCAGATCACGCCTATTAAGGTGTGTTATTATGACGACATGGGCCCGCCTGGGTGACTAAAGAATATAGCCACTCCTCATTATCATCACTAATGAGTAAGTGATATAACGTTTTTCTATAGTTTCACTGAATGCGTTTATGACCAAAAAGGAGAGTGTTATTACTGATAGGAGGCTGCAGGGACATGTTTTAATAGCTTAGGAAGCGATTTGGGGGTGACAGGATCCCTTTAATTGCTAATAACTCTGTATCCCCAATTGAGTAGTTACGTTCGCATGGCGAGAATGCCTTGGAGAAGAAACCACAGGTCACCATTTTACCAGTAGGCAGCTTTTATGTGAGGACTGCTCTGGCTCCGGATGAAGAAGCGTCCACTTTTAAGAAAAACTGATTGTTGATTATTGGTCAGCTGGGCTGGAGCAGTGTAGAAGACTTATTTAAGGGAGGCGAAAGCTGACTCGGCCTCAGGAGTCCAATCCTTTCATTTGGAACCTTTACAAGTCAAGGCGGTGAGTGGTCTTACCAGAGAGGAGAAATGGGGGATGAATTGACAATAGTATTTGGCGAATCCCAGGGACAACTGAATGGCCTTGATTCCTTCAGGTCAGAGCCACTGAAGCATAGCAGAGACCTTCTCTGGATCCATATCGAGACCTGTATCCAAAATGATATAGGAAGTCATGGAGTTTGTCATTGAAACACTCCTGGAAGACGGCAGGTGCGTTGCTTAACCCATAGTGACCATCTCGCATGTTAAAGGTGGTTTTCCACTAATCCCAAGATTGTATCCTAACGAGGTTGTAAGCCCCACGGAGATCCAACTTGTTGAAAATTCTGGATCCTAGAAGATGATCAAAGAGCTCTGGAATTATGGGAAGAGGATAATTGTTCTTTACCATTATTAGAGACCACAGTAATCGATACACAGGGAAAGACTCCTCTTTCTTCTTGACGAAGAAGAACCCAGCTCCAGCCGGGGACAAGGACTACTGGATAAACCTTTAGGCCAAATTCTACTTGATATAATTGAACATGACTTGAGTCTCTGTGGAGAAAGAAAGTAGATCCTACCTCGAGGCGGAGTAGATCCAGGAATTAAACCGACAGGCAGCTTCTGTCTTGTCAAATACATCTGCGAAGGACCAGTAGGCAGAAGGTAACCCGGGTAATGCTGTACTAAGCCGTGGGGTAGAACCAGGCCATTCTGGTTTGAGGCAATGATCGTGACAAGACTAACCCCATCGCAGAACATATCCGGATAGCCAATTCAGGACAGCTTCATGGGGGCGAACCATAGAAGTCCTAGAAAAAATAGTGAAGAAAGATTTGGTAACACATACACTAGAAGGTAATTTTCTCCCTGTGGATTGCTCCTATTTGAAGCTCCACCTCTTCAGTGATACAGAGAATTGAATCCTTCAGGGGTCTTCCGTCTATGGAGACAATGCGCCGGGACCGTTGCAGAGGAACAATTGGAATCCCAAATCGCTTAGCCACAGCTTTCTGGATGAAATTTCCACCACACCAGGAGTTCAGATAGGCCATCTCAGAGAACAGCATCTTTCTGAAGATCACCTCTAAAGAGATAGTTAGTGGAGGAGAGGAATCATTCTCACCTAGGGAGGCCTCTCTTACCTGTCCTAGGTAGAAGTGTTTTCCGGCCCCTCGGTACCACTGTGTTGACTGGAAGCAGACCATCCACCATATTGATAAGGATTCCTAGCGAGCCTCTCCTCTTGCTGACTCCTCTTCACCT
>JARQOC010000006.1:301348640-301398923 GCA_033576535.1 Allobates femoralis | reverse complement strand
AAACCTGAAAAATCTGGAGTATATCTGTATGGAAGCGTGGGCCAAAATCCCTGCTGCAGTTTATACAAACTTGGTCAAGAACTACAGTAAGCGTCTGAACTCTGTAATTGCAAACAAAGGTTTCTGTACCAAATATTTAGTTTTGTTTCTCTATTATATCAAATACTTATTTTATGCAATAAAATGAAAATCAATTATGTAAAAATCATACAATGTGATTTTCTGGCCTTTATTTAGATTCTGTTTCTCCCAATTGAAATGGGTACCTGCGATAAAAATTTCAGACCTCTCCATTCTTTGTAGGTGAAAAAATTTGCAAAATCGTCAGTGTATCAAATACTTTTTCTCTACACTGTATATACGGTACATTGAATAAATAGCCTAACTCATTAAATGAATCTGTAATATACAGCAGTATGAATGGGTCTCTTATTTTAGGGAGGGTAATATACTTTACCTGCTATATTTCTGTATATAAATGTTGGCCATCACATTAGATTTTTGTTGCAACTAAGTGGATTACCTTAGACTATAAGAAGTACTTTTTTTCCTCCACATTTTGAAGAGTGGGGTGTATCTTACATTCCAAATGTATAATTTGGTCTTACTGTGGAGGAGGCAGCAGTGGACTAGGATCACACGACGCAAGAAAGGATTGCCACTACAGGAATCCGTCTGCTAGGGAAAACAGGTGGACCCGCTGTTTAAATTACCGTACTTTAATATTCAGTGCTCATGAGGACGCACTACAAGCCCACCTCTCAGTGCTGGCTTTAGTGCCATAAGGTGGGCATGGGGAGCAACAAATGAATATTCCTTTCCTTTAAACAGCGGACATACATCGTTGTCCCAGCACCGGATTCCTGCAGCAGCTGGGGAGATTGTGTGTCTGCTGGTTAGCAGCAGCAGGAGAGATCATTAGTAAGGAAGCAGGAGCATTGAATCACTGCATTAATGCCTGGCCCAGAGGAAGTGTCACTGAAGTTGCATACCTTAGGAGCACAGCGCACTGAGTGCTCACATTAAATGCTGTCAATCTGGTCCTCCCATGCTAGACACATGGAAGTCTCTCATCTACAACAGGACCTGCAGAGATGTAATGAAGAGGCAGAGCTCTATGCTGTCATGTGCTGCTCCAGCCCTGCCTCTTCACTACATCAATGCAGGTTCTGTTGTAGATGATAGACGTCCTTGTTTCTAGTGGGGGAGGACTAGACTGACAACCTTTAATGTGTCAATCTGTAGGATGATGTGTTACATGATCCACGCTGCTGTCAATAGGAAAAAACCAGAGAACCGGAGTGTCTGGAGAAAATGTAGTTTTATTGCTATGCGTTTCGGAGCTATACCCAGCTCCTTCCTCAGGGACAATCTAGGATTGTCCCTGAGGAAGGAGCTGGGTATAGCTCCGAAACGCGTAGGAATAAAACTACATTTTCTCCAGACACTCCGGTTCTCTGGTTTTCCTATTGGCAGCAGCTCGGATCGTGCGACACATCGTCCTACAGATTGATTCTTATACCGCGGTGACCCGTGGATGTGTGGATCCTGCAGCAGCTGACCTCTCTCGCTCATACTTAGTTGTGGATCAACACAATCGAACCAGGTGAGCAGATTCCAACAATTGCTACGCCGCCCTTTTAATATAAAGGATAAGACCCTATTGCAAATTCTCTCACATTTTAGGAACATTTAATGTGAGCACACCATGTTAAACCTAAGAATGATTTGTTAATAAAATACTGTGTACATACAACCATTCTACCACTCCTATGGTGAACTATGACTACCAGCATGTCAAAGGCTCTGCAGGCCATGCTGGGAGTTATATTTCTCCTTAACTTGACATGAATGGCACCTATGAGATCTTCATATCTTTGTCCTCATCTGCAATGAGGTGCAGATCCATTCCTCGGCTCCGTTGCAAGACCCAGACCTGAGGAACCTATGGCACCCATGACCGGGAGCACCACAGTTCAGACTGGACATTATCTTGCAGCATTTCTGGCTGTATTCCACCTGCAGCCAGTGTCGCAAATACTTGATCCCATTCCCCAATACCACCAGGACCATTATGAAGAGGTCGAGGAAGCAGAGGACCTAGAAGAAATTGTTTCCATGCCATATGGATCACGCTCACCACCTCCAGAAACATTTAACTGGGCAAATGTCATGTGGGGACTCCTACCCCCTCCAAGCAACACTCTGACAAGGCATCAACCACCCTGTCCTATTGTGTCCTTTGTTGAGGAGATTTGACATGCAGGTGCCAATGCCCAGGACTCATTGCATGGGCCTAAGGCTGATGAATTTCTCGACCAATGCAGATAAGGTAAGGTGGTGACATTCCAGCAAGATAAGGGGTTTAGGTTCATAGTGGGTTCATAATGGAACATGGCATTAAGCATCTTTGTTGAAGAGGAGGTCATTTTCATGAAATTGTTGGGCAGCAAGGGGTAGTTTGCTGTTGGCGTATGTTGGGGTGCTATCTTTGACCAATTTGAGATGTGGCGGGGGGAATGACCTGGAGAGAACTTGACATCAGGTGTGGTCCAGATGTCTCTTGGTTGCCCAGCCAAATGCACCTGAACCCAGAGGGCCTGTCAGTGTTCCCAAGGCTAGTCCTGTCTGATCTATAGGGCATGGTTATACCCTAATTCCTTCATTGTTCTCTCCAGCAGTGGTTATGATAAGATGTGCTAGTGGCAGGTTGTGGCAGAGACTGACTCTGCAACCCCCACCCAAGACAGTCCGGCAGCAAAGTACCAGGAAACACTGCAACAACCATCCAGGGCATGGCTGAAAATGGTGAGAGACATTTGCAGTGTACCTTCCTAAAGGCATGTTGTTGGGTCGGTGAGACAGTGACCCATCCTTTACTTGGCATTTTGGCTAGAGAAGGACTTGTTAGGTATGTTCTTTTTTTAAGATCTTCCTTGACCAAGGCATGTGTTTTTGTTACAGTTATATTTTCCCTTCCAACATTTTGCACCATTTTCACTTTCCCCTTCTGGATATGCATATAGCCTTTGGGGTTCAACTGAAAGACCTTAATGGACTCTGGCCTTCATGGCCTTTCCACCAGTCTGTGAGCTGCTGCTGATCCCTGTGAGACTTTTGTTATATTTATATATCTACTCTATAATTGCCGTAGGCATTTTCGTGTCGGCCCCCGAAATCGCCGTGGCTATGTCACTATGTGACGTCACCACGCGCGAGCAATGGCCGCGAAGCGGCCATTGCGAGTCGCTGTCCAAAAATAGAACCAGAGGCTCGGCCACAAAGTTAGCGATTTACCGCTGAGGTAGCGCGAGCAATGGCCGCGAGGCCATTGCGAGTTGCTACCTCAGCTGCCGCATGTCCCACTATACTTTCAATGGGGATTCATTGCGACTCGCTGTGTAGCGCGAGCAATGGCCGCGAGGCCATTGCGAGTCGCTACGTCAGCCGCCGCAAGTCCCCTTATACTTTGAATGGGGATCCATGCGAGTCGCTGTGTAGTGCGAGCAATGGGCGCGAGGCCATTGCGAGTCGCTATCACAGATCATCTACTACTACTACTTACTACTACTACTTACTACTACTTACTACTACTTACTACTACTTACTACTACTACTACTACTACTACTACTCGCACAGACCCCCCCCCCCTCAATGGCCGCACAGACCCCCCCCTCAATGGCCGCACAGACCCCCCCCCTCAAGGGCCGCACAGACCCCCCCCCCTCAAGGGCCGCACAGACCCCCCCCCCCTCAATGGCCGCACAGACCCCCCCCTCCCCCCTCAATGGCCGCACAGCCCCCCCCCTCAATGTCCCAAAGTCAGCTGTGACCGCCTGGCCCTTGGACACTGGCTGCCATGCACACATCAGCTGGTAGGCTCCCATCACTTACCCACTGAGGACGGATCACTTCCAGCACCTCTTCACATGGCAGTGCTCTGAACTTCTGAATCGTCCTCTCCTCACTCAGACACCTGGCAGGTTCCTATCCAGCCTACTCACTCCCAGCTGCAACCCAGTGAGTCAATCAGCACATCTTCACTCACACACAGACCTGACATGTGATTAACCCCCTGTGCACCATTCAGGTTTAGCTCAGCAAAGCACTCATCCCCACAGGTTCAGCCGCTCATTAGGCTCATGAATGTATCGGATCTTCAGCACTCACACTCAGCTGTTTTACTCAGCGAGTCGCTGGCCAAAAATAGAACCAGAGGCTCGGCCACAAACTTAGCGATTTACCGCTGAGGTAGCGCGAGCAATGGCCGCGAGGCCATTGCGAGTTGCTACCTCAGCCGCCGCACCTGCCGCAAGTACCCCTATACTTTCTATGGGGATTACCGCAACCGCGCCGCAAGTGTAACGGTTGCGGCGCGGTTGCGGTAATCCCCATAGAAAGTATAGGGGGACTTGCGGCAGGTGCAGCAAGTGCGGTTTTTTAACTTTAATAATAATAAAAATACTAAAAAAAAAAATAAATAAATAATATAAATAATACACAATAAAATAAAACATAATAATAAAAAAACAACAAAAAAATCTACTCTATAATTGCCGTAGGCATTTTCGTGTCGGCCCCCGAAAACGCCGTGGCTATGTCACACTGTGACGTCACCACGCGCGAGCAATGGCCGCGAAGCGGCCATTGCGAGTCACTGGCCGAAAATAGTACCAGAGGCTCGGCTACAAAGTTAGCGATTTACCGCTCAGGCAGCGACTCGCAATGGTCGCGGCCATTGCGAGTCGCTGCCTGAGCGGTAAATCGCTAACTTTGTGGTCGAGCCTCTGGTTCTATTTTCGGCCAGCACTCAGCCCCAATAAGTATTGAACACCCCCCAAAAAGTATTGAACACACCCCAATAAGTATTGAACGCGTCACAATAAGTATTGAACGCGCCCCAAAAAGTATTGAACGCGTCCCAATAAGTATTGAACACACCCCAATAAGTATTGAACGCGCCCCAAAAAGTATTGAACGCACCCCAATAAGTATTGAACGCGCCCCAAAAAGTATTGAACGCGCCCCAAAAAGTATTGAACGCGTCCCAATAAGTATTGAACACACCCCAATAAGTATTGAACGCGCCCCAAAAAGTATTGAACGCACCCCAATAAGTATTGAACACCCCCCAAAAAGTATTGAACACACCCCAATAAGTATTGAACGCGTCACAATAAGTATTGAACGCGCCCCAAAAAGTATTGAACGCGTCCCAATAAGTATTGAACACACCCCAATAAGTATTGAACACACCCCAATAAGTATTGAACGCGCCCCAAAAAGTATTGAACGCACCCCAATAAGTATTGAACGCGCCCCAAAAAGTATTGAACGCGTCCCAATAAGTATTGAACGCGTCCCAATAAGTATTGAACACACCCCAATAAGTATTGAACGCGCCCCAAAAAGTATTGAACGCACCCCAATAAGTATTGAACGCGCCCCAAAAAGTATTGAACGCACCCCAATAAGTATTGAACGCGCCCCAAAAAGTATTGAACGCGTCCCAATAAGTATTGAACGCGTCCCAATAAGTATTGAACACACCCCAATAAGTATTGAACGCGCCCCAAAAAGTATTGAACGCACCCCAATAAGTATTGAACGCGCCCCAAAAAGTATTGAAAGCGCCCCAAAAAGTATTGAACACACCCCAATAAGTATTGAACGCCCCACAAAAAGTATTGAACACGCCCCAAAAAGCATTGAACGCGCCCCAATAAGTGTTGAACGCGCCCCAAAAAGCATTGAACGCCCCCCAATAAGTATTGGACCCCCCCAAAAAGTATTGGACCCCCCAAAAAAAGTATTGGACTCCCCCAAAAAGTAGCTATAACTACTATAATCAAATTAATGCACGTTCTAGAATCCCGATGCATTTGCATCGGGCTCACAGCTAGTTATGTATATTGTTCTGTTTGTGTTTAAGACTTAGGCTTCATTCAAACTGTGCATTTTTGGTCTGTTTTTGCTCATCAGTTTTTGTAGCCAAAACTAGGAATTGAACAATCAGAGGAAAAGTATAATAGAAACGTGGGTGCCACTTCTGTATTTATCACCCACTCCTGGTTTTGGCTACAAAAACTAATGAACAAAAACAGAACAAAAACAGAACAAACAAGTGTGAATGGAGCCTTAGAGTCTATGCTATAGTAAAGTTTTTTGAGTTCACTTCTTGTGTGACGGACTGTTTCTGCAAGCAGGTGTTTTGATACTGCCCTACAGAGACTGGTGAATATGCCACAGGTCTCTGGCCTGACAGTATGATGGTGGGTTTACACGCCGCGATATCGGCGTCCAACTCCGACCCAACTCCGACAAAAAGTCACGTGGGTCGCGAGTTGGAGCCGATATCGTGTGCGCGTTGTACAGCTTGAGCATCCAACGCGATGCTGGAACGATGCCAAAACGATATCGGAGTTGAATAGCAAAGCTATTCAACTCGCCGATATCGCAAGGCCGTTGTACCAGCATCGCTGCGTGTGACAGCCCAACTCCGATGTCTACGCTCACGTCACCCATTCACTCCCATGTTAACTGGTCGTTCCTGGGTTGGTGGGCGTAGACATCGGAGGGACGTTGCATCCCGATATCGCGGCGTGTAAACTGGCAATGCGATGCAGGGAGAAACGTGCACTAAATGCGCGCTCCCGCGTCGTTGCCTCCGATATCGCCGCGATATCGGGACGTGTAACCCCACCATAAGGTATGGAAATGCAAGATACTACATCCACTCCAGTAAAACAGAGCTGGCCAAGTGCAGTTCTCAAGGGTCACAAAAAGTGCATGTTTTTAGGATTTCCTTAGCATTGCACAATGTGCTGAAATCATCATCTCTGCAGGTGATGAAATTAGCACTTGTGCAATGATTAGGAAATCCTGAAAACTTGCACTGTTTTCAGAACTTGAGGACTGTAGTTGGCCATCCCTGCCCTAGACATCTGTGTGGAACTTGCCAGGGGGAAAGAGGAATCCTTATGCCCATGGTGTGTTTGATGCTTTTTCATACAGATTTTGAGAATCTGCATCAAAATCTGCATATCTGTCCTGAGGCCAGCAAAGTTTATAACAAGTCAGAAATGCTGTGCTGTGCCTATTTTTATGTTTCCTTGCACATGTGGTTCAAATTTCTTTTTTCCGCCCTGAAATCTGCTCCAAATCTGCAAGAAAGACAACACATTGGCACAGCGTTTCTGAACTCACATAGACTTTGCTGGCTTAAGGGTAGACATTCAGATTCTCAAAATGTGATTCAAACAAATCATCAAACAACATGTCGGGGCCACAGCAGGATTCCCTGCTGCTTGATGCCAGCTGTGTAACCTGACACAACCTCAGAGAAGTCATGATGAGGATGTCTGAAGTTCATGAGCTGGCCTGCAAACATGCTGAGTGTTACAGTGGCGCTGAAGCTTGATAAGTAATAGTATAGGAAGCTAATGTCTGTGCCAAAACAATGGGGCGCCACTGTAAAACAGTTTGAGCTGTGTTTAGCAGCTTTTGTGCCCTTTATAAGGTGTTTTGTAGGCCCTTTGCGTCTCATTCTTTTCAAAGGAGTTTGGAAGTTTGACGAACTGAACCAAATTCGAACTTTCAAAGGTTCGCTCATCTCCATTAAAAATACATACCTATTCTGTGTAGCGATAGTTCTCTTAAGCAAATTCTTGGTTTTGGTTACAGATTTGTCTAAAAAAAATAGTGATTACCATAAGAAACCAAATCTCACTAAGTGATCTCACTAATAAGTCAAAGCCTCTTATTGAAAATTGGCTTTCTATAACTGGTTCCCACAAATGTGGCCAAAGATCATGCAGCTTATGCAAATACATGACAAAACACCAAGCATATCATATCTACTACATCTGGTAAACAATACAAAATTAGATAATTTATTAATTGTGGGACTCCATTTATAATTTATATTATCACGTGAGATTTGCCAACTTCAATATGTTGGTTTTACCTCCAGAACGTTGCGTTGTCACATTGCTAAACACATTTATGATGCGCAAACCAAAATTACACGCATCCTGTCTGGGGGTGTCACAACAATTCCTCCAAATTTATGGAGGAAATGTCAGTTCTGTCAAAGTAAGCGCTATGGAAAAAATCTCGCAACGTAAAAGAGGAGGAGACAAACGCAAAGTCTTACACAAATGTGACTCTTACTGGATACTCAAATATCATACTAGAATTCCAGCTGCTTCAAATATTAAGTCAGACCTAATGTATATCTATTAATGTTTTATCATATATTCACATTTTATTTTTTCTTTATTTTCTGCACTTAATTTTCATACATATTATTTTGTTTGCTGCTCACTGCTGATGTCATTTCCTGCTCTTGATAGTTTAAAATGGCATACACTGTATTTAGACATATTCTATGACTAAGAACATAACTTCCCTTATTCAAAATGGGTAAGCCCGTGGGTATACCAGGGAACATAACCTGTCTTTTTAATTTTTTTATAATAAACCACTGTTTTTAATGCTTTAAGAAGATGCTCACTATTTTTTGTCCTATTGAATAAGTTGCTGGAATTATTTCTTCATCATGAATCCATACCTTCAGTCGTCTAAAGGTTTCTCCTTCCATGCACTATTCATGGAAAATTAATAACTCCCATTGGATTTTCAGTCCAAGGGAGAGCTGAACAAAATATTTTTTCTATGTCTTCATTTCCAAGTCTCTATGGGTGGGAATCTGCTTCAAATGTATTTTTATTTTTTTAGCTTTTATTAAATATTAACAAACTTTTGGATAATTATTATTTCAATTTCAATTTGCAGTGTATAAAAAAACTTGTTTGACCCTATAGTATACGCTGTTGAAGCAGCAGAGCGTTGACTAATGTCATTTTGCATTTCTGAACAGGCTCTTCATATTAGATTACAGGTAGTCCTCGACTTACGACGGTGTTCCGTTCCTACGCGGCGTCGTAAACCGAATTTCGACGTAAGTCGGATCATACATGTATACAGAGTACTGTAGCATAATAACAGTACTGTACTGTACTGCAAACACTCAGCCTATCCATACACCTATTCTAATACATAATTATCAATAAAAACAGTAAAATATTGTGCAGAAAAGTAATTTTAATAATGAAATACTGTACTATACAGTACTGTAAGTGCTGTAACAGTAATAAACAGTGTACTGTACTGTAATAAGCAAAAATAACAATGCCAAAGAGAGAACAAGCTTATTGGGAGGAAGCTACAGAACTTGCTGGAGATACTGGGGCAGGTGAGTCAAGAGGGGCAGGTGAGTCAAGAGGGGTCGGTGAGTTAAGAGGGGCAGCTGAGCTAGAGGGTACAGGTACAGGATCTGTTGGAGGCTCTGCTGCAGGCTCTGTTGCAGGCCTGTCTACCTTCTTGAAGTACTGCTGCAGGTTACTTTGGAAGGAGACCATCTTCTTCTCCTCCAATATCTCCTTATAACACCTAAGGGAATCCATGACTCCTCTGGCAACCCTAGTGTACCTCTCCATGTTGGGATCCTCAGCTTCAAACCTTGACAACCCTTTCTCTATCAGGGCAAAACCTCCTGCCAAGCCCTGCCTTGTAAATCTCTTTGGTTCTGGGGTTGGTATGTCTTCCTCTTCTTCTATCATCTGCTTCTCCAGTTGAATAAGGTCCTCAGCAGATAACTCCTCTCCATGAGATGCCAGTAGCTCTGTCACATCATCCTCCTCCAACTCCAGATTCATTGTCGTACTCACATCAACAATGTTCTTTATGACACTAGTCACTGACTCTTGGACCTCTGTGACATCATTCACAAACTGGGGACACAGTTTTTTCCACACACCATTCATAGTACTCTGCTTAATTTCATCCCAGGAATAAGCAATGTTATTCACAGCATCCAGGATGTTGTATGATTTCCAAAAGTCCTTAAGAGTCAAGTCCTTATTCTTTTCAGTTGCTGCTAAAGCATTATTAATGACTCTTCGGAGGTAGTAGGCCTTGAATGTAGCAATGACTCCTTGGTCCATAGGCTGTATTAGGGAAGTGGTATTAGGTGGTATTGATATTAGGGTTACAGTCATCCAGATGGGCAGGGTGTCCAGGGGCGTTGTCCAGAATTAGCAACACCTTAAAGGGGATATCCTTGGAGGTACAATACCGCTTCACACCTGGCACAAAATGATTGGTGAACCAGTCATCAAAAACTGCAATTGTCACCCATGCCTTCCTATTAGACTTCCAGATGACTGGTAGTTCACCCTTTGAAACGCCCTTGAGTGCCCTGGGATTCTCAGCCTGATACACCAGCATGGGCTTCAATTTGTAGTCGCCAGCAGCATTTCCCCCAAGAAGCAAAGTCAGTCTCTCCTTGCCTACTTTATGACCTGGTGCTGACTTCTCCTCCTTGGCGATGTATGTACGGTTGGGTAAACGTTTCCAAAACAAGCCTGTCTCGTCCACGTTGAACACTTGTTGAGCACAGTAACCACCCTCCTCAATTACCTCAGCTAATGATTTAGGAAACTCAGTTGCTGCTTTCACATCAGCACTTGCAGCTTCACCTTGCACTTTAATGTTATGAAAATTGGCACGATCCTTAAACCTCATAAACCAACCCCTACTCGCCACAAATTCTTCATTTGCACTTCCTTCTCCCTTTTCTCTTTTCAACACCTCAAACAGTCGCCTAGCCTTCTCCTGAATAACCATAAGGGTCACAGGGATACGGCGTTGATTTTGGTCTTCCAACCACAGCACCAATAATCTTTCCATCTCAATAATGAGCCCACTACGCTGCTTTGTTATCACTGTCGCTTTCATAGGAGCAGATCCTTTCACATGTTCAAGGATACGATCTTTATCCTTAATAATCGTAGCGACAGTCGAACGACTAAGTTGTAATGACCTGCCAATTTCTGTTGGTGTTTCCCCTTATCAGATCGCCTTATGATGTCCACTTTCACCTCCATGGTGATGGCCTTCCTTTTCTTTGCTGCATCCTTTTCTTTAGGGTCAGCTGAGTCTGGCTTACGTTTGGGAGCCATAATGAAGGGTCCTATGGCATGCAGGAGACTAGTTTTCCTCTTGTAACCAGCTACAGTGTAAAGTACTGGACTACACTACTGTATATTCCTCCGCCACTGCACGTAATTCGACATACATCGCAAAACCGCGTAAGTCGGACTGAGCCGTCGTAAACATCGTCGTAACCATGAAACGACGTAAGTCGAGACCGTCGTAACCCGAGGACTACCTGTATAGTGTTTTGAAGCTATGACATCTTACAGATTATCATACCTTAAACAGTGGTGATCAGTACCAAGGCCATCACACATAGTGGTTCACAGATCAGCTGGGCACAGTTGGTATGGAAAAGTAGTTTTCCCTCTCCAGAATCACTGGGTAAGGCTGGTTTCACAGCAGCATTTGCATCTGCATGCGTCTGGCATGCAGACGCAAACGCAGTGCGAATGCAGACATTCTGATGTGAACGCAGCAGTGATTGTCCCCATGCGGTCAAATAGTATGTCATTCTAAATGTGCCCGGCCAGCCAATTAGCGGTCTCGGCGGCCGGGAGGTGGAGATCAGCAGCGGACGGGAGGCAGAGATCAGTAGCGGCCGGGAGGAGGAGATCAGCGGCGGCAGAGAAAAAGAGATCTCCCTGCCGCCCCCATTGATCTCCTTCTTCGCCACTGCTGATCTTTTCCTCCCGGCTGCCGCCACTGGAGATCAGCAGCATCGAAGAATAAGAGATCACCAACGGTGACCGGGAAGAAGAAGAAAGAAGAAGAAGGAAGAAGAAGGAAGAAGAAAGAAGAAGAAGAAGAAGAAAAAATCCACTACATTTGGCTGCACTGACATGTGGAAGGCAGTGCGGCTCCATTCACCTCCATGCATTATTTATGCTCTTCAGGACGCTTGCATAAAAAGCAAGCATCCTAGATGCACAAAAGATGCAACATGTTGTGTTCAGAGGGCGTCTGAAAAAAAATGCATCCGAACGCAAACGCATGCGAACACAGTCAAATGCTGGCACCATGCGTCCCCATGTTAGACATAGGGACTCAGTACGCATGCATTTGGCTGCATTTGCAAACGCTGCATTGCGAACGCAAGTGTGAAACCAGCCTAAGTTTCTCTCTTCTGCAGTTTGTAAGGATGCTTTCACATCATGTTTTTTGCCCATCCGTGGTGATCCTTGAATTTCAAGGATCACACGGACAGGCATGGATCTGTGCCAACAGATTCCACTGATGACCACGGATCCGTGTTTTCCATGGATCCGGCCTCAGTTAGCAGAGATAGGGTTTTACTTTGCTTCTGAGCATGCCCAGTACAGCAAATTGGATCAGTTTAACGGATCCAATTTTTTAACAGATCTGTTTTGATCCGTCACCATGGAGCTCCACGTTGTTTGAATTTGACAGTAAAGGATCCGTTTCTGTCCGATTTGTTCAAAGCAGGCCAAAATTGGAGTAGCCTCTGATTTTGGGAAAGGCAAGAAATCGGACACAAAAGAATCCATCACAAAACTGACACAATCGGATGCTAATAAGGACCAATCCGTGCAGATCCATGCCCATAAGGATACATGGAGACCAAATTGGATCCATGGCTATCCGTTTTACAACGGATAGCCATGGATGAACAAAAATCGTGACATGAAAGCAGCCTAAGGGCCCCTTTACATGCCACCACTGAAAGGTAGCAACTGCCTGGCATTGGGGATATATGTGCCTGTTGCCATGAAATTGCTACGAAATGGCGGCGTGTGAATAGGGAAATTCCTTCTTGTGTCCTGACACAGGAAGGAATTTCTCTATTTACACGCCGCCATTTTGTAGCAATTTCATGGCAACAGGCATAAATATCCCCAATGCCAGGCAGTTGCTACCTTTCAGTGGTGGCGTGTAAAGGGGCCCTAAGATGTTATGGTCAGCAGGGTCTCTATCTCACCTGTCTTATAGATCTCATGGTCAGCGACATTCTCTCCCTCACTCTCTCCTTCTGCCTTTCTCTTCTCTTCCCATATGTATCTTCCAAACAATTATATATACTTATCAGTAATGAGATTCATGCAAATGTCTTCAATATTTGGGGGAAAATTCGGTGAAGTGTACAAATTCTAATGTCAAAAGATTTGCTCATCTCTAGTGTGCACTTTAGTTCTATGTTGTCCTTCTGCTTGTGCATAATTTTACATAGTCCATTTAGCCATTTATAACTGACATCCTAATGCCCCTAATATATTGCAAATGTCAAAAATGCTAAATTGACTTAGTCCTCAGTATATTGTGGCATTTTGGTAACCAGACATTTTGAAATTTGTTGATTTCTTCGCTGTGCATTGAATGGCAAACTGACCTGAACTACAAACTTTAATTTGTGAGGCTATACTGTACATTGTGCTGCAAAGGCTTTGGATTCAGTTCATAAGGTTTTGTTAGTCACTTAAAATGTCATAAAGGAAGCACATATGTCAAAATTTGTCCAACAACAACAAACAAACTTTTTCTTAACCCCTTAATGATGGAGCCAATTTCTACCTTAATGACCAGACTGTTTTTTGTAATTCTGACCAGTGTCGCTTTATGAGATAATAACTCTGGAACACTTCAATGGTATCCTAGCAATTCTAAGACTGTTTTTTCATGACATATTGGGCTTCATGTTAGTAGTAAATTTAGGTCGATAATTTTTGCATTTATTTGTGAAAAAGTCAAAAATTTGGTGAAAATTTTGAAAATTTCGCAATTTTCAAATTTTTTATTTTTATTCTGTTAAACCAGAGAGTTATGTGACACAAAATAGTTAACAAATAACATTTCTCACATGTCTACTTCATATCAACATAATTTTATGAAAAATTATTTTTTTTGGTTAGGAAGTTATAAGGGTGCTGTCACCTGGCAACGGCACTGGAGATGTTGGCAGAGACTTGCGGGAGCGCGCACATTTTTGGCAACACCTCCGCCGGTGCACCATCGATCTGACTGGCGGCATTGCCGCCGGGGTGTCTTAAAACCACAGCGGCGATGCAGTGCAATGGGAGCCTATGGCTCCCATCGCCTGTCAGGTCGCCATCGGCTGTTTACATGGGGCGATGTGTACACATCGCCCCAGATCGGCCGCCTGGTTTCACATCACTGATGTGAAACCAGGCGAGCACTCAGAGGTGCGGACATCGCCCCTTTACATTAGGCGACGCTGGGGCTATATCAGCGCTGATAGACCACGCCCCTACATCACCTAAGAAATCGGCGGCACCCTAAGGGTTCAAAGTTCATCAGCAATTTCTCATTTTTCCATCAAAATTTACAAAACCATTTTTTTAGTGACCACATCACATTTGAAGTCCGTTTGAGGGGCGTACATGACAGAAAACACCCAAAAGTGACACCATTCCAAAAACTGCACCCCTCAAGCTACTTAAAGCTACATTCAAGAAGATTATTAACCCTTCAGGTGCTTCACATCGACTAAAGCAAAGTGGAAGGAAAAAATGGACATTATAATTTTTCCAATTTTTTTTAGCCTCAATTTTTTCATTTTCACATGGGCAACAGGATAAAATGGATCCTAATATTTGTTGGGAAATTTCTCCTGAGTACACCGATACCTCATATGTGGTCATAAACCACTGTTTGGGTGTACGGCAGGGCTCAGAAGGGAAGGAGCGCTATTTGACTTTTGGAGCTAATTTTCCATTCAAAAAGTCAAATGGCGCTCCTTCCCTTTTGAGCCCTGCCATGCGCCCAAACAGTGGTTTATGACCACATATAAGGTATCAGTGTACTCAGGAGAAATTGCCCAACAAATTTTAGGATGCATTTTATCCTGTTGCTCATGTAAAAATGAAAAAATTGAGGCCAAAAGAACATTTTTGTGAAAAAAAAAGTACTTTTTCATATTTATGGATCAATTTGTGAAGCACCTGAGAGTTTAAAAAGCTCATTATACATCTAGGTAAGTTCCTTGGGGGGTCTAGTTTCCAAAATGGGGTCACTTGTGGGGAAGCTCCAATGTTTAGGCACACAGGGGCTCTCCATATACGACATGGTGTCCGCTAACAATTGGAGCTGATTTTCCATTCAATTTGTTAGCGGACACCATGTCGCGTATGGAAAGCCCCTGTGTACTTAAACATTGGAGCTCCCCCACAAGCAACCTGATTTTGGAAACCAGACCCCCCAAGGAACTTATCTAAATACATAGTGAGCACTTTGAACCCCCAGGTGCTTCACAAATTGATCCGTAAAAGGAAAAAAGAAAATCTTTGAGAAAAAAAAAGTACTTTTTCATTTTTAAGGATTAATTTTTGAAGCACCTGGGGGTTCAAAGTGTACACTATGCATCTAAATAAGTTCCATGGAGGGTCTAGTTTCCAAAATGGGATCACTTGTGGGGAACCTCCAATGTTTAAGCACACAGGGGCTCTCCATACGCGACATGGTGTCCGCTAACATTTTGAACAGAAAATTAGCTCCAATTGTTAGCGGACACCATGTCGCATATGGAGAGCCCCTGTGTGCCTAAACATTGGAGCTCCCCCACAAGTGAACCCATTTTGGATCTTAGATGCCTCAAGGATTATATCTAGGGGTATAGTGAGCATTTGGAACCTAGAGCTACTTCACAGAATTTGATAACAATAGGTCGTCATATTGAACATTTTCTTTTTTACACCCAATTTCTCACTTTTGGGCATGTGCACAAGATCCGGAGACACTGGGTCCTGGGCGTCTCCTCTTCTGCATTTTTTAAAATTATTTCCTTATTAAATTAAAAAACAAAACAACGTGGGGCTTCGCCATATTTTTGGTCCATCCAGGTACAGCAGGCAGCTATGGGCTGCCACCAACCCCTTCTGCCTAGTTTTACCTGGCTGGAAACAAAAAATATAGGGAAGCCCTTTTTTTTTAATTATTTCATTAAATAATTAAAAAAAAAAAGGTGTGGTCTTTGCCATGTTTTTGGGCCAGCTAGGTACAACTAGGCAGCTGGGGGCTTGAATCCTCAGTGTAGGGAGGCCCAAACTTTCTGGGCCCCCCCTGCTGCGCATTGCAGTCTGCAGCTGCCCCAGAAAATGGCGCATTCACAAAAGCGCCATTTTCTGTCGCTGTATCCAGCTCTTCCAGCTGCTGTGTAGTGGTGGCAGACTGGGTAATAGGGGGTTAATTCCAGCTTTTTGGCAGCTGGCACTAAGCCCGAGATTCATAATGTCTGGCCAATATTAGACCGGGCCATTAGGAATCTCTAGTAAATTGTAAAGAAGAAACAACACAGAGAAAGATATTTTTATTAGAAAAAAAACACAAACACAAATTAGACCCCATCTTTATTCTTCTTTGACGGCCAACATAGTCAAGTGGGCGGTCCCACAATGATTTATAGTTTTATAGCATATGGGGGCATCCCCCATATGCTATAAGAGCTTATGCTATAAAAGCAGGTACATTGCCAGGGAGATGGCAGGTCATGAACTTAGTGAGGTCATAACAGGTCATGATCCTTGGTTCACACAGGGTCAATTGTGATCTCATCATGGGATCACAATTGACCCTGTGTGAACCAAGGATCATGACTTGCTATGAGCTTACTGAGGTCATGAGCTGTCATCCTCCTGGCAGACAGAGCAGTCTCTGCTATGTCTGCGCATGCGCCCAACAGAGCAGGAAGAAGAGATGCAAGAGGCAAGACACAGAGAAGACCCCGGCGATAAGTATGCGGGGATGACCAGGGGGGAGACCGGGGGTCGGATCATCTCCCTCACATCTGAGCTGTCAGATGGAAGGGAGATGATAATGATGATGACGGCGGGTGTGGTGGCGGTGGCGGCAGCGGGTGCAGATGAGGACCGGAGCTGGGGGGGGACTGAGGGGACCTGGAGGCAGGGGGCTGTTCCTCTCTGATGTGACATCCTCACATCAGAGAGGAATACACAGCAGGGGGCAGCAGGTGGCTGCTTCTAGAGCGGTGCAGCGCCATTTTAAGAGGAGGGTAGGGGGTGGGGGCTGAGTACCGGTACCGAGGGCTGTGTACCGGTACTGGAGACCAGGGCAGTCATTTATGTATTTATTGCCAGAAATCATTTATTTACCGGCAATTTAGTGTATATTTATGTGATCACGGTTATACACCGGTAAACGGTGTATAACCGTGATCACATGGCCAGTACCGGTAAAAATCGGCCTGATCCATAATCTGAAGGGTCTCAGCTACCCCCGGTAGCTGAAACCCTGGAGAATTCCCCACGCTGGGGGGTGCTACAGGACCTTTTCTGTTCTGACCTATTTTCACGTCAGAACTAGTGATGAGCGAGTACTAAAATGCTTGGGTGCTCGAAGCTCAGGCCGAGCATCCCGAGATACTCGTGTACTCGGCCCGAGTACCGAGCCCAATGTTATCCTATGGGAGACCCGAGTATTTTTATGAAATGACTGCCGGCAGCATGTAGAAACCCTAAAAATGTCACAAAGTCTCAGAAGAATGCTCAAATGACATGGCAACACCATGGGGAAGACCCCTGGAAGCATTTCTCACTCAAAAGTCACAGCTGTGAACAATCTTGTCCGAGTTTCATGCCAATTTTATGGAGTCACCAGAAAACCTTCCAAAATGATACCAAAATGAATATTTAGGGTGGAAATGTTAAGGGCACATACCCAATAGTGAGATACAGCTGGTGTATGTTACTTTTTGTGATTACATGAAAGATTTTACGTGAAAACATTGTGCGGCACTCCGATGTCACTGAGAAGAGACGTACATGAAGGCCTCTTGACATAATATGCCCATTTTGAGGAACTGGGTCTATTGTAATATTTTCCTTTGCCAGGGCAGTCCAAAATTTTGAGGTTCACCAATGCCCCTGGATAGAGACGTGCATGAGGGCCTGTAAACCTGAAGTGGGTGTATTGTAGTATAGCCCTTTGGCCAGGGCAGCCAAAAATTGGGAGGCTCCACATTGTCCCAGGATAGAGACGTGCAGGAGGGCCTGTAAACCTCAAGTGGGTGTATTGTAGTATAGCCCTTTGGCCAGGGCAGCCAAAAATTGGGAGGTTCAACAATGACCCATGCATACAGACATGCAGGAGGGCCTGTAAACCTCAAGTGGGCGTATAGTAGTATAGCCCTTTGGCCAAGGCAGCCAAAAATTGGGAGTCTCCACATTGTACCAGGATAGAGACGTGCAGGAGGGCCTGTAAACCTCAAGTTGGTGTATAGTAGTATAGCCCTTTGGCCAGGGCAGCCAAATATTGGGAGGCTCCACATTGTGCCAGGATAGAGACGTGCAGGAGGGCCTGTAAACCTCAAGTGGGTGTATTGTAGTATAGCCCTTTGGCCAGGGCAGCCAAAAATTGGGAGGTTCAACAATGACCCATGCATACAGACATGCAGGAGGGCCTGTAAACCTGAAGTGGGTGTATTGTAGTATAGCCCTTTGGCAGGGCAGCCAAAATTTGGGAGGTTCAACAATGACCCATGCATACAGACATGCAGGAGGGCCTGTAAACCTGAAGTGGGTGTATTGTAGTATAGCCCTTTGGCAGGGCAGCCAAAAAATTGGGAGGTTCAACAATGACCCATGCATACAGACATGCAGGAGGGCCTGTAAACCTCAAGTGGGTGTATTGTAGTATAGCCCTTTGGCCAGGGCAGCCAAAAATTGGGAGGCGCCACATTGTGCCAGGATAGAGACGTGCAGGAGGGCCTGTAAACCTCAAGTGGGTGTATTGTAGTATAGTCCTTTGGCCAGGGCAGCCAAAAATTGGGAGGCTCCTCATTGTCCCAGGATAGAGACGTGCAGGAGGGCCTGTAAACCTGAAGTGGGTGTATTGTAGTATAGCCCTTTGGCCAGGGCAGCCAAAAATTGGGAGGCGCCACATTGTGCCAGGATAGAGACGTGCAGGAGGGCCTGTAAACCTGAAGTGGGTGTATTGTAGTATAGCCCTTTGGCAGGGCAGCCAAAAATTGGGAGGCGCCACATTGTGCCAGGATAGAGACGTGCAGGAGGGCCTGTAAACCTGAAGTGGGTGTATTGTAGTATAGCCCTTTGGCAGGGCAGCCAAAAATTGGGAGGTTCAACAATGACCCATGCATACAGACATGCAGGAGGGCCTGTAAACCTCAAGTGGGTGTATTGTAGTATAGCCCTTTGGCCAGGGCAGCCAAAAATTGGGAGGCGCCACATTGTGCCAGGATAGAGACGTGCAGGAGGGCCTGTAAACCTGAAGTGGGTGTATTGTAGTATAGCCCTTTGGCAGGGCAGCCAAAAATTGGGAGGTTCAACAATGACCCATGCATACAGACATGCAGGAGGGCCTGTAAACCTGAAGTGGGTGTATTGTAGTATAGCCCTTTGGCAGGGCAGCCAAAAATTGGGAGGTTCAACAATGACCCATGCATACAGACATGCGGGAGGGCCTGTAAACCTCAAGTGGGTGTATTGTAGTATAGCCCTTTGGCCAAGGCAGCCAATAATTGAGAGGCTCCACATTGTCCCAGGATAGAGACGTGCAGGAGGGCCTGTAAACCTCAAGTGGGTGTATTGTAGTATAGCCCTTGGGGGTATACCTGAAACAACAGCCTAACTATTGTAACGGTCATCATGGTGGCACATGAGGAGAAGGAGGAGCAGTCCAGCGATTAGCCAAGGAAGAGGAAGACAACGTGGTGGGTGATCCAGTAGCTGACCCAACCTGGCAGGAGGATATGCAGAGCGAGGACAGCAGTGCACAGGGGGAGGGAGGCGTAGCATCCCAACAGGCAGTACGAAGCAGGGTCGGGTCCGCAGGCAGAAGGCAGGCAACCATTCCCCGGAACAACAACACGACACAAGGTGCCTGTGCAAATGTTAAGTCTTCCCGAGTCTGGCAGTTTTTTAAGTTGACTCCAGATGACTCTAAACAGGTCATTTGCAACACCTGCCATGCCAGCAGCAGCAGGGGTACGAAAACTAGCAGCCTGACCACCACCAGCATAATCAGGCACATGTCAGCCAAGCACCCGACTTTGTGGGAAGTACAACAGAGTCGAGGAGCGGTGCTTGCTGATGTCACTGCTACGTCTTCGCGTGTTGTGCGTGCGAGCCAATCCCCTGTACATGCTGGCCGTGAACAAGCCTCCGGCCCTGCACCTGAAGTTGCCCACGCACAAATAACACCACCATCAAGCACGTCCTTGTCCCAGCGCAGCGTTCAATTATCCATTCAGCAAACCTTTGAACGCAGGCGCAAATACGCTGCCAACGCCCCACATGCCACAGTCCTGAATTATCACATTTCGCGACTCATAGCACTAGAAATGTTGCCTTTCCGGCTGGTGGAGACGGAAGCATTCCGCGACCTGATGGTGGCTGCTGTCCCACGTTACTCGGTCCCCAGCCGCCACTATTTCTCCAAATGTGCCGTCCCCGCATTGCATAACCACGTGTCCAACAGCATCACACGTGCCCTGAACAACGCTGTTTCAGCCAAAGTCCACCTAACCACAGACACGTGGACAAGTGCTTGTGGGCAAGGCCGCTACATCTCCTTGACAAAACACTGGGTTAATATTGTGGAGGCTGGGACACAGTCTGAGCGAGGGACGGAACACGTCCTTCCCACAGCAAGGATAGCAGGCCCTACCTCTGTCAGGGTTTCACCGACACTCTATAGCTCCGGAATGTCATGCTCTTCAGCCTCCTCCTCCTGCGCAAACTCATCCACTGTACCCTCCACACCAGTCCCAAGCTGGAAGCACTGCAGCACTGCCTCTGCGAAGCGGCAACAGGCTGTGCCAAAGCTAGTCTGCATACGTGACAAACCCCACAATGCAGAAGAGGTGTGGACAGCTCTGAAACAGCAGGCAGATCACTGCCTCACACCTCTGAACCTAAAGCCAGGAAAGGTCGTGTGTAACAATGTCCGGAACCTGGTGGCAGCTTTGAGGCGAGGCCAGCTGACGCATGTTCCATGCGTGGGCCATGTGCTCAACCAGGTGGTTCAGAGGTTTCTAAAGTCATACCCAGAGCTGTCTGAACAGCTGGTAAAAGTTCGCCGTCTGTCTGCACATTTTCACAAGTCACCTGCTGCTTCAGCCGGCCTTGCCGGCTTTCAGCGCCGTTTGCGTCTTCCGGCCCACAGACTGGTGTGTGATGTCCCCACGCGTTGGAATTCAACTCTGCACATGTTGGTCAGGATATGTGAGCAGAAGAGGGCAGTTGTGGACTACCTGCATCACCTAAGCCGTCGGGAAATGGGTCAAACTCCACACATAACACCTGAGGAGTGGAGATGGATATCCGACCTATGTACCGTCCTCCAAAACTTTGAGGACTCCACCAAGATGGTGAGCGGCGATGACGCCATTATTAGCGTCACCATACCACTACTCTGCCTTCTAAAACGGTCTCTGCTGAAAAACAAAGAGGATGCATTGCAGGCCAAGCGCGATGACTTGGAGCAAGAAACAGTAGTGGGTGTGGGTGAAAACACACAGCCCAGCCTCATCTCATCACAACGTGCAGTGGAGGACTATGACGAGGAGGATGAAGACATGGAGCAACTCTCTGGCCAAATTGAGGATATGACATGCACACCAGTCATACCCTCGATTCTGCGTGGCTGGCCAGAGGACAGTGGAGATGAGGAGGAGGAGGAGGAGGAGGACAGCATGTTCAGTCATCGTGTTGGTCTGGATACTGAAGTGATGGCTGTTAAGAGTCTGGCGCACATGGCTGACTTTGTGGTAAGCTGCCTGGCTCGTGACCCTCGCGTTCACAACATCTTGGCCGACAATCAGTACTGGTTGGCAACACTGTTAGACCCACGCTACAAGGAGAACTTTATGTCTCTCATACCTGAGGCAGAGAGGTCAGCCAAAATGCAGCATTTCCAGAAGGCCATAGTCACGGAAGTAGGCAAATCATTCCCCTCACAAAACGCTAGCGGCATAGGTCAGGAATCGGTGGACAACCAAGGCGTACGGCCGAGAGGGGCACAAGTCCAATCCGCCAGAGGTAGGGGAACAGTCTTTACGATGTGGGACAGTTTTCCCAGCCCCTCACGTACCACAGCCCCTGAGGTGAGGGGTAGTGCCACAAGAAATGCTAAGTTTGGCCAGATGCTGAAGGAGTACCTTGCAGATCAAACAACTGTACTGCTAGATTCCTCTGTGCCTTACAATTATTGTGTCTCCAAGCTGGACACGTGGCATGAATTGGCTCTCAACGCCTTGGAAGTCCTGGCCTGCCCTGCCGCTAGCGTTTTGTCAGAGCGTGTTTTCAGAGCCGCAGGTGGAATCATTACTGATAAACGCACCCGCCTGTCAACTGAAAATGCTGACAGGCTGACTCTGATCAAGATGAACAAGGGTTGGATTTGGCCAGACTTCACCACACCACCAACAAATGACAACTGAATTTAAATTTTGTTATGGGAATTTGCCATGTACCTCCACTCACCCATGGGTACACACTTCTGGACTTCCGAGTGTCCAAGTGTGGGATCAGTAATGTCCGTGGACGTGTACTCGGCCTGGTGGTAGGAAGGAGGTTCAGGTTGGGAAATGTGCGGTGCAGTATCACGGCTACTGACACTTGACCGTGTGAAAGACAGGTGTTTGTGGAGGTGCCAATCTGACTTAAAGCATTATCCGCTATCCAAGTAACAACCTGTTGACACTGGTGTTGGTTCAAGAGGGTGTACTGCAGCGGGCCCCAAGAATTTGGGACAGGACGTGTGAGCGAGTAGATGTGCCCCTTTCTTGTTACGAAATTAGTGCTTGCACACGACCTCGGCCTCTGCCTGCACCACCATCACGTTCACTTCCTTGTTCCTTGCCAACGCCCTTGCGCATTTTGCTTGTATACAGCGACACCAGTCTGGTGACTGTAATGGTCACAGAAGAGTAGGATTTTAGTCCCTAACCTGTATCAAGGTAGTAAGTACACCAGTCTGGTGACTGTAATGGTCACAGAAGAGTAGGATTTTAGCCCCTAACCTGTATCAAGGTAGTAAGTACACCAGTCTGGTGACTGTAATGGTCACAGGAGAGTAGGATTTTAGTCCCTAACCTGTATCAAGGTAGTAAGTACACCAGTCTGGTGACTGTAATGGTCACAGATTATTAGGATTTTAGTCCCTAACCTGTATCAACGTAGTAAGTACACCAGTCTGGTGAATGTAATAGTCACAGGAGATTATGATTTTAGTCCCTAACCTGTATCAAGGTAGTAAGTACACCAGTCTGGTGACTGTAATGGTCACAGAAGAGTAGGATTTTAGTCCCTAACCTGTATCAAGGTAGTAAGTACACCAGTCTGGTGACTGTAATGGTCACAGGAGATTAGGATTTTAGTCCCTAAACTGTATCAATGTAGTCAGTACACCAGTCTGGTGACTGTAATGGTCACAGAAGAGTAGGATTTTTGTCCCTAACCTTTATCAACATAGTAAGTACACCAGTCTGGTGACAGTAATGGTCACAGATTATTAGGATTTTAGTCCCTAGCCTGTATCAAGGTAGTAAGTACACCAGTCTGGTGAATGTAATAGTCACAGGAGATTAGGATTTTAGTCCCTAACCTGTATCAAGGTAGTAAGTACACCAGTATGGTGACTGTTATGGTCACAGAAGAGTAGGATTTTAGTCCCTAACCTGTATCAAGGTAGTAAGTACACCAGTCTGGTGACTGTAATGGTCACAGAAGAGTAGGATTTTAGTCCCTAACCTGTATCAAGGTAGTAAGTACACCAATCTGGTGACTGTAATGGTCACAGAAGAGTAGGATTTTTGTCCCTAACCTGTATCAACGTAGTAAGTACACCAGTCTGGTGACTGTAATGGTCACAGATTATTAGGATTTTAGTCCCTAACCTGTATCAAGGTAGTAAGTACACCAGTCTGGTGACTGTAATGGTCACAGAAGAGTAGGATTTTAGTCCCTAACCTGTATCAAGGTAGTAAGTACACCAGTCTGGTGACTGTAATGGTCACAGAAGAGTAGGATTTTAGTCCCTAACCTGTATCAAGGTAGTAAGTACACCAGTCTGGTGACTGTAATAGTCACAGGAGAGTAGGATTTTAGTCCCTAACCTGTATTAAGGTAGTAAGTACACCAGTCTGGTGACTGTAATGGTCACAGATTATTATGATTTTAGTCCCTAACCTGTATCAAGGTAGTAAGTACACCAGTCTGGTGAATGTAATAGTCACAGGAGATTAGGATTTTAGTCCCTAACCTGTATCAAGGTAGTAAGTACACCAATCTGGTGACTGTAATGGTCACAGGAGATTAGGATTTTAGTCCCTAACCTGTATTAAAGTAGTAAGTACACCAGTCTGGTGACTGTAATGGTCACAGATTATTAGGATTTTAGTCGCTAACCTGTATCAAGGTAGTAAGTACACCAGTCTGGTGACTGTAATGGTCACAGAAAAGCTTGGATTCCGATCTGTATCACCCTGCCTATATCCTCCTAGATTAGTCCTGAGAAGGACTGTTGTGGTTAGCAGCAGTTTGCAGCCCTGCTCCCGATCTACCTATGAAGGCCGCAAATCTGTCCCTAAGCAGCAGCAGACACTGTCCCTACACTCACTGTCTGGATGCCTGTGTGCAGAGCACAGCGCGGCCGGGTCTTATAAAGGCTCGGTCACGCTGTGCAGGCCGGCCAATCACTGCAAAGCTACAACTTACAGGGCTGTGGCATTGCAGTGGTCTGCCAGCCAATCCCTGCATGTGGGCTGGCTCTGAAAAGAGCGCCAACATGCAGAGATGACGACCACGAGCACAGCACGAGTATCGCGAGATTACTCGGTGCTCGCCGAGTAGCCCGAGTACAGTGATACTCGTGCGAGTACCGAGTAGTGGCGAGCATGCTCGCTCATCACTAGTCAGAACAGAATAAGCACCCTGTAATGCCGCTGTTTTTTTTACAGTGTGCCGTCACTACGGTGTTAATGCCTCAAAGGAAATTTGTTAATAAAATTCTAGAAATAAAAGAAGAAAACTATAAAACAGAGATCATAGAAAAGATGTTGCAGAAGTATTATATTACTGGTAATAAATGTATTTACTAGCACAGGCATGTCAGGAGAGCTGACCCATCCTGGTTTAAGGGTCTTCCTATGGGATCTGGGAGCAACAAGATGTAGGGGCAGAGACCTGATTCCACCTCTGTATTATTTACTAGACTGGTTGGTGCACTGTTGATATAATCCCTGTTTCCTCGCCTGTAGATTTAGAGTGATATGAATACTGACCTGTGTATAACCCCGCCACAGTCTTGATAATCAGCTAATTGTGTACATTGTAGAAAGACAAGCTGACAATCAGTGGTGGGGCTAGGCTACACAAATTAACTGGACTGCTTGAAAGACAAAAGCTAGTCCTGCAGTGATACTCTCCCCCTGATAACACTCTGATTATATTCAAAACACAGCAAACTGTGGAGCAAGTAACACATTCCTTTAATCAGACTCTCTGCCCTTAGGCTGGATTCACACTTGCGGAAACCTCTACAGAATTCTGCGGAGAGGATCCGCAAGCTGAGTGCAGCCACCGCAAGCCCCTATGTTTATAATGGGGATGCACGGTGCTGCGCTTGACTGCGCATGACTGTGAGCTCCCATTCATTTGCCTGTGTGATTTGTACGCAGGCGGATGCCTGCACACAAATCACACACTCTCGTCCGCACCAGAAACGCGACATGTTGCATTCCTGGTGTGGACGAGAGTGTGTGATTTGTGCGCAGGCATCCGCCTGGGTACAAATCACACAGGCAAATGAATGGGAGCGCACGGTCTTGCACAGTCAAGTGCAGCACCGTACGTCCCCATAATAAACATAGGAGCTTGCGATGACTGCACTCAGCTTGCGGATCCCCTCCGCAGAATGCTGCGGAGGGGTCCGCAAGTGTGAACCCAGCCTTACATTATGCTGTCTGAATTACAAAAAGCCTAGTGACAAATTCCCTTTAACCAATGTTTAAAATCTAAGCATTTTTCTAATTGAGTCTTGTTTTTGCAAACGCACATGCATTTTTGCATGCGTTTTCTATTGAAATCAATGGGGCCAAAAACGCACGTGTTTGGATGCGTTTTTAGTGGTAAAAATACATAGAAACGCAAATGCAGCAAAACGCAGACATGCATTAGATGTGAACTAAGCCATACACTTTGCAGGGAAGGTGCTGTACTGATTTGTCAAACATATGCTGAAAACAAAATGGAAAATCGCGGCAAAAAACACGGAAAATCCACAGCATTGGCGCATAGTCCAAAATTCGCATATCAGGACCCTGATCAAAAATGTCACTTCTTTCTTTCTGCGCCCGGCCATGCGCCCAAAAATTGTTTTCCAACCACATATGGAGTATCAGCATACTCAGGAGAAATTGCCCAACATATTTTGGAGTCCATTTTCTCATGTTGCCTGTGTCAAAATGAAAACATCCTTTTTTTTTCCACAAATGTTCTTTTAGCCTCCGTATTTTCATTTTTACAGCCCAACGTTATAAAAATCTGTAATGCACCTGGGGATTTAAGGTGCTCACCAAACATAAATTCATTGTAGATCTAGTTTTCAAAATGCTGTCATTTTGCGGAAGTTTTAACTGTTTCGGCACACAGGGGTTCTTCAAATGTGACCATTCCATCAAAGTCTGCATTCCAAAATGTCACTCTTTCCCTTCAGAGCCCTGCCGTGAGCCTAAACAATGGTTTTACGCCATATATGGGGTATCGGCATACTCAGGACAAATTGCCCAATACATTTTTGGATCCATTTTATCCTCTTCCCCTGGTTAAAATTAAACAATCGAGGTTAAAAAACATTTTTGTGAAAAAAAAGGACATTTTCATAGCTCAACTTTTTAACATTCTGTGAAGCACCTGGGGGTAAAAAGTCCTCACCACCCATCTAGATAGGTTCCTTGAGGGGTCTAGTTTCCAAAATGGGATCACATATGTTTTTTTTTCACTGTTTAGGCACATAGGGACTCACCAAACGTGACAAGGTGTCCGCTAACGATCCCAGCTAATTTTCGCTTGAAGTCTCAAATGTTGCTCCTTCCCTTCTGAGCCCTGCAGTGCCCCCAATCAGTATTTTTTTTACCATATGTGGTATATCGGCGTATTCGGAAGAACTTGTGTAACACACATTAGGGTCCACTTTCTGTTACCCTTGTGAAAATGCAATATTTAATGCTAAAGCAACATTTTTGTTGTAAAAAGTAAAATGTTAATTTTTTCCATTCACATGGCTTTAGTTCCTGTGAAGCAGCTGAGGGGTTAATAATCCTTTTGAATGTGGCTTTGATTAGCATGAGGGGTGCCGTTTTTGAAATGGTATCACTTTTGGGTGTTTTCTGTCACATAGGCCACTCAAAGTCACTTCATATGTGATGTGGTCACTAAAAAAATGGATTTGGAAATTTGGTTCTAAAAATGAGAAATTGCTGATGAACTTTGAACCCTTCTAATATAAAACAAAAAAAATGTTGTTTCCAAAATTGTGCTGTTGTAATGGAGACATATGGGAAATGTTATGTATTAACTATTTTGTGTGACATTACTATTCAGTTTAACAGTATAAAAACTCAGTTTGAAAATTGTTTCACCAAATTTCTGTATTTTAACAAATTAGCGCAAAAACTATCATTCTACATTTACCAATAACATAAAGTCCAATATGTCCCAAAACCATTCTCAGAATTACTGAGATTTGTTGAATAGTTCCTCATAAAGTGACACTGGTCAAAATAGCAAAAAATGGCCTGGTGATTAGGGTCAAAACAGGCTCGGGGGTGAAGGGGTACATAGCCTCACTCTCAGATTTTTTTTT
The DNA here is from genome assembly GCA_033576535.1 of Allobates femoralis. Lineage (NCBI taxonomy): Eukaryota > Metazoa > Chordata > Amphibia > Anura > Aromobatidae > Allobates > Allobates femoralis. Next base: position 301,371,109 of record JARQOC010000006.1, on the reverse strand, counting down.
CCCTTCTGGTTATGATGTTACATTGAAGTGCATACAGGAGTCTAAAACAAAACGACACCACTTACATTCACTCGGTGGGCTATTCTTGTACTATAGTGTTGCTCTCTCTTCCTTTTTTCAATGCCTGTTCTCCCTTGAAACAGAATGTCATTAGTGATGGGACTGATATGTTCTTTTCACCTTTGACTGTCCTACTCCTTAGTGTCTTCCCTCTCCTTGCCAGTGCTGTGTCAGTGCTGTCTGCTCTGAACTGTCTCTGAAAAATCACCTCCTCCTTGTCAGCTAGAATACGAACAACTGTATCCTCATAAATCGAGAGAAAAGGGAAGCTTCAGGTAAGTGAAGAAAATGTCTCTGCTTTAATAGCATTTTTCACAATCTACACAGCTTCCAGTAACATAGTACCATGGAAAACTTAATATTATATTTGTGTTAGCGTTCACATTGAGCTTTGTTATTTACCTAATCAGTTGTCAATGTAAAAAAAAAATAATATAAAGGTAATACAACCCAGGAATAAAATAACTTTGACAGATGGATACAATTGTCAAAAGGACCTTTTAACTCATAGCATATCCATCCAACCTATTGATCATTATCACATCCCCTTACAATGCCATGACAAATACAAAATACAGGCGGGAATTATTCTGTATCTTTACGCTCAACACTTTAAGCCGCTTTTGTTTAATGTTAATCACCTTACCATATGCCTCTAAAAATGGCACTCAATGTTTCTATTTTTTGTTATTCATTTGCAAACTGGTATACTTTTACTAGCTTTCAATTTCACATGACTGAATCCAAAGTATATAACGTATATCAATCGATTCACTATATTCCACCACCTCAGTAAATATGCACAACACATAGTCAAAATTGTTGATTCCCCTCTGGTAAAGTAAGGAAAACCCACAATGGCTTCTGATATAACTTGAAACTGAAAGAAACTTGAAAGTATACGTTGTTTAAATTCACTAAATATTAATTAATGTATTGGAATCTGAGAGTCCTCAGTGGTTGATACCTTTTAATGGCGAACTGAAGAGATGGTAAACATAGCAAGCTTTCAGGACACTGTGGCCCCTTCGTCAGGCTGGTAATGACACAAATTCTGGAGACATATACATATATACATAAGCAAATGAAAGAAAAAAAAAAACAGTGTTATATGCTCTGGTGGATATGACAGGTGACGCAAAGCAAAGTAGGGTTAGGGAGGGGTGGAGGAGCAGGGACAGAAAAAACAGATTTTTACGATAAGCGGAACAAATTGTGTTAGGTAGATGGTTAGTCACCCATGGAGACCTGAAAATACTTAGTTAAGTTGTGGAGAGCAGAGTTCTAAGTGAGACAGTTCACAGAAGTGTCAAGAGTTCATAGTCCTATAATTTGAGTGTGTTGCAAGATGTCTCCAAATGCACTTTCATTTTATATAAAAATGCATGAATCAGCTATCCCCAAATGTCCGTTCATTTTACATAAAATCCCATGAATCCATGGGAAGCATTTTGTCCTGTTTTGAATGTGTCAAAGGTTGTTATCAATTTGTTTTCCCAAATTCTTATCTCTCTTTGAGATTTGAAGTTACTTTTTAAAATGAGCAGCCTCATATCGGTTTCAGTGTTGTGGTCAGAGCTGCAAAAATGGTTCGCTACAGGTAGATCCATACGCTTTTCTTTTATTAAGTGGCATAGGGGAAACCGGATTACAATTCAGAACAAGAATGAATTCTCATCGCCACTCAATAAAAGAAAAGCGTATGGTGTGACGAAATGGACTCCTTCAATTTAGAACATATGATGATTTCTTATGTAACCCAGACCATATTATATATAGGCTTGTAAACTTGTAATGGCCAAGGAGAATTTCCTACAGTATTTTCATAGATTACTGTGGTATACGTTTAGCATGGTAATGTAATTATCTAACTTGTTTGTCACTGAAGGCCAGAGAACTTAATTATGCTAATCGTCCATTGTCTATTACCCTGTGAATGTTGATTCTATGTACATGGCTCCAGCCACTATTGTTTTAATGTCATGGTTTGCAGACTGAATGTCCCCTACTAACATTCCATTGTAAGGACTATGTCAATCAGTATGTCACTCTACCTTGTCAGGAGTACAATACTTCTAAAAATATGTTAAATGAGACTTGAGGTCAAACCAATGAAAAGACAGTGTTATTGCACCAATCGTGACGCTCCCAATATCCTGCAATGAAGGCTGAAGGTATATAAGGAGATGTGTTCATTAACCAGAGTTAGTTAGATTCTGTCTAGTGGCCTCAGTCTAGGGATTTCGGTCCTGGCTAGAGGTCTACTGGATTGAAGATTGGATACAGGCAGCTAATCTAGGGCCTTCGGGTCCGATTAGCGAGCCATAACCCCAGGCCTAGGCATTTCGTTGCCGACCAAGGGGATCAGAGCACGGACTATAGAAGTACAAGGACTTCAGCATCGGATTATTGGATTCGGCTGTGATGACAAAGACTGCATAAGCAACCCAGGTTGGGACGATACAGTCACCTGGCTACAGACTGTGCTACATTCTAAACCCTGGTGAGCCAGCGGAAGGGTGAGACTCTGTTGCCTGTTACATTGTTGTGTTTTGCTGGTTATGCGTTATATGCTGTTAACTGTTTGGGGATCCACTAAAGCCTTAATATTGTGATTCCCTCACCCTGTGTTGTCTGAGTAGTGTTCCGCCCACGGTTAAGGAGCCCGGGGGTTCAGTTGGGGATGAGCCCTGGTCCACATTGTCTTTGTAAAGGCGGCTGGGCCTGCGGATGAGAGCACCCACTGACCCCCGGGTCTCTGATATAACTTTAAACTGAAAGAAACTTGAAAATATATGTTGTTTAAATTCACTAAATTTAATTAATGTATTGGAATCTGAGAGTCCTCAGTGGTTGATACCTTTTAATGGCTAACTGAAAAGATGGTAAACATAGCAAGCTTCCGAGACACTGTGGCCCCTTCGTCAGGCTGGTAATGACACAAATTCTGAAGACACATACATATATACATAAGCAAATGAAAGAAAAAAAAAACAGTGTTATATGCTCTGGTGGATATGACAGGTGACGCAAAGCAAAGTAGGGTTAGGGAGGGGTGGAGGAGCAGGGACAGAAAAAACAGATTTTTACGATAAGCGGAACAAATTGTGTTAGGTAGATGGTTAGTCACCCATGGAGACCTGAAAATACTTAGTTAAGTTGTGGAGAGCAGAGTTCTAAGTGAGACAGTTCACAGAAGTGTCAAGAGTTCATAGTCCTATAATTTGAGTGTGTTGCAAGATGTCTCCAAATGCACTTTCATTTTATATAAAAATGCATGAATCAGCTATCCCCAAATGTCCGTTCATTTTACATAAAATCCCATGAATCCATGGGAAGCATTTTGTCCTGTTTTGAATGTGTCAAAGGTTGTTATCAATTTGTATTCCCAAATTCTTATCTCTCTTTGAGATTTGAAGTTACTTTTTAAAATGAGTAGCCTCATATCGGTTTCAGTGTTGTGGTCAGAGCTGCAAAAATGGTTCGCTACAGGTAGATCCATACGCTTTTCTTTTATTAAGTGGCATTGGGGAAACCGGATTACAATTCAGAACAAGAATGAATTCTCATCGCCACTCAATAAAAGAAAAGCATATGGATCTACCTGTGGCAAACCATTTTTCATAAAAAAATATGAAAATGCCCTGGACAAAAACGATGGTACTCCTACAAAAGATTGAAAATAATTTAACTATACAGACATGTTAAATTAATGTATGTCCTGTAATTAACATAACAGGTGTCTAAAAATTTGTAATCAGTCTGCATATTTAATGCGTGAAAAGTCACTGTGATGTCTGATATCATGTTATGTACCACACTCAACTAGTGAAAGAGAGAGTTGTCTTAAACTGTCCCAAGCTATCACTATCTGTAACTGTAGCTTCATAGTGCGGTTGTGGAGCCCACTGGGACGGGGTACTCGGTGCCGGACCGGGGTACTGCTGGGGGATGTCACGGCGGTCCTGGTCTGGACCGTGTCCCGGGCCCGCACAATAAAATGGGGGTTATTTACAGGGGATTTGTCACTCGTGACGCCACCCACTATATGCGGCCAGTAATGGGGCCGCCGCTGCTGCAGAACCTCCGGGGATGATGGGATAGCAGCTTGGATAGAATAGTTCCTGTGGGCAGAACTGGGTTCCCCGGGGTAGTGGTAGTAGTAGTTAAAGTCTGTGAGGATAGTTATTGATGCTGCAGGAGAGTAGGGGTAGCAGTAGAGATGATGAGAGTATAGGTAATCTTAGTATATGAGGGCAAGTGGGGCTTCAGTATAAGGATCACACACATTCACGGTTTCTGTTGTTTTCCAAGTCTTTACTTGCAGATTTTATATCACAATATTGTCCACGGAGTCTGTACCAGGTTGCTCCCACCCTGACCGGGTCCTTGGCTTCCTACTTAAGCGCTGTGTGTGGCCCTGCTGCTGCTTGTAGCTGTACTGCTGGCCCTGTCTCTGCTCACGGGTACCAATATGCTGGGCAACTTGAGTCCTCTGTGTCACTGACCCCTCCGTGTTGCTTTGCTATGGTGCTATGAAGATGGTGGACCTTCACTATGCCGGTGTTTACTGTCCTGTCTGTCTCAGGCACAGCCTCGGATCCGGTATCCGTCTTAAGCACCTCCCTGGGGTCAAGTTTTTGGGGTAACTCTTTATCCCGGGTATGTTCCTCTATTCCTCTGTCTCCTCTCCTCAGACCTCTCAGGACCTCCACTTCTACTTGGCTCTGCTCCTGCTCCAGACTCAAACTCCAACTCTCCTCTGAACTGAATTAACTGTCACTCTTGCTCTGTGGTAAACAACTTAGCTCCTCCCACTAGTGCAGGTGCCACCTAAACTCCTCCCACTTTCTAGTGTAGTGTTGTGTGGGGAGTAAACCTGTGTTGATGTTTCTGTGGCACATTAACCCTTGGGGTGCCACACTATTCTAAGCACCCCTGTCTTAGCTAATAGTGAAATGTTAAAGTTGAAAAAAAGCATTCATAAACTTCAATTTTCATATGTAAATGAGGCACTGCACTGACTAGTCATCTTGAGGTACATAAATGATCTGACAGGTTCCCTTTAGCTCAACGACATCTTTTCTTTATAAAGGACCTGTGTGATGTCAAGACCATGTGACCATAATGGGTGGAGGTAAGCAAGCAAAATCATTAAGGTCTATGTAGACTTAGCCCTGTCTATTTTAGTCACACAAGATGTGGGCCCAATGCTATTGCATCACGAGGGTAACACCCTCGTGCCTGCGCAGTGGCGCATCTCACTGTGCCTAATTGAAGAACCGCACAGTGTCGGAAATCTTGTAAGACTGAAGTATCACAAGATTCCACTGCGCAGGTGCAAGACTTTGGTCTCGCGAGACTTCTGGCACAGTGAGGCGTGCTACTGGACAGGCATGAGACTTGTGGATGATATCGGTGTCATTCGCTTACATACACAGTAGGGGTGGGGTTTTTTATGTTGTGGGGTGATGTTGGCATTGATCTGAGCAGGTTTCCCATGGAGCAAGGCGGGTCTGACCGCAATGTGCCACACCCCATCAGACCCTTAAAGAGTAATTTGCATACAGCGTGGGACACATTAAAATTTATTTTATGAAGTATGTAGGGGGATGTCTGGGGAAATAAAGGGGTTACAGAAACCCCAATTACGTAATCTTTAAGGTGTTGGACATGGCTTAGAACCCCCAAAACAGGTGACATGTGCACTTTAAGCATACTGATCTTGTAGTGCACCTCTGATTTCTTTAGAAATTGCTCTGGGCTCTGTGGTTTCAGTTCATATTATCCATATTTCAATTTAAACATGAGCCTTGATGGAACCACCGAAAGTTGTGGCAAACACTATGTGATCCAAGCCTTAGTTCACAGTATCTATTGTTTTGGTCAAAGTGGACTTCATAGAAGAATGGAGTAGGAAATCACTGTTGATAATAAATCATAGGTAAGCTAGGCATGGAATTTCCCAAAATTCATACTTGCTACAAAGTTTCTGGAAGAATGTCCTTTGGACAGATTAGACAAAATTGGTGCTTTTTTTTCAAGCCACAGCAGCTTTATGTTCACAGAAGTTTAGTGTGAAAAGAATAGAACATTGTACCTGTTGTGAAACAAAGTGAAGGCACATTTATATGTGAGACTGCTTTGCTGTATCCAGCACAGAGTGTTTTGACTGTGTGCAGGGTACAATAAAATTTCAAGACTATCCAGGTATATTGAAGATAAATGTGCTGCTCAGTGTCTGAATGCTTAGGCTGAGTGTCATGTCATTGATCCTCCTACAGGATAGTTACCCAAAACGCAAAGCTAAAAAAGATCTAAAAATGACTAAGGCTAGGGTCACAATTGCATCAGTTCTTGCTGGTGATGGACTCTTGAAAAACTCAGAGGCAGGCAGGCATAGCACATAGCGTTAACGGCAGGTAACGCTATGCGCCGCCTGCCTGTGCTTTGCTATGGGTACGTTATGGTTAATGTAGCCACTGACTCCACTGAACAGAGCCGGATATGTGATTTTGGACAGCGCACAGGAAATGCTGAAAGCAGAACAGAAGTCCCATTGAGCGTAAATCTAGGGTCAGACTTACGTCTTCCCCTGAGCCTGCAGGATCAGGCCGAAACTTAGTTTACCAGCAGGTAACGCTATGCGCCGCCTGTCTAATGATCTCTATGGTAACCGAACGCTTACCGCAGCCTCCAGCTCCACAGAGATATCCAGGATATGCGCTTTTGCAGAGCGCACAGGAAAAGGCTGCAGACCGCGCACAGGAAAAGGCTGCAGATTCCTACTCTTGTGTTTTAGACAACCTTCGAATCTAAAAAACATCATTGTCAGAAGTGCCTTGTCCTCTCCAGCAGCAACAGGAATGTTTCCTGCAACCAGAACAGGTGCAAAACCTGTCCATCTGTAATGACAACCGACAAGATAAAGATTCCTGGGACAGATCAGGACTACAAGATCCCAGGTAGTTTCAGCTGCATCACAAGCAATGTGGTGTATTTAATTATATATACTAAATGTCTAATAGGTGGCATGTACGTAGGGAAGACTGGGCAAAAATTCAGGACAAGAATGAGTTCTCATCACCACTCAATAAAAGAAAAGCATATGCATCTACCTGTAGCAAAGCATTTTTCCAGCCCTGACCACAGTGAAACCGATATGGGACTGCTCATCTTAAAAAGCAACTTCAAATCTCAGAGAGAGAGAAGAATTTGGGAATACAAATTGATAACGACCTTTGACACATTCAAAACAGGATTAAATGTATCACATGCATTCATGGCTTTTTATATAATATGAATGGACATTTGGGGACATCACAGATTCATGCGTTTTTATATAAATTGAAAAGACATTTGGGGACAACACATCCTCAACAGACTCAATTTTGAGGACAATGAACTTTTGACATGAAAACCCTTGCTTCCTTTTATTGCTTTCCTCAACTCATTTAAGTATTTTCAGTTCTCTACAGACCACCTACCATATAATCATTATACAATTTGTTCCGCTTATCTTAGACTTTTAGTTTCAATTCCCCATCTCTTCCTCCCTAGCCTGACTCTGTTTTATGTCACCTGTTGCATTTACTATAACATCTAAAGCCCCAGTCACACATAACGACGCATGAACGGTATCGATAACAATACGATGTGGCTGGGATCGCTGGTGCGTCGTTTTCACATCGCTGGTAAGATGTCAAACAGGTATCTCACCAGCGATGTCACCAACGACTTAAGCAACGATCCAGAATTATACCAAGGTCATTGGGAATTGTCACTCCATAGCGTAGCATTGAGATCGTTGGTCATTGTCCTTTTCAAACACAACGATGTAGCGCTCCCAGCGGGAGTGCAACGACGTAGAAATGACCCAGAGCAGTATTTAACTATCAACGATCTCACAGCAGGGGCCTGATTGTTGGTACGTGTCACACATAACGACATCGTTAGCGGGATCGTTGTTATGTCACAAAATCTGTGACGTTGCAACGATCTCGTTAACAATCTCGTTATGTGTGACAGGACCTTTAGACTGTTTTTGTTTTTTTTTGTTTGATTTGCTTATGTATATACTAGCTGTGAGCCCGATGCAAATGCATCGGGATTCTAGAATGTGCATTAATTTGATTATAGTAGTTATAGCTGGTGTGAGGACTTTTCGGGGGGGTGTGAATAGTTTTTGGGGAGTCCCATACTTTTTTTGGGGGGTCCCATACTTTTTTTGGGGGGGTCACATACTTTTTTTGGGGGGTCACATACTTTTTTGGGGGGGTCACATACTTTTTTTGGGGGGTCACATACTTTTTTTGGGGGGGGTCACATACTTTTTTTGGGGGGTCACATACTTTTTTTGGGGGGTCACATACTTTTTTTGGGGGGTCAGATACTTTTTTGGGGGGGGTCAGATACTTTTTTGGGGGGTCACATACTTTTTTTGGGGGGTCACATACTTTTTTTGGGGGGTCACATACTTTTTTTGGGGTCACATACTTTTTTTAGGGGGTCACATACTTTTTTGGGGGGGTCACATACTTTTTTGGGGGGTCACATACTTTTTTGGGGGGTCAGATACTTTTTTGGGGGGTCACATACTTTTTTGTTTTGTCACATACTTTTTTGGGGGGGTCACATACTTTTTTGGGGGGTCACATACTTTTTTTGGGGGGTCCAATACTTTTTTTGGGGGGTCCAATACTTTTTTTTGGAGGTCACATAGTTTTTTGGGGGGTCACATACTTTTTTGGGGGGTCACATACTTTTTTTGGGGGGTCACATACTTTTTTTGGGGGGGTCACATACTTTTTTGGGGGGGGTCACATACTTTTTTTGGGGGACCACATACTTTTTTTGGGGGTCACATACTTTTTTTGGGGGGTCACATACTTTTTTGGGGGGGGTCACATACTTTTTTGGGGGTCACATACTTTTTTTGGGGGTCACATACTTTTTTGGGGGGGTCACATACTTTTTTGGGGGGTCACATACTTTTTTGTTTTGTCACATACTTTATTGGGGGGGTCACATACTTTTTTGGGGGGTCACATACTTTTTTTGGGGGGTCCAATACTTTTTTTGGGGGGTCCAATACTTTTTTTTGGAGGTCACATACTTTTTTGGGGGGGTCACATACTTTTTTTGGGGGGTCACATACTTTTTTTGGGGGGGTCACATACTTTTTTTGGGGGGGTCACATACTTTTTTGGGGGGGTCACATACTTTTTTTTGGGGGGTCAGATCCTTTTTTTGGGGGGGTCACATACTTTTTTTGGGTGGTCACATACTTTTTTTGGGGGGGTCACATACTTTTTTGGGGGGGTCACATACTTTTTTTGGGGGGTCACATACTTTTTTTGAGGGGGTCACATACTTTTTTTTGGGGGTGCAATACTTTTTTTGGGGGGTCTAATACTTTTGGGTGGGGGGTCCAATACTTTTGGGGGGGGTCCAATACTTTTTGGGGCGCGTTCAATACTTATTGGGGCTGAGTGCTCGCAATGGCCGCTTATTATTATTATTAGCATTAATAGCATAATTATTAGCATTAATAGCATAATTATTAGCATTATTAGCATTATTATTAGCATTAATAGCATAATTATTAGCATTAATATCATTATTATTAGCAGTAATATAATTATTATTAGATTTTTTTTTTAATTATTATTTTTTGTAATATTTTATAATTTTTAATTTTTTTTTATTATTTTTTTTATAATTTTTTAATTATTTTTAAATAATTTTATTATAAAATTTATTATTTATTTTAAGTGAGACACAGTTCTCCTTCTGGTCCGCTAAAAGGGCTGGGCTGATTAGCATATATTTTTTTTTTTTTATTATTATTTTTATTTAATTTTTTATTATTTTTTTATTATTATTTTTTATTATTTTTTAATTCTTTTTAAATTCTTTTATTTATTATTTAATTTATTATTTATTTTAAGTGAGACACAGTTCTCATTGTGGTCCGCCAAAAGGGCTGAGCTGATTAGCATATATTTATTTTTTTATTATTATTTTTATTTAATTTTTTATTATTTTTTTATTATTATTTTTTATTATTTTTTAATTCTTTTTAAATTCTTTTATTTATTATTTAATTTATTATTTATTTTAAGTGAGACACAGTTCTCATTGTGGTCCGCCAAAAGGGCTGAGCTGATTAGCATATATTTATTTTTTTATTATTATTTTTATTTAATTTTTTATTATTTTTTTATTATTATTTTTTATTATTTTTTAATTCTTTTTAAATTATTTTATTTATTATTTAATTTATTATTTATTTAAAGTGAGACACAGTTCTCATTGTGGTCCGCCAAAAGGGCTGAGCTGATTAGCATATATTTATTTTTTTTATTATTATTTTTATTTAATTTTTTATTATTTTTTTATTATTATTTTTTATTATTTTTTAATTCTTTTTAAATTATTTTATTTATTATTTAATTTATTATTTATTTTAAGTGAGACAGTTCTCATTCAGGTCCGCTATTTTTCCCATTGACATACATTAGCGGTGTGTCGGCGATTTTATGGCCGGCCACCTGGTTCTATTTGTCGGCCGTAAAATCGCGGACACACCGCTAATACATGTCTATGGGCAGTGAGCCCGATTTCGGATTGGGCGCCGACCAATCAGAATTCGAGCTCAATGAGGGGCTCTTCTGATTGGCTGAGGGCAGTACACAGCGACCAATCAGAAGAGCCGCTCATATCTCATTGATTTGTCGTCCATTGTACCTGAATGAGAAGAGAAGAGGACGTCGGAGCTGGAAGAAGACAGAAGATCCCCGGGGCCGGACGAAGCGGACGCCTGGCCGGACGAAGAGGACGCCTGGCCGGACGGACGATCAGATGACTAAGAAGACATGTAAGTATGTGCGGACATGGGGGGGGCTGTGTGGACATTAGTGGGGGTCGGCTGTGCGGACATGGGGGGGTTTTTCGGACATTGATGGGGGCGGGCTGTGCGGGCATGGGGGTGGGCTGTGCGGGCACGGGGGTCGGCTGTGCGGGCACGGGGGTCGGCTGTGCGGACACGGGGGTGGGCTGTGCGGGCACGGGGGTCGGCTGTGCGGGCACGGGGGTCGGCTGTGCGGGCACGGGGGTCGGCTGTGCGGACAGGGGGGTGGGCTGTGCGGACATGGGGGTGGGCTGTGCGGGCATGGGGGTCGGCTGTGCGGACGTGGGGGTCGTCTGTGCGGACAGGGGGGTGGGCTGTGCGGACATTGATGTGGGCGGGCTGTGCGGACATTGCTGGGGGTGGGCTGTGCGGACATGGGGGTCGGCTGTGGGGACATAGATGGGGGCGGGCTGTGCGGACATGGGGGGGGGGTGGCGAATTGTGTGTAGCGGGGAGCGGAGGCGGCAATGCCGCCTCGGCTCCATGGTCCCCGGGGAGCGAATTGCGGCTCAGGCAGCGACTCGCAATGGCCTCGCGGCCATTGCTCGCGCTACCTGAGCGGTAAATCGCTAAGGTTGTAGCCGGGGCTGTGGATGGATTTTGGGCCAGCGGCTCGCAATGGCCGCTTCGCGGCCATTGCTCGCCCTGGGCCAGCGACTCGCAATGGCCCCGCGGCCATTGCTCGCGCAGCATTGGGCGCTTCGCGCCCAATGTTAAATTCGTGTCCACATGACCACGCCGGAAGTAGCGCGCGGAGGGGCGCTTTTCCGATTCGCGATTATATAATAGATGTGTGTGTCTTCAGAATCTGTGTCATTATCTGCCTGACGAGGGGGCCACAGTGTCCCGAAAGCTTGCTATGTTTACCATCTTTTCAGTTAGCCATTAAAAGGTATCAACCACTGAGAATTCTCAGATTCTAATATTTCTGAATAAAAGTCAAATTAAAGTTGCAATTAAAGAAGATAGATAATTAGATGTATGAATTATAAGCATATACTGGATTCCTATAAATATGAGAGGGGTTCTACCCTGTTGAAGAAAAGTGCAATATTTCAATAAAAATTCTTACTCACAGCCATAAAGTTTCTACTCATGCTCGGACTGAACAATTAAATACTTGCGGTAAAACATAAGTATTAGTTCTCAAGGATAAATCTGACAAAAGATGCTTTCAGGCATCATGTTTCTAAGAAAATATCATATGTATATATGTTTACAGAATATGCTAACAGTACCTGCAAGGAGTAGCCATGGTTTCTTTTAGCTAAAATTAAATATTATTTAAAAAAACTGGTATATAACAGGTAATATATTGGCAGTTTCTAGATTATACCGTATATACTCGTGTATAAGCCGACCCGTGTATAAGCCGACCCCCCTACTTTTGCCCCCCAAAACTGGGAAAACTTATTGACTCGCATATAGGCCGAGGGTGGACCCCAGCACAGGTATACAACTCACAGCAGTGAGGTATACAGCCCCCAACAGTGTGGTATACAGGCCCTCCCAGTGGTATACAGGCCCCAGTAGTATGGTATACAGCCACCAGGACAGGTATACAGCCCCCAGCAGTAAGGTATACAGGTCCCCCCAGTGGTATACAGCCCCCAGCAGTGAAGTATACAGCAGGCCCCCAGTGGTATACAGCAGGCCCCCAGAGGTATACAGCAGGCCCCCAGTGGTATACAAAAGTATGGCTTATATTGGCAGCCACCAGCCTACTTACATACACATACCCATACATACACACATATATACACACACACACACATATACACATATACACACATACAGCAGCCCCAGGGATACCCATACACAAACACACACATACACACAGCTTCCTACCTTGTCCCCCGTTCTGCAGTGCCTCCGTGCCGACCGCTGTGCTGCCTCCTCGATCCTCTTCTTCTGTGCTGGGATGTCATCTGTGCCTTCCGGTGGGGTCCTCGCTGCGTTCCCGGTCTGCTGTGCCTTGTGGTTCCCCCTGCTTCAGTTCCATCATCATCATCGGTGCTGGGGGCCGCCATCTTCCTTCTTCCCTCCGCCCCCGGCCAGTGATGTCAGAGCAGGCCGCGCTGTGATTGGCTAGCACCCATGATCACGTGTCACAGGTGCTAAGCCTGCTAAGCCAATCACAGTGCGGCCTGCACTGATATCACTGCGACATAACTGGCCGGGGGCGGAGGGAAGAAGGAAGATGGCGGCCCCCAGCACCGATGATGATGGAACCGAAGCAGGGGGAACCATAAGGCACAGCAGACCGGGAACGGAGCGAGGACCCCGCCGGAAGGCACAGAGGACACCGGAGGCACTGCAGAACGGGGGACAAGGTAGGAAATACTGCACAGCGCCCCCCCACCCCCCCCCCCCCACCATAGGATTACCGTATTGACCCGTGTATAAGCCGAGGGGGGGACTTTTCAGCCCAATTTTTGGACTGAAAAACTCGGCTTATACACGAGTATATACGGTAATTGCTGATACTTGTTACTCGGAGCGTAACTCTGGTGCTCGTGAGTGATATGTTGATCATGAACAATCTGACACAAATTGCCAGCTCTCTTCAGTACACAAAGGGGAGTTGGCAAACCAGTGAGGGCAGCTCGAATATAAGGATCTCTTTGGGGGGCACAGCAAGGTGTTGTATGCAGTGAAAATGCAAAAACAAAGCCCCAGAAATACTTGCATTATAGCTGGATGTGTGTGGGCAGAGCCTATCACTAATTGACTAACATTGGACTCACCATTTGGATGAGTATGCAAAGAACTCATTACGAGTATAGCGATTGCGAATATTTCCCCACTCGCTCATCACTACTAATGTCCCCATCCTGGGCCACTTCCAGGTAATATATGTAGCCAATACTGAATATAGCCTCCCATCCTGATATATAGCCCCGATCCTGGTATATGGTCCCCTCATCCTTACATATAGTACCCCCATCCTGGGATATTGCACCCCCTATCCTGGGAAATTGCTTCCCCCATCCTGGGATATAGCACCCCCATCCTGGGATATTGCACCACCCATCCTTTGATATTACACACCCATCCTGGATATCCATCCGGTCACGCTATATGGCCCCTCTGCTGCCGCACACACAAAAATAATAAATAATCTAACTTACCTGTCCAGTGCTCTCTTTCGTCTATTCCTTTGCAGCATCAGTGTCTTGCTGGGTGTGCCGGCATGCGATCATGTGACCGGGGCGTGCAGCGATGACATCACTGTCCTGTGCTGGTCACATAATGAGATACCAGCACACAAAGCAAGATATCGATGCAGCAGAGGGAGAGATGGAGAGGAGCACTGGACAGGTAAGTTACATCTTTTATTATTTTTCTGTGTGCGGCAGCATGGGGGACCATATAGTGTGACCAGGGGGGCCATATCCAGGATGGGTGTGTATGTATACTTAGTCTACTGTTATATGTGCCATCCCCCGCCCACCTCTTAGCGACGGCTTCATCGCTGTGAGATGGGCAGGGAGAGTGCAGTGCATATTACATTAGGCTATTGAGCAGGCTGCCTCTGCAGCCTGATCCAGCCTCCTCCTAGCCCACTCCATAGCTGCTGCTACCCCAGCATAGCCCCATAGCTAGCACATAGTCTATATATTTGGACCATAAGACGCACCCCCACTTTCCCCCACAATGATTAAAAAAATTCGGTAGATTTATAATACTGTGGCTGTGGAATGGTAGCAGAAAGTAAACCAATCATACCATATTGTAGAGTTTGCAGCACATGCATACTTCTCACAAGAAAAATTTGGAAGGAGTTGGGCCCCTGGACGAAATTCAGGAGATCTAAAGCATATGTGGTATTAGCTACAGAACAAAATCACGTAGTACATTTAGAGCTATTAGCAACCTCGCACAACACACAATACAGTTTGCTACCAGTGACACACAACATACACAAGGAATATGTGAACACCAAAATAGACAAACCCCACTCCTGCACCACCAGCCTACTCTTAACTACACATACCCCCCTGCCTTCAACCTGTTTATTCTTCCCAGCCTATTGCTCGGATATCGAAATACCTGACCTTTACATAAACTGAAACACGAAGATATCCCCCACGCACACCCCTCCTACCTATTTCTCTCTCTCTACGCTTCATTCCTATTATACTTTTACTATAGTATCAGAAGATAGTATATATGTATAAGACCCACTCAGACTGTCGTGGATTACACTTGACTAAATTACCAATGCTCAGAAAATAGATGTTAAAAGACGTAATATATAACTACGATGGCTCTTTTATGCTTACGAACCTTCTTTACATGTAGATCGGATCAACGTACTCAGAGACAGGACAGAATATACACCTTGACTGATTAAGATTGTTCATCAAAGTAGTAGGAACTGAGCACAGTTAACATATTTTCTGTATTATTACATTCTGGTAATATGCTTTAGGTTAGGGCCCCACTTAAGAGGTCATCCACGTTAGACGGATGATGTTACAGCAGAGCCCACCCTGCTGTAATGCTCACCGCTAACATCGGGTGCTTCCTATGAACGCTGGTCCATAGAAACCAGCTGTTTACTATGGATACAGCTTCACAGGAAGCCCCAGGCATTGCGCTTATCCAGGACGCACAGGAAAACAGTGCTGACAACGTTTTCCTGTGCGTCCTGGATAAGCTCACTGCCTGGGGCTTCCTATGAAGCTGTATCTGACCCGCCCAGGCCGGGGTACTCAGAGCTTGGGCACGGTATCAGGGTAACACTATCACGGTGGCTGCACCCGAGTTTGTGACTCTGGGGTCAGTGACTTCTAAAATAAAGTTTTAGTTAGAATAGTTCGTGACGCCACCTGTAGTATCTGGTGAGGGATCACCAGCGCCACCACAGTACTCCAGAGGGCGTTGGAATTGCGGCAAGGGTGGTATAGCTTCCTACAGGTGAAGCTGTGCCTCCGGGGCAGCGTTGAGTGGGCAATTCGGAGTGGGGCTTGGGCCAAGGTAACGGATAGTGATGCAGTCTCTACGGAGCACGGGAACAGGGAGGAATAACACACACACCGCTGAGTGTCTCTTTAACTTTTACTGGTGAAACTGCTGGTAATACGTCCAGAGCACTGTCGGGTGACCAGAAGCAGAGTTGAACTTCCACAGAGAGTGGGTATAAGGCCTCCTTAAGTTCTCTCCCCTGTTGTTGATGCCCTGCCCGTGTATAACCTGGCTGGCCTCCTCACTTCTCTCTCTCTAATCCTGCACAGTCTGCAGGTTACCCTCGATGATCCCTGTCGCCCTCTCCTCACTACGGTGTCTGGCTCCCTTAATGTTTGATATGCAGGGGGATCGGGTGACTGAAGTCTCCACGGTGTGTCAGCATTTTCTGCTGGCTTGAAGCACTACTGCAGGTGCGGACCCCCGATGTCTGGTGTTTAGTTGGGCGAACCTCCACTGGCTCCTCTACTCCCACTGATCTCTGAACTCCTCGCCTTCCGATCCCACTCCTGGGCCTGGCTGGATGGCAGAAGGGTTACTCCGGGTCACTGGTTCGGGCCTAGCACCGAGCACCAGGACGTCTTCGCAGCTCTCCTAGCATCTGTACACTCTGCCTAACTCCTCCCCAAGCACCTGTATTTATAGGGGATCTCGACTAAGGTCAGTGAGTTTGGCTCCCCCTACTGTGCTGGGGTGGAAGGTGTTGTTTGTAGGTGGTACCCTCTGTGGAAATCCAGCCATGCACTAGGGAAGCTTGTGGTTACTGGTGGGAGCAGGGCGCCACATCCCCCCTAGTTAATGTCAGTACTGCTGGACTGAGACATTTTGTTTTTAACATAGAAATGACATTTTCAACAATAACAACTGGTAAACTATTTACAGTCTCAAACTTGAAAAATTTACAAAAAACACTGACAAATGGTAAAACAGGTAAAGTCCATACAGTGCTAGTCCATCCACCGCAGGCTTTCTGAAAAAGAAGTTTGTTGTCACAACCAGTCCTGTGTCTATGGTCATTTAAAATGTACAAAGTGGGGGAAAAGTTCAGAGGAAAAGGTTGGTCTGAAGAGTCTATACAGTAAAGTCTCTGTATGCTCCGGGTAAAAAAAGGGAAGAGTCTTTCAAAGTCCACATTTTTTCAATAGAACACATATTTTCAAACCACAACATTTTCCTATGAATGTCTCGGCTCAGGAGACCTGGTACCCTTCCACTGCAGGCACTTTCTGTTCCTAAGTTAATGTGCATGGGACTGGGCCCAGTTCCTCCACCCTTCTGTACACTACTATTTACATGGTTACTAGTGTTGCTATTTACAGGTTACCTTTCACTGTGTATGGCTTTACACTTTTATTGTGCCCACTCTCCATACCTAGACGGGGGTTGACCTTGTGTGCTTCTATTAGATCTGCACACTACGGGTATCAGCGTCTCAGGTGATGTAGGTAATGGAGGGCGAGATGAAGGTAAATCAGGTAAACATCTGCGTGACCTTAGTCTCACTACAGGGCTAGCAGGTGCACCGAATGCAGCATCCTCGGATTCTCTTGCAACAGGTATTCCTTTCTGACTTCTTTGCACTTCTTCTTGGGGCTGGTAAAAGTTGAGCAAGGGCACTAAAATTGCTCCATCTTGTTGAGGCCAATCCTTTGGGAAATCTCCTAAGATTGTGGATATAACCTTTTCTTTTGGTTTTTCACATGGACTTGGGTCTTCTTCAGGTTCTCGTTCTTCTTCAGAATGCCTTGAGAAGTTCTGATTTTCCCATTCTGTTGGACACTTTTTCAGATGATCTCTTAACACGGCTTGTGTAGTCTTTCCTCCGTTTTTACTGATAAAACACACTTTGCTGTTGTTAAAGTCAGATTCTAACAGTATGTAGGTTTCTTGTTCCCACTGATCATCTAACTTATGCTTCTTCCTCTTTCTCTTCAAAACAATACTTCCTAGTAATATGGGTTCTGCTGGTGCACTTTTGTTGAAGTCCCTTTCTTGTTTTGCTCGAGCCTTTTCAAGGTTGTCTTCAACGCAAGCTTGAACCTGTCTGTATTGTTCTAGACGGTTAACATTCCAGCTGGACTGGGAAGCATCTGCTTTGGGTTTTACAACTCTGAGCTCTAGATCTACAGGTAATCTTCCTGTACGTGCTCTCATGAGGTAAGCGGGTATACAGTTTGTAGAACTCACTGGTATGTGGTTGTACATGTTGACTAAATCAGGTAGTTTCTCTGGCCATTGACTTCTTTCTTCCAGAGGTAATATTTTCAGCATGTATATGACGATGTTATTCATTTTCTCCCATAACCCATTGGTTTGGGGATGATATGGTGTAGCTCTTATCTTTTTACAACCATGCATATGGCAAATTCTTAGAAGATTTCTGCTTCAAAAGCTCCACGTCTGTCAGTCAGAATTTGCTCTGGATATCCCAGTGGCCTGCAGAAGACATTCTGGAATGTTCTTGCAGCCGTTAACTCCTTCACGGGTGCGACCATCAGGAATCTGGAGTAATGGTCCACAATTGTCAACGCATACATGTAGCCGGATCTGCTTGGAGTCAGTTTCACATGGTCCAAGGCTACGATTTCAAGTGGTTGTTTTGTCACTATAGATTGGAGTGGTGCTCTCTGGCTTTGCAGGTCTTTTCTTCTTAGACTACAGGGTCCACAGAGTTTATACCACCTCTCTATGGATCCACGCATACGACCCAAAAGAAAATGTCCTTAAGTAGCATCTCCAGTTTCTTCCACCCAAATGACCGGTTTGGTTATGATAGGCATTCAATACCATCTGGGCCTCTGTTTTTGGTAGCACAATCTGCCACACCATTTCATGGGTTTGCGGGTTGATGTGCCTTCTACAAAGCTTTTCCTGGTAGATGAACAGCTTACTTCTCTCGTTCCACAGGTGTTTAGCTTCTGGTTCAATGGCACTCCTGCGTTATCAGTCCTTTCACCAAACTGATAGCCGGGTCGCTGTCTTGTACTTCCTTCCAGCTAAAGTGTGGTAGCGGGTTCACTACCCTCTCAGGGGGATCTTCATGGACTTGTTGGCACTGTGTTACCCTTAACTGATGGAATGCGGGTAGCTCCACTTCTTCCAACTCGTCTTCATCCACTCTCATGTCCAACAGGTGAGGCATTCTGGATAAGGCATCTGCGTTGCTGTTGTTATGCCCAGCCGGGTACTTGATGGTGAACTGATAGTTGGATAATCGGGCCATCCATCTCTGTTCCATGGCTCCCAACTTCGCAGTCTCCAGGTGGGTCAGCGGATTGTTATCCATATAGGCAATGAACTTGCTGGAAGCCAGATAATGTTTAAACCTCTCGGTAACGGCCCATACCAATGCCAGGAACTCCAGCTTAAAAGAACTGTAGTTTTCCGGGTTTCTTTCTGTGGGGCGAACCTTTCTACTCGCGTAGGCAATCACTCTTTCCTTGCCTTCTTGCTTTTGAGAGAGCACCGCTCCTAATCCCACATTACTGTCATCAGTGTATAGGAGGAATAGAAGGTTGTAGTCCGGGTAAGCGAGGATCTCTTCCTCTGTTAGGGCCTCTTTCATCATCTGGAATGACTCTTCCTGTTCCTTGCCCCATTCCAAGGGAGAATCTCTAGACTTGCCCTTCTTGGGTTGGCCTACTAAGAGGTTTTGCAGTGGAGCTGACTTCTTCATGTACTCCTTTATAATCCTCCGATAGTAGTCCACCAATCCCAAGAACTGACGTACCTCCTTCAAGGTCTTGTGTTCCGGCCATTCCTTAATGACTGTTACTTTGTCTGGATCAGGGGCCACTCATTCAGCCCTGACTATGTGTCCCAGGTACTGAACTCTCAGCTTTAATAGGTGACATTTGGACGGCTTCAGCTTCATCCCATACTTGGACAGAGCTTCAAATATCTCCCCTAGTGGATTACAGCAAGAGATGGGCGAGTCTACTCTCTAGGACTCGGGACTCGGCGATTCTGAAGGTACTCGCAGGACTCGTTACTCGGCGAATCTCCCAGCTTGGACTCGCACAGTGACGAGTCCAATGGAATTCAATGGCAATAAGCTTGACTCTTCACAGATACCCGCTGTCAGCAGCGAGTCTGAGCGAGTCTACGATTCTGAGTCCTACGAGTCTACGATTCCGAGTCCTGTATACTGTATTCGGGAGTCGGACTCTCGAATACAGAATCTGTTATGTTCCGAGTCAGCAGAGCGTGCGTGTTAGGTCAGAAAACTTGTGAAGATAGCCAATCATAGTCAGTAATGGCATAGCAAAGTTGGTTGTGTCAGGACTATGATTGGCTGCTGTCCATCGTGATGCCTATGTCATGTATGACAGGCAAGGCAGTATATAAGGCTTGTCCCCGCCATTTTGGCCACATTCCTGAGACGATCTGACCTAGTATAGGGAGAGAGAGATATATGCTGGAGCAGATCAGGGATTGTCAGTGTAGGGAAGAAATCCTTATATTAACCCAAACAGCTCTTTTGAGAGCTAGGAGGAGGACAGAGTAGTGCTGTGTAGGCAGGCAGGCAGGCAGGGAGGGAAGGAAGGAGAAGCCTTACAGTGCACACAGGACGGACCTCATAGCTTAGCTTACTCACTCAGCTTTGCTAACAGCTGCAGTCAGAGGCTTAGCTGAGGTGCTGTTTCCTTTTTGTTTTTGCACCAGATCGATTTTTGTTCTTAATAACCCATAGAGCGTTATTTTTTCTGTGGCAGACCAGTGCGTTGCTGCTCTCCTACCTTTAAATAGCACGTACACCACCTTAGGGAGTGTAGTGTGCGGCTTCACTGCCAAGTGTGAGCGCGCACACTTACCCCGCCAGCAAGTGACGCATACAGCAACACCAAACCACATCTCGGTGGCTGTGCGCACTTAAAACCAATTTTTTTAGGGAGTGTAGTGTGCGGCTTCACTGCCAAGTGTGAGCGCGCACACTTACCCCGCCAGCAAGTGACGCATACAGCAACACCAAACCACATCTCGGTGGCTGTGCGCACTTAAAACCAATTTTTTTAGGGAGTGTAGTGTGCGGCTTCACTGCCAAGTGTGAGCGCGCACACTTACCCGGCCAGCAAGTGACGCATACAGCAACACCAAACCACATCTCGGTGGCTGTGCGCACTTAAACCATTTTTTTTGGGAGTGTAGTGTGCGGCTTCACTGCCAAGTGTGAGCGCGCACACTTACTCCCGCCAGCAAGTGACGCATACAGCAATCACCAAACCACATCTCGTGGCTGTGCGCACTTAAAACCAATTTTTTAGGGAGTGTAGTGTGCGGCTTCACTGCCAAGTGTGAGCGCGCACACTTACCCCGCCAGCAAGTGACGCATACAGCAACACCAAACCACATCTCGGTGGCTGTGCGCACTTAAAACCAATTTTTTTAGGGAGTGTAGTGTGCGGCTTCACTGCCAAGTGTGAGCGCGCACACTTACCCCGCCAGCAAGTGACGCATACAGCAACACCAAACCACATCTCGGTGGCTGTGCGCACTTAAAACAATTTTTTTAGGGAGTGTAGTGTGCGGCTTCACTGCCAAGTGTGAGCGCGCACACTTACCCCGCCAGCAAGTGACGCATACAGCAACACCAAACCACATCTCGGTGGCTGTGCGCACTTAAAACCAATTTTTTTAGGGAGTGTAGTGTGCGGCTTCACTGCCAAGTGTGAGCGCGCACACTTACCCCGCCAGCAAGTGACGCATACAGCAACACCAAACCACATCTCGGTGGCTGTGCGCACTTAAAAAACAATTTTTTTAGGAGTGTAGTGTGCGGCTTCACTGCCAAGTGTGAGCCGCGCAACTTACCCCGCAGCAAGTGAGCATACAGCAACTACCAACCACATCTCGGTGGCTGTGCGCACTTAAAACCAATTTTTTTAGGAGTGTAAGTGTGCGGCTCACTGCAAGTGTGAGCGCGCACACCTTACCCGTCAGCAAGTGACGCATACAGCAACACCAAACCAATCTCGTGGCTGTGCGCACTAAAAAATTTTTTTAGGGAGTGTAGTGTGCGGCTTCACTGCCAAGTGTGAGCGCTCACACTTACCCCGCCAGCAAGTGACGCATACAGCAACACCAAACCACATCTCGGTGGCTGTGCGCACTTAAAACCAATTTTTTTAGGGAGTGTAGTGTGCGGCTTCACTGCCAAGTGTGAGCGCGCACACTTACCCCGCCAGCAAGTGACGCATACAGCAACACTTAACTCCAACTCGGTGACTGTGCATTCGTCAACAATGTCTCAAAAAAAAACAATTACCAAAAAGGATGTTGCAAAGGGACAGGGACGAGGTCGTGGCCGCAGCAGTCTTGCCCAAGAAGGCACTGGTACAAGTACACAGCCTAGGATTGATAGAACGTCCTTTTTTCTACCTAGAAATCCCAGTACTCAAAAAAAACGTGTGTTGAGGCCGGATGAGCATGACAAGATAACATCTTGGATGGCTCAGACGCCCTCGACCACTGGTTCTTGCAGTACACAATCATCCGTGCCAAGACATTCTAGTGTCGCTACAGACAA